>CM031238.1:829370791-829918291 GCA_018340775.1 Taxus wallichiana var. yunnanensis
TCACCTTCGTGAAACACATTTCATGTAATTTCCATGTATAAACCCCACGAGTTTCAAGTAGTTCTTCCTAGTCATCACTATTTTTTTGTTTTAACAGTGTTCTTAGTTCAGTTTCTTTCAAAAGATGAACAAGAACAAGAGGATCAGAGCTAGTGAAAGGTTTTCCATCGACTAATAGGGATGCCTACAACAACACTTTGCTTTAGTTGTCTGCATGGAATATTCCTTGGACGTTATGCATGATTGACATGCAAGTGGTCGTCGGTTCATGTCCTCATAGGTGTAGGTGTTAGGTACTCTGAATTAGGGATTAGTATTTTTGTTTAAAGAACAGAGTTGAGAAAAAATGATTTTACAAACATTAAAATTAAGCAGACAAGCTTCTCCTCGTCACTACTAAAATGGTCATCTTTTGCCATTGTATTTAGTGTCTCACTATAATGATGAACACTTTCACATAAACCTGTCAAGATGAAATGGTCGTTCAAAACAATTGGAAGGATAGAAATTCCACAAAGATGAAATGGGACCACGTTACCATCATCATTGAAGTTTAGTATATGTACCTAAAAATTTCCACAAAGGTTTTAAAAATTGCATTCAAACAAAACACAAATCAAGGACCTCATGGAAAGTTACTTAAATTTCGTTAAAATCTAAAATACATTATACCCTGTAATGGTTTGCTTAGTTTTAGCAAAAATTGGTTGTTATTTTGATATCTCATGTTACTCAATATTTATTTCGTCATATCTTACACCTATTTTGTGGGTCAATACGAAAATTTATGCATGGGAACCTTAATCACATCCCAACATTATCCTATCCCAATTCTTTCTCCTTCCTCTAATCCCCTCTTCTACAACCCTCATTACTTCTTTTATGTTTTGGTCCCTCAAAATCAACCTCGCTGCTCACTTCTCCTTCAGCGTTCACATCCAACATTTCACCTATGATTACTAGTTTACAACATAATTTGAATTGATTTGTGTGATATATCTAACATTAAGTGAGGTGTCTCAATATGTAGACATAATAATTCACAAATAAATATACTTATTATATAAAAATAAATAAAACAACAAAAAAGTAACCATAATTTAAATAAGACTAATATCAATGCAAAATTAAAGCTTTGCATTTTACGTCATTTTACGTTATTATGTGATTAAAAAGTATAATAATTACATATTCAAGTTTATCATTACAAACTTACACTTTTTTATTTTAGAATTAAATAGTATTAAATTCTTTGATACTCCCATATGAAATTTAACTAGAATCGCACACAAGCAAAGTGCGATGTTAACGCCAAAAGGGATGCGGTGGAAGAACTATATGTGCAAAGGGAAGGGAATAGAGAAGCAAAGTAGTGTTGGTTAAGCTATTGATTTTTTTGGGTATAAGGAGGAAGTGATAGTGGAAAAGAAGCAAATGTAAGTATGGTAGGTGGAGGTGTAATGGGTGGTAATGATATAGAGGAGTAACCATCGTTGGTAGTTATTTAAATGAAAGTAGTTGAAATGTGAGTGAAAAGGAAGGAAAACCATGTGTAGAATATGGAGTTGACATGTAGAAAAGTTTTTTGCATAGTAGTGCAAGATGTTGGCGTAGGATGTGGTAACGGTCAATGAAGACAAAGTGAAAGGAGGAGTTTAATCTTGGTGAACATTACTCGGCTCAGAGTGAGAGAAATATCTTAGAGTGACAAATGCTAGAAATCAAAATTTTAGTGTTTGGGGTGGTACACGAAACCTAATTGATGAACACGAGTAATGGCGATTTAGCTGATGTGTTAAAAATGTCAAGCATTAGAGGGAAAAACTCTCATTAGTGACTTATATTGGCATTTAAAAGGTTCATTGTTTGAAAATAACATTCACAAAGGGTGACAGTCAACAACGAATGGAGAAGTCAGAGCGAGGGGGGTTCGAACTTGCTAAAAATTAGTTGACTTCGATAGGTTCTTGCGGCTTTGGGTAAAACATTGTAGCCACCATATTTCCATACCTTGTTGATTTGGTAGATCCATAACTAAATCACCGGATTTGTGACACATTGGCTTTCTTCAAAGTGGCAAGCATTGAATCCCGCCACTATCAAAAGCCACAATTATCTACATTTAAATGGTGCAACGTTTTGAAATATGCAGAGTATAGGTTCGCTACATGTGGGAAGGATGTTCATATGGCAGTGTTCTATCTTCAAGACCATCTTATTTTGAACAAATGTCAAATCTACGAAGTGTAGATTCGGCACATGTGCATAGGAGGTAAAAATGGTGGCGATCGGTCTTCTAGACTCGAGAATTAACACTTCCAGAGTTGGAAAAATCATAATCAAAGGCAATGTCTTGAGCTTGAATGGACTCCACACATTCAAAATTTAACTCATCTTCAATAAATTTGAGCATGGATGCACTAAGTTGTCTTTAAGTTGACAACCTTGCCTCTGAAGAATGGACATGTTGGAGGTGATGGAGGGAAGAAGTAAGTGTTGAGGAAATGATAAAGAGGGAAAGGATATGGGTTGATAAAGAAGGTGCTTGAGTGAGGAGAAGTGCATTATGTTCCATAAAACCGTGTTTATCTTGCTCGTAATATTCACGTGAGCACACTATGCACTTTTAGGGGACAATCTAAAAAATGGGGAAATTTGAAGAGGTTCCATGTTTGAAACCTAACTGAAATACTTTCTTCAAGGAGAAATTTGTACCCCACCCCTTTACAATTCTAAGCTCAATCAAGTGCAAGGAAACAAACAATGTGCAATGAGCAAAAACTTTTCTTAGAGGGGGGAAAATAAAACAAAAAGGAAAATACAATAGGTTCCAAGGTTGAAAGCTTATTGGGAACAATTTCAAAATATTTGATTAGGCAACATTTGATTATTTATATGAATATGAAGACAATGACAGAAAGTTGGAACAAGCAAGTGAGAATAAATTACATGCACTTTATTGACTCAATCTTGGTACGATTATTCATGTGAGTGGAATTTATGGTTAAAGGGGAAAAAATAATTAATGGGAAAAATCTACAAATTTCTATGTTCAAAACTCAATCAAAATGTTTGGTTTCTTGGAGCACTTTATAGCCCCACTTTACAATTCCAAGCTTGAGTAAGTGCAAGAAAACAAATGATGTTTGAAGAATAATTGATAATTGAGTTTATATTATTAACATGTGTAATTTTTGCTTAAAGGTGCAATAAATAAATAAATGCAGAAATCAAACAAGCTTCATGTTTGAAACCTTTCCAGTATGCTTGTTTCTTGGAGCACTTTGTAGGCCCTGTTTATACTTCTAAAATCGAGTAGATGAAGGAAAAGAATTCATTGATCAATCTACAAGCATGTGCATGCCTTGGCCTACCATATCAGGGCCTTTTTTGGTTATACTTCATCCATCATAATAGCATTTACCATTACTTCTAACCTTTCCATGCTCAAAGCCATAAGCTAAACATGGGAGTTATCAATTCTAATCTGAATAATGCATGCAAACAATGAAACCGACATAAAAAATAATGTCATTAAACGGTGACATTGTACCTGTCAACCACAGGTGAGATGGACAACTCCACATGGGCCATTCTTCGACGTCATTTGCCCCTCCCTATCCTCTGTTGATATATGTGACTACTATCAAATTCCCACCATGCCCACCCCATTGTAAGAAACAACATTTGGCATAATTATCGCTATAGTTTCCAAATGAATAGGCGCAATGAAGTATCCTTCCCTTGAAAAAGTTCCTCTCCTATTCAAGAGGACGAATGGCCTTGAAACCCAAACCGGGAGCCATGTCCTGTGACACTCGATTATGTCCTTGTTTCCAATCCTCCATGTATACAAATGCTAGGCTCGTAAACTTTTCTTTGAACTCATATCACGCTTGATATTTGTAATAGTTAATCTTCGCCTCACTCGATGGCATGCCCATTGTTATATAACCATGCTTCATACTGAAGCGATGAACAACATCCAAAGACAGAAACACAGCCTCTAACGACACGATGGGCTTGTGTTCCAAGCATGAAAATAGCCTTTAAAATAAATAGACCAAAAGTCAAAATGACCTAAAACTGCTCAGTCTTATAAGACTCAGTAAACATTGTTCTTATTATTGAAATACAAAATGTGTTTTCCCGTAGAATACATTATACAATTACTGAATTACATTCTAATAAATATGTTTGGAGATCACATCAACTACACATATTGACCACTAATACAATCCACAAAAATGTATTAACCTATATTTTTTCTATTATTCTGTTGTTACACAATGTGGTACAATTGTCATTTATGACTATCAAATCATATTCAACAAATACAAAATATAAATACATTTTACCTTACTTCTTGCAAGTCTTCCCTGAGATGCTCCTATAAGCCTACTACAAACTCTAAAACTGAAACTGCATCCATTCATCTAAAACGATATATTTTATCTTCCAAACCTAAAACTACTAGGATTCCATATTCCAAAAGACAGACGGTCTTATTCAATGGATAACATTTTCAACACCGGTATTGCATCATGGACTCTCATGGCCCTTTTTCCGACAAAAAGAGTTAATAAATCTAGAAACAAACATTGACATTTATGGCACTACACATACAACCAGAAAAGTCAGTGTTAGCTACTCTCTAAATCGAAGGAAGTCACTGGGGTTTCATGCATATTCAAGTTTATCATTACAAACTTACAGCTTTTTTATTTTATAATTAAATAGTATTAAATTCTTTGATATTCCCATATGAAATTTAATAACCAATGATGTGGGAGTGCATTTACATAGAATTTATCAATTTAAAAATATATAATGTAATGCTGGTTGCTCTCCATATGATGGGTTAAGATTTAACTATCTTTAAAGATTCAACTATTACAAATTGAAAATATGAACGTCAATTTCCTAGTGTTGGTTGGGATAAAGTTTTTACCCCTTGTCAACTATTTATATAGCAACAAAATTCGAAGTCTTCGAAATCATCATTGCATAGTTTAAATATCACAAATAAAAACTTTTATAATCATGCGTTTGGAACAAAATTGAAATAATCATTACAGCTAAAAAACAAACTCTACTCCTTTCATATATAACTTAAAAGGCAATTACACCCATTGGCGGATATGGGAGAGAATCCAAGGATTTTTTAATACTCTCATGATAAGTGCGTTTCATCTTCTCAATGTTTTACAATTCTGTCATATGTGGAGTCAAAATATTATAATCACATTTACAATATCTAAAATTAAAACAAATATATTTATACACTATCCAAAGTAGTTCTATTTGCTTTTTTAATTTGGTTATTAATCATATATATCCGTAAATTTGTTCTTTTATAAGGTCAATTATTTTTGTTTTTATATAATGGCAATTATTCTTATCCACAAGTAGAGCATCAAACATTTCCTTCCACTGTCTTGACTTAATTTCTCTTTCTTTCAATTACAACTTACATCAAAAATCATTCACATAATTAACCTACTAATTGAACCATATCAATATTTATGTCAATCATAGATTCAAAATAATTATTGGAAAAGACCCTCTAACCAAACATGCACTAAAACATGTACATCTCTTTTCACCATAGATTGTTGACAAAAATATTAATAGTTGTTCACTTTTTAAGAGTTAATGAGAATGCGACACATAAGGTACTCAATCATTGGTCCCCTTTCAAATGTTTTATATTGATGTTTTTCGTATTAAATCAATTCAAATACTACTTTTCCCCCTAAATAAACACACAAAATGAAAATGTTAATATAACACAATCAGATTGAGTGCAAAGTTAAATTGTTATTAATATCAGATTGAGTTTGAAAATACACTAATAAAACAATTTTCGTGAACAAGTTATGACTCTCTACAATTAAAGACAATACCTAAGAATATAAAAATATTTATATCTTCATTTTCAATTTATAATGGTATAATTTCATATTAATAATTTTTATATTATGTAATCAAATTGTTGATGGACTTCACATTTTTAAATACAAAGGAATCATTCTAACCGAAAATTATTATTCAAAATATTACATCTCTTTCTAAATTCCCCTATGAACAAAAAGAATTTCAACTAACTCGATTAAAAAATCGAAGTTCTGAAGTATTATGAGGATAAAAACTAAAAATTATTAGTTCACAATAAGAAAATTCCCAAGAACCGAGTTACCTCTAAATCAAAAAGGAAAACAAACAAATCTAACCTGCAAGAAAAAAATATTACACAAACATGACATTGTGATCAATTTTTGCCATAATGATTCATATTAAAACAGTACATATACAGTTAAACTAAACCCAAAATACTCCACAGCACCGCAATTCACAGAAACAAATTCTTGAAAGCAAGACTTCTTTGCACAATACTTTGCTTAAACAATTTAACAATTTTCAACCGCCAAAACCGTAGAGGGTTCTTCCTGCCGCTTAAGCGCATAGACAACATCCATGGCCGTAACAGTCTTGCGCCTGGCATGCTCCGTGTACGTAACTGCATCCCGTATCACATTCTCCAGAAAAATCTTGAGCACGCCCCTGGTTTCCTCATAAATAAAGCCGCTTATACGCTTTACTCCTCCTCGACGGGCAAGCCGCCTGATTGCAGGCTTGGTGATACCCTAAAAACGAAAAAAAAAAAAAAAAAAAAAAAAAAAAGATCACGATTTCAATACTATTCAGACAAGTATTACGCAAAAAAATTCAACCGTTAAAAACGTTACTATACCTGAATATTATCTCTCAAAACTTTCCTGTGACGCTTTGCACCTCCCTTTCCCAAGCCCTTTCCGCCCTTTCCTCGGCCCGACATTTTTACACCTAAAAACCCTAGAAAATTTAGGGTTTTCTTAAATAATTGGTGGATCAAGACAATTACACCCTGGAAAATCTCTGAGCGGCAGAAAGGAGAAAAAAATTAACTACAAACGTACCTGTGGAGAAAAATTGTATTGAAAGTTGAAACCCTAGGATCAGGTTGGCTCCCTTCTATGAATACTTTTTGTTGTGTTATTAATATGAAACGTTATTAACAATGGATGCTGGCTTTGGATCCGTGCAATATTATTTTAAGGCTGTCTCGGCCCTCCGATTTATAATTAACGGATGTGATTGCTGTGGATGCGCGCCAGGGATTGGTGACGTGGATATATGGTAGCCGTCCAAAATCGTTTCGATGCACGGATGAGATGGGATAACTAAACGTTTTGTTCGGAGGGAGGTTAGTTAGCGCTCTCTCCGTTTTAAATATACCGCGTCCCTTGAATTTTTTTCGGGAGGGTGCCATTGAGTTTTGTGTTTTACAAACATTTTTTTTCGTTTCCCTTTAAATTGTTTTTCCAAGAAGGAGATCTTAATGTCACAATTGTCCCATAGGGTGTCTTTGGTAGCCTCGTGGTTTTACACGTTTAAAATATCTTTTTTTCCCATTTTTTGGTAGCCTCTGTTCTTCTTCTCTTTTCTTCTATTCATGTAAGGTCGGGTCTCGAGAGTGAGTCGCGTAGTATAATTATTCACTTCTATTCTATGCATAATTTTATGTTTGTTTGATTCAATCATTCATCCTTGAATTTGGCATCTTATTTAAATGTTTTTCCTTTCTGGAAGAAATTTATTGAAAAATACTAATATTTAAGCCATAAAGAAATGTCTCGGCCTTTTTTCAAGACGATATAATTATAAGAAAGAAAATAAAATACCCTTCTTATCTATATATTAAGAAAAGCTAATGCGAGAATTAAAAATACTTTTTACTCCAAAGATGTAAAAAGTCTTTACTTGCATCCGTTAAAAGTCCCCAATGCTTTGAGCATTATTACATATATAGACAAGAGAGAGAGAGAGAGAGAGAAAATAAAGATAGTTACACCCTTGACCAACTCCAAATATTATAAATAATAAATAATAAATCTATTTAATTAAGGCCAATTGATTGGTTCCCATGCAAAATGACCAAGTCAATTTACATGTTGATATGTAGGATGCAAAAACATCTCAAAATTTTACATGTCTGAGATAGATATGAAAATACACAAAAAGTTTCAATTTGCTTCCTCATCAATTTTTCCTTTTCTGCTTCTTGATCAGCTAAGACGTGATGACCTTGGTTTCTACGGCACTTTTTCTCTTTGGATATTCACGGCAACTTTGTATCATTTCTTGAACCGCCTTTTCTTTTGAACCGCATGAATATTGATTGAGGACATCGCAAGTATCGACCACGTTGTGATCAATCATCTCAGAAGCCTTTAAACTTTTTTGATAACCTTCACCAAACTATCCAAAATATTTCATATAATATCAGTTTGTCAATTGATTGTACATCAAAACTTTGCTCCGATCTTCAATATCCTTCAACCTGATTTCACGATTTTTGGAATTGAATCTCGCCCTTTTCAAGTTTTAGAATGTTTTTAATTAACATAAATAAAAAAGATGAATAATGTTACAGGTGGATATTCTAATTTAATTTAACTTCCAACATTAATTGTACAAATCAAAATAACATTTTTCAAAGTGACGATTAATCTAACAAATGCCAAAACAAAAGGGAGAGAGTGCACTTAGTTGATTCTATGTGGATTTGGAAGAGTCTGGGTGTTCTAAGTGCAAGAACAAGCAAATCTAAAATTGGAAATGCTTTGTAGTGCCCGTTTAAACAACCACTTAAGACCAAAGAAACAACCTAGGGTTGGCTAGAAAATTATGGAATAATTTTTTTTTTTTTACTAGAAGTGTCTACAACTAAGTTGCAAGACATCAGTTTGCACTAATAGGTTCTGAACAAATCCTAATTACCAAGCACAAGTTTTCCATTTTTAACCTATATAAAGTTCACAAGGTTCCAAATTTAGGGTTACATGTTTTAGTCAGGTGTAGGGAGAAATTTACCCCATGCCTGCTCTCTAATAGACTCAAAACTTCAACTAGATTTTTCTCCTACTAAACACTTCCAAAATTTCCCTAAACCATTCCCAATGGATAGGAAATTTTCTCACCTTTCTGGTGATATAAAGAAGTCCTTCTAACTCCTTATAGAACTCACGTTATGAGTGGGCGGAGTTTCTAGGGCAATTTTTCCCTAGAGGGACACCTTGGGCAGGTTGGCATGGGTCGTGGGGTGGCATTGGGAATTTTTCCCATCGCATGGCTCAAAGTCAAATACGCTCTGCACCCCACGGATCCCCAGGGGGACACGTGTCAGAGTCCTGGCGCAAGGCAAAAAGGGAAAAGGGAAGGGCGGGCGGCGGACCGATTTAGCACTTAGCGCCCAAAGGGAAAAAGGGAAAGAAAGGACGTGCAGGTCCGCGCACCCATCGAAAGACAAAGGAAAAAGGGGAAGCGGAGTTACGGGCGGCGGAGGGAAAATTGGAAATTTTCCCAAAGCCAAAACACAGAACAAAAGGGAGAAAGAAGGTCTACCCTCCCGCTTCCACCCCCAAGGTGCCACGTGGCACACTAACATTGGCTGCAGGCCGTGGGGCCAAACTAAAAATTTTCCCAAAAATTTTCAAAGGGATAAAAGTTAAAAAGGAACCGCGCCTCTGCCTCAGCCCTTAGAGGACACGTGTCGCCCTCTGATTGGTTGGGGTCGGTGGAGGGAAAATGAAAATTTTTCCCAAGTAAATTTTTTTCAAAGGAATAAGTTTTGAGTTTGAAAAGAGTCTGCCCTTCCACCGTGCCATGTGGTAGCATGTGATTGGCCGCGCCGTGGCAGGGTAAAATGGGAAAATTTTCCCAAGGCAAAATTTTCAAAGGGACAAGTTTAAAAATTTAGTCCGCCCCTCCTAGGGTGCCATGTGGCAGGCCCGATTGGTTGCGGGATGGCAGGGGCCGCATGAATTTTTGGGAAATCTTTCCAAGTCAAAATTTAAATTTTTCTATAGTTAGATTAAATCGTATTATTTTTTTTGAATGCCAAATTGAAGTAAAACTTCAAATGGCCATAACTTTTGATAGGAATGTCGATTTGGGAAAACGAGGACTTTTCGGAAAGCTCTCGATGCCCTCTTCACACAAGAAGTTGCCAATTTTAGAAATTTCTAAATTTTACTAGGTAAATTTAATGAAAACAATCTGCAGGCTTCTAATTAGTGAACTGACAGTTTACAACTTCTCATTTCGATTAAATTTGAACTCCTCCTTCACTCAACATGTCAAACAGACATGGAGGATCAGTCTAGGGAGGGTTTATAATGTTTTAGTGAAGTCAATTTGTTCATTTATACAAGTTTGCATTTTTCCAATAGTTGACGGGAAAAATGACCGTGCAAGCTCCGATTTGAAATTCCTTGAGTTTTAGAGATTCATTCTTGACTGTTTTAGTGAATTTGGGTTCCTTAAGTCTTCCTAAGTATGAATTTCAAGTTTCCTATCTTATTGTTGAGTATAAGTCTGAACTGCTCATTTTAATTAAAATGTGCATTGCCATATTTAAGTTTTAAAAAATGAGTTATGTCTTTAAATTGATTTAGCAATTTGTCTTTTGAATGTGCATATGATTCTAATTTAGTCAAATACAATGCTTATTAGATCATCCATTCAATTCTAAATAGAAATGCATCTCTGATTTCAATTTCAATATACAATTTTACAATTAATATAACACTATCTTCATTCCATACGCATGCTTCTTTCTTTTCTTTTTAAACAGTAATCAATTAAGTTTCAACAATAATTCAAATCAAATGTGCAATACATTTTTAAGAAGGGAAAGAAATCTTTTGATGATTAACAATGCATTCTTTTCAACTTATCACTTTCCATTGTATTCAAATACAGTACATAAAACAAACAACACTGTTTCTTATTCTTTTCCAACCAGAGATTTTTTTTTACAGCAATTCAATTCCTGTATACAATACAATTTAGAAAACTACTTCAATTCTTTATTCATAATTCCATAACACTTTTACAACTTGTCACTTTTCAAATTTGAATTGGTTTCAAATTACAAAATACTAAGCATAGAAAATCATTTACATTCTTTTGTAAAATAGAGAACAAATATATCTCCTTACATTTCTCCATGTAAAATTCAAACCTCTATTATCAATACAATAACTTCACATTACAACATTTATACACTCATCCACTCGAAGTGGGAAAGGTTATATTGAATTTACTCAAGAGAGAAGACTGTCAAAACTGTAATTTCTCCTCGCTCCAAACAGCAACATGCTAGTTCTCCATTTTGCATCTCTTAATCACAACAAGGAAGGGGGAAAGGCAACACTCTCCACCCAACCAAGACATCCAATGAGAAAGGAGAAGCCATCCTTCCTCATTGGCCCCCGAGCCCCAACCATATTGAAATGGAGCATGAATATCAACACATGGCAACATAGGCTTCTTTCACATATAAACAACATTCACATTGCATACAACATTAATAAAATACACAGTCCAACAAGACAGTAGTTCCCAACTGCATTTGCAAACATACACACAATACATAGGCTTGGTCCAAACAAACCCACAAGAGTAAGAAGTATGGGAGCTCCTTATGCCTCCCAATTTAGAATTGGGCATCCACCAAAATGCATACCACCAATGAACATATCAACCCCATAAACCTTATATCTCCCAACCCCTCCTTATGCCCCCCAAGTTTATCCCTTATCCCCCATAGTAAGAAATGCAAGCAGTTTCTTTTCCAAGGTGGATCCCAAAACCAAAACTCCCTCCTCAATAAAACAGTGCCCTTGGCAATCCCTTATGCCCCCCATATGAAATCCCCATAGCCTTCTCCTACACCATGCTCTAAGCATTCTACCCAACCAGCCAAGAATACAAAACACATTCACCATTTAAACATGCATGCAAGAGAAAGAAAAAAACAACATTTAAAAGGGCAAGATCCTACCTCTCCATAATGGAGTTTGTTCCCAAAATAACAAGCTCTTCCAATGCTCAAAATGCAGTCCAAAACAGAAACACCAAGCATGCAAATGAATTTCCAAACTCCCTCCACAAGTAAGACTCCAAACAACAATAAAAATTCGACCCAAAGAGGAAGAACAAAGTTTCAACAACCATAAACAAGAGAAGAATTCAAATTTTAAAGGAGAGGGAGAGGAGAGGATGATGTGGATTCCATGTGGGATGCCACATCATTCTTCCTCAACCCCAAAATAAAAATTCAACATCACAACTTAATCACAATAAATGAAAATGACAATCATCTTACACACTCCAAATTAACCCATACCCCAACAAGGACTGAATTAAAAACTTGTAAGGGAAGTGCAATAAAAACTTACACATAGTCATTTCAAAATACATTTAAAAAGTCTAATTTTGACTCCAAAACCATAGGTATGGTTGGTGGAAAATTTTAAGAGGTGTGGGACAAGTTTAACTTGTCCCACAAGCCTCAAAATGCAGCCCTCAAGGACAAATTTGAATTCCTTTGAGATGAAGTGTCCTACACTCCAAAATCTGACTTACACAATCTTTCATGTCACTTACACACCTCTTACATCTTCTTACACATTCTTACAACATGCATTAATATCTATGACTTCATTTATTACATTCATTTGACATAATGATTATTTATTATAACCTAACATAAACCCAAATCAATTAACAACTAATGAAAGGGGTAACACATCACAAATAAAATACATGCAAACATTATAAAAAAAAAAACACATTAAAGTAATACATGAAATCCCTTGGTCACATTTTAAAGGTGATTCCCCCATGGGAATCCCTAACAAACACAACATACAAACAATTACAGTTGCCATGGTGACCTCATTGAATTCATCCAGAATTCTAATATGGTTAGTCTCCAGTCCCCCGACATTGTTGTGATATTTTAACCTACAAAATAACAATACCTCCTTCGGCCTCATGGCCATATCAGAACATCCAAAATGATATAAACAACATATAAAGATCAAATCCAAATCACAACAACATCATTATTTAAATTCAATTTGTAACTATATCATCATCCAATGAATCTCTATACTAGAGCTACTCTTAATATCAAATGTCACATGTCTAAAATCAACATCAATACTATATCCATGTCAATAGTATATCATCATCCATATGTAGTAATGTCTCTAATAATCATCATGCATGCTAACTGAATCAAGGTCCATAATAATCCATGATCTAACATCTACACATCATACTAAAACAAAACATAGTAGTGTCCATAATAGTATCAAAATCAGTATCTTAAAGTGTCAAAGGGAAGTGGGTAGTACATGCTTCATTGATAAAATTGTAGAGTCACTAGAGGAGGATCTTCAATCTTCTTCTTGTTTGGAGTGGTGGTGGAGGAATTTCATTTCTGAGATTAGGAGTGGTGAACATTGCACATAAGAAGTCAGGTGCGTCATGATCTTCTTCTTCTTCACATCCCGAATATTCAACAAATCTAATTTGTGCATCATGCACTTCTTCGATCTCTAGGAAATTTATGTCCTCACTTTCTTGTTCAAGTTCTTCTTGAGTTCCACAAATTACATTGATCAATGGAGCTTCCAAGGCAAGCCTTCAAGGTGCTCCTACAATCTGATTTTTGTTCTGGTTTTGGTGAGATGCTCATTAAGAAACTTCCTTCTTTAACATCATCAAATCAATAGCCAACTTCTACAACAACGAATCGACTCTCTCATCCTTGGGATTTTGGGCCTTATCCTTAATTAAGGATTCTTGATCTTTCTTAACAAGATGAGGTCATCTTCCACTTCAATGGAAATTTCTTGAGCATGGTCCAAATCTATCTACCGAACTCTTTACAAAATGAAACCGACTTCGTAGTTGGGCTTTCACAAAGAACATTTTCAAGTTATCTGCAGATAGGGACGAGCAATGGTGGAAATCTTGTTGATCAACTTATTGAATTTTTCCACGAAGTCTCTCATGGATTCTTGTGGTTCTTTCTTCATTTGAGTTAATTGAGCAAGGAGGGCATGAGCATCTTCTGTAGTCTTAAATCTTGCTTCAATTTACTTTTCATGTTACCCCAATCAATAATTGAGTATGATGGAAAATAGTAGTACCAGACAAAACAACATCTTGAAATGTTTCTACAAATAGTAGCATTGTAACATCTTCATGTTGTACTCCCCCGAATGTCGTAGACCGTGATGAAAGTTGTGATATGATCATTCGGTCATTGCTTTCCATCTCCATAGAATTTTGGAAAGTTCTTTCTTGACCCTTTTGGAAGTTCATAAGTGGTGGAGTCAAAGCCAATGGACCAGTGTTTTGTCCCCATGGCACAAACACTTGTATTTCCATTTCTATTTCTAGTTATTCCTCTCTTTCTTCTTCTTCTTCTTTTGGGAATTCAAATTTAAATGATGGGTGGAGGATTTGTAGGAGGAGTATCAATAGGAGTTTGGATAGGATTTTTATGGGTACCACTTGATGAATCAAATGGAGATGAAGCTTGAGAGAAGTAATATGGATTATCTTTGATTTTTTCTTCTGATTTTGCAAAGCTTCAAAAGTAAGTCAACAATTCCTCTCAATCTATTCAATCTAATATATCTTCTTTCAACCAGTTTTTAGGAAAGCTTGGATTTAACTCAAGGAAAATTTATGTTCACTCTTTTTGTGGGAATTCAAACTTTCAAATTTTGATTTTTTTTTGGTTTTTTGGATTTTGTCGAAAAACAATATTGGGTGCAAATGTGTTGAATCTATGCTACGGTGGGCACCAAAAACTATTGGTGAAATATTTTTCAAGTGGGAAAATTGGGGTCTCTCACCAACAATGTGTGGGACTAAGTCCCTCTACTTGAATGGGGCAATTCCATTTATTGAAAATAGGAAATATTTACACTATTCTAATTTCTTGGGGTGGTCTTTCGATTGGGGATCACACATGAGTACTTCCCTACACTTGTGGAAAAGTGCTACAAGGAGGAAAAAGCAGATTGACCGAGAGAAGTGTGAAATGAATAACACGGAGGGTTTTACACAATAAATAGTATAACAAATTTTATTGTTTCAAAACTACAACATGTCCTTGAATCCAATGAGAAGAAACCATTCACATAGAACAAGGAATAAGACACAAAAATCACAACATCTCGATGCATAATATTCAACAAGTACATGTTCATAGAGTGTAATTGAGATGAAGATGAAATATAAGCAAAGGAAATAGAGGAATTTTTATTACTTGTTCCTAAAGAGAGTATAGGAGCTAGTAAAAAAGAATAACCATCCTTAGAAATGAGGAGACTCTCTCAATTTATAGCTTTACAATGCAACTCTTCATCTACCCCCCACATGACTCTTTACATTCATATTCTACTTGTGACTTTTCAATTACCCTTAGAAGAGACAAATTAAGTACCTCTCTTATAATTTGAGAGAGCACTTTTACTTTTTACATTTTACAAATATTTTGTTGTCTCTTAAGTAGATAGGATAAAATTTCATGATTAAATACAATGAAGAATTGGAAGGGGGGAGAATAGGAGAAAAATGTAAATAGGATAGAAAGGATGCTCCAAAACACTTTGGTAAAGGTGCCTTCGTCCTAATAAATATCATATTTGATGATGTTGAAGATGACAACTTGCCCTATGATGACCCTCTGTAACATTGTGATGCTCTGTTGATGAAGATTGATCCTTTGGAAACTTTCCCTTTTGAGATCTCCCTAGAATGATGCACACTTGGACACACTGAAAGGAAAGGTGATGAGCATTGAACCACTAAAGACAATGAGGAATTATTTCCTTCACTTAAACAAGTCTTCAAACCTTTGAAACACTACAATGCCTCCAAAATATCAAGTTCTTGATGCAACTTGAGACCATTTCCTACACAATTCAACATGATGATCTTGACCCTTGGGAAATGGAGCAATCAATGAGATCTAGTGAAAACTATAAACACAAAATCACGCACTTGGGTACATTTCTAGGTCCTAAAATCATGTTAGCATTTACATGATTCATAAGCAAGAAAACTAGTGGTTGACAACTATCTTTGGCCTCTTCTCTTTATCTCGTGCTTTATCTTTGGTCTTTCACACCCTACAACCCAGTCGAAACTTAACTTATTTATATTTTATGGCTTTAGACACTAGTGCCCAACTAGGACAATAGTGCCTAGGTGATCTTGTCCTTCTTGGGAACTCCCGACCCTTTCTCACCTTTACTTGTTCTTTTTGGGTCCCTTTTATCTTTTGGGTGTTTTTTCCACTTATGGGCCGACCTTCTAATTGTCAATTACGAAATTCAAACAAGGGAATCATATAAATACATAGTTATGTTTTCAAAATAAGGGACCAAGCACTAAGAATTACTATTATCACATAAGCTTACATCCAAAAGGCACTAAAACACTTCAAAGGCATCCATCTAGCACTCATACAAGGGACAAGGGTTACATCACTTCTACATACACTGCATAGGAGGGGAATTTTATTCTATTCCATCCACACATACTATACATTTTCTACATTCTAGATCTAGCCCACTATCATTTGTGTAACTTGCACAAGGGCATCCTAGGGCATCATTTCTACATACACACAATAACTACATGGTGTTGACACAATCACGCACTTGGGTACATTTCTATGTCCTAAACACATACTAACATTCATATGAATCCTAAGCAAGAAAACTAATAATTGATGACTGTCCTTGGTCTCTTTTATGTGTTTATTGTTTTCTATTTGGTCTTATAAACCCTATAGTGCAGTTGGTATTTTACTTATTTATCTTTTATGGCTTCAGACACCAAAGCACTTAGTTAGGAGAGGAGCACCAGGTGCACCTCGATCCTTTTCTATATTACTCGCTTATTTTGGGTCTCTTTTATCTTTTAGGCATCTTTTTCACTTATGGGTTGGCCTTCTAATTGTTAATTATGAAATTCAAACAAGGGAATCATATAAATACATAGTTATGTGTTCAAAATAAAGGACCAAACTCTAAGCATTATTACTATCACCTAAGCTTGCACTCAAAAGGCACCTAAAGCACTTCAAAGCATCCATTTGGCATTCAATCAAGGGACAAGGGACTACATTTTCTGCATACACTACATAGGAAGGGGAAGTTCTTTATTCCATCCACACATGTTATACATTGTTACATTTTAGATATAGCCTGCTTATCAAGTACACTTGCACAAGGGCATCCTAGGGCATGATTCTTACACACACTCACTAGAACTACATGGAGTCTGAGATGTAGTGCAGTGCTCGATCATAAGTTTACTTTGTCGGGTGACCATCAGGATCAGTCTAACTCCCCATATTGCATCTTTCTTTTTTGTATTTAATGTGGTTTTATGGGTTTTGTAGGTGAACATCTCTTTTGCAGGTTACATGTATCTTTGGTAAATAAAGAGCAACATGAAGCGATCAACGAGAGAATATTTGAGACAATTGTATGACATTGTAAAAATCATATTATGACCATTTACACGATCCACGAGCTCCTAGTAGCAGTCTCTAACACCCAGGTGCCCTTGTCCAACCATGGGTGCCCATGTCTAACATCATCTGTGAGTTCCAAAATTTATCTTGAGCATTGACGACACAGTTCACCTCCCCAAACATTTTTCTCGCTCATAACACTTCGTGATCGATGTAAATCAGCCGAGTCATCTTTCTTATATCTCTTGCTTAGGGTTTTGTAATTTTCTTGCTTATTTCTTGTGTCAAATATGTATTTTAGCATTTATTATCATATGTGACTCTGTAATATTAGATTTAATTAATTCAAATTAAATTAAATCACATGGAGTCTAAGATGTAGTGCAACGCTCGGTTATAAGTTCACTCTTTGGGTGATCGTCGGGGTCATTCCGACTCCCCATTCTGCATTTTCCTTTTTAGGTTTGATGTGGTTTGTGGGTATGTGCAGGTGAACTTATTTCTTGTAGGTTACAAGTACCTTCGGTGATCAAGGAGTGAATATCAAGTGACAAATAGGAACCATCTACAAAATCCTTGTGATACGTAAGAAATGAGATCCCGAGCATTTGCACGACCACTAGTCCCTAGATGTAGTCATTGGCACCCCTATTGTGTATTGTTTTTGAGTTCTAAAATTTCTAGGAGCATTTAGAATGATGTTTGTAGTCTTTTTCTCTATTTCACTTGCCCAAATCACTTCCGCAGTTGTATGGATATCAGCTAAGTCTTCCTATCTCCCTCTCTTGCTTAGGGTTTTACATTTTACATGCTTATTGCTTGCGTCTTACTATATAATAGAATTTTTACATCATTTATTACATTAGTTACTCTGTAATTAAATTTAATTCAAATTTTATTAAACCATTTGATGAACCCCTACTCTTGATCAAACACTCAGACCTTATTTTTCATACTCTACCATTTTTTTCTTCTCCAAACCCAAACCCTACTTGCATCATGGCCCCTAAGGTTCCTCAAGTATCCTTATATCAATTACTTCAAATGCACCCACCTTGCAAAGATGTTCTTCAAAAATCCATACACACTATGTACCTCCCTCGTGCAATATGCCACCTTCACAAGTAAGTTTCATTTTCAATCATCTATTTGATGACCCTATCGGTCCTAATACTCCATCCAATAAGCCCATCTTAGCGTCAATTTAAGATTTACACCATGCTTTTCAAGATAAATTTCAAGCTATGGAAACCATGATTACATCTCTCAAAGTTGAAATCCAACATCTTAAGGCATGTGCTAGTTCTTATTCTACACCTCATTCTAATCCTATGTCTTCTACATGTGCTCATATTAATGAACCCCAAGTATTACCACTACCGGTGTCTCTCTAGTTTGACCTAAATGTTAAGCAACATGATATTCTTCCTGAGCTCCTCACTCACTAGTTGATCAACTTTCCAAATACTCATTACTACCCTCCTTATCAGGTTTGCCAATTATGAAGGTCTACCATTTTATAATTATCACAAACTTAATGGACATCATGACAATGATTGTTATGCTTTAAAACAAAGAATTAAGCACCTTGAGCATCAAGGTTTTATTTCATTTACTACACAACATCTTGTTATGTGTTCATCTCTAATTGCTAAATCCCACTGGGCTCCCAAATCCAATCCCTCCATATCTAATGAGCATCATTCCATAATTACTAATGTTCCTTCTTCGGTCAGTCAAGAGCCACCTATCCAACCCATTCCAACTAAGCAACCTCCTTTAAAAATCTATCCTCCATCCCCTCCTCATATCAAGTCTTCTACAATGTTACCAATTCCAAATCAACAACCACCAACCAAGAAAGTCCAACCAATTCACCCTATCATAGCTAACCTCTTTAAACTTCCTCCTATCAACCCAACATCCAACCCTAGTCCTATTATTGCTTCTGCCTACCATTGTGATGAATCTCTCTCTTCTCATGACATAACTAACACTCTCCCACAATGGCATGGTATCTCTCATGTCACCACATAGATCTCCATCATTGGCACACTTGGGGGCATCATACTTTCTTCCCCCTTCTAGCACTATCAATTGTCTCTAGTGTCTACTCTTACACTTCATGGTCTCGCGCTCCATGTCTACATTTTCTAAAGTACACTCACTTCACTAGTATGCACATTGTACCATCATTAGCCTATGATGCACTCTAGTTCCACGGCTCATACTCGACTATTGAGGGTCTAATCCTGAAATGTACCTCACATCCACTACATTTTACACTATGTGCTTCACAATACATCTTTTTAGCATATATTCTCACACAACACATTTCCCGATGATGCACTCTTGTTCTATGGTTCATTCTTGACTGTTGAGGGGATTTTATAAATGAACCTCATTACATACACATCCACTGGGGGCACGCTGCTCCTATCATCTTCACATCTCGCATAACATGCCATCATACTCATACAACATTTGCATATCTTGGTTACATTTACTCTTGTTAGCTTTTTCTACTTACATGTTGCACTTTGCTTACTATGTTAGCTAGATACTCAGTATGTCATTATATTTATCATATACACATGCACATTCACTTGGTATCTAGATGTGAATGCAAAACTCTTACAACTCCTTACACCATGCATGATGCTCGACACTGAATCCCTTGCCAATCCCATCGAGGTTCTTGGGGGATCTACTTTTGTTATCTTCCTACTTCATCTATCATAGGTTCTATTATTATAATCTTTACTTTATCTTGGTATTAGTACTCCACCTTTCACTGATTTATACACACTTTGACATACTATTTATCTTTCTAACATGCTAGTGGGTGCTTCATTTGTAGCATTTTCCTTACAAGATATATACAACCATGGCTATATGTCACTAATTGCTTTTCATTGCTTTCTATTGCTTGTTATTGTTTGTGGGTTATGCCCTATGTCTTGTATGATTTTAGTCGCTTTAGCCCTAATTTTCTTGTGACATTGTGAGTGATGTCCCATGTTTGAAACCCACTTTCACGGTCCATCTTATCTTACTACTTACTTGTTACATTATCTTCTCTTGCATGCTAGCTTTTATACTAACCTTCTTTGTTTGCATGTGCCCTGGTTTCTACCGTGCACATCCCCTACCCCTATAGGTATCCACTTTAGATCAGCATCAGGTCCTCTCCTTTGGTCCGCATTCTCCTTCTACCATTGCATGCACCCCAAACAAAGTGGTGATCCATTGGGTGAATAGATCACCCCTACAACAACTTAGAGTTATAGTACATATATACACAATACAAAATTAACATAGGAAAACAAAGTCAAAAATGGTCGAGAAATAAAATCGGACCTCACACACAGAGCGTGTTGGGATTAGCACACAAGTTGTACAGATAATATATCAGATCTAAGCATACATGCAATAAAATCATATATTCTACCAGAAGAAATATACAAAACAAGAGATATAATTCAACACCGTTTTAACGTGGTTCACCAAAGTGCATGGCTACATTCACCAAGAAACAAGCCAATCTATCATCCAAAGCTTTAAAGATATAAAATGAATATTTACACTATTCCACATCTCTCACGATGTATAGTACTTTCTTTCTCTCTCAAGTTTCTCCTTCTTCTCCAAAAATTATCTCTCACAATTATTTTCACAATAATCATCAACTCTCTCTTCTAACCCTAGCTTTCTAGCTTATAAATACCTTATACAAACTTAGGGCACTTAGTCATGCAATTACAATCAATATATCTGCTTTAATAATAAAATTAGATATAATTCTTGTGAGTTAAATAAAACACTCAAAACAGTGTAATCGATGCCGTTAGCCCTAATCGATGATGGTTCCTACTTGCCTCGATCGATGCCGGTCATAGGTGACAAATGCTGGTCCTTTCATAACTGATGTCGGTTCTGTGTTTTCCAAAGAAGTTGATATAACATGCTAAATGATGTCATTGAACTCCACATCTTAACAATATTCCACTTGGAGATAAATTATTGCACTATAATTGTACAACGTCATCCTTGATCCTTCCTCGCTTTATTTCTTCCTCTTCAAGTCTCAAACTCAAAGACCAACAGAAGTGGAGTGTAGCTCCAACTTCTCTTTTCCTAATGACTTCGTTAGTATATCCACAGGGTTTTCACTCGTATGAATCTTCTCCAGTTTCAACTGCCCATCCTCTAATACCTTGCCGTATGAAGTGATATCTCAACTGAATGTGTTTTGTTCTAGAATGAAACATTGAGTTCTTTGCCAAATGAATTACACTTTGATTATCATTGAACAATTTGCAATCATCTTAACTCTTCCATGAACCCACTCATCCATATCATCTCTTTACTAACCTTCGTAGTTGCAACATACTTTGCCTCTGTTGTAGACAAAGCCACAACCTTATGCAATCTCAATATCCAACTAACTGTCGTCCCATCTACTGTGGAAATATATCCAATAGTGCTCCTTCTACCATCCAGATCTCCAACCATATCCGAATCAACATAGCCACATAAATAAATATCCAAACCTCCATAGCATAACTGCATGCTAGATGTCCCTCTAAAATACCTGAGTATCCATTAGACTACTTTCTAATGCTCTTTACCTGGATTGACCATAAATCTACTCACAACTCCCACTTCCTAGTGCAATGTCTGGTCTGCATAAACCATAACATACATGAGACTCCCAACTGCTAAAGCATATGGTACTCGTGTCATGTATTTGACCTCCTCATGTGATGAAGGACACTGATCTTTTCTCAATTTGAAGTGTCCAAATGCCATAGGTGTACTTACAGGTTTTGAATTCTATATTTTAAACCTTTCTAACACCTTGTAGATATAATCCTCCTGAGACAAATACAATTTCTTGTTCTTCTTGTCTTTGTGTATTTGCATGCTAAGGATTATTTTTGCAGCTCCTAAATCCTTCATAGCAAATGTGTGAGCTAGCTTTCCCTTAAGCTCACCAATGTCCTGCATACTAGATCCTACAATAAGCATATCATCCACATACAATAACAAAATAATATAACTCCCATTTTCAAGCTTCTTGAAATAAACACAATGGTCAGATTCACATCTCAAGTAACCATGCTCATGCATGAAACTATCAAACCTCATATACCATTGCCTTGGAGCTTGCTTGAGCCCATATAGGCTCTTTTTCAACTTGCACACTAATTTCTCCTTACCCTTGACTTCATACCCAAGCAGCTGTTGCATATAAATATTTTCATCCAAATCACCATGAAGGAAAGGTGTCTCCACATCTAGTCACTCTAAATGTAAATAATCTACTACAACTAAACTCAATACAGTACGCATGGAATTCATTTTAACAACAAGAGAAAATATTTCACCAAAGTCAATACCTGCTTTTGTGTAAATATTTTTACTACAAGCCTTGCCTTGTACCTTTTCTGTCCACCCTCTTCTTCCTTGATCATGTAAACCCACTTGTTTTGCAATGTCCTCTTACATGCTAGCAACTTAACCAAATCTCAAGTCTGCTTTTGTTCCAAGTAGTCCATCTCCTCATCCATGTCATGCTCCCACCGAATTGGGGTCTCATCTTATATTCTTCTTCAAAAATTTCTGGTTCACCATTATTAGTCAATAATAAATAAGATAGTGTAAATATTTATAGAGGTTTACTTACCCTTTGTGACCTTCTCACATGAGTTTGGGGTACCGGAGGCTCATTCTGGACCTCCTAGACATTTGTTTCCAATTCTAATAGTGATCGATGCCTGTGGACTCCGTGCCGACGCTCACCACCTATAGCCAATGCCGCCTTCTACTAACCAATGTTAGTTTGGCTCTTCTCGTAATCGATCTTGATTCAAATTGATTGATGCCCATTAGGGGTCAACTGACATCGGTTACTATGTAACCCTATAGGTATGAGTTTTAAATCTGAGATTTCATTTTCATTCACAAACTTCTCAACCAGTTCATCCTTGGGTACCAAAATTTGATCCCTGTACATTCTCTTTTCATTTCATTCAATGTCACAACTCCTAATAATTTTAGAATTCTCTAAATCCCAAAAATAGAATCTGAAATCACCAGATCCATAACCAATGAAAGTGCATCTCTTGGATTTTGCATCCAACTTTTTTCTATTTTCCTTATCAATATGCACAAAAGCTTCGAACCAAAAAAATTTAAGAAAAGAAAGATCTACCTATTTTTGGTCCAAGCTTCCTCTAGTATTCCTCCATTTAGTGAACTTGAAGGCCCACGGTTAATCAAATAAACTGTTGTATCAACTACTTCAGCCCAAAACTACAAGGAAATTTAGCATGTATCCTCATACTTCTAACACTTTCCACGATTTTCTTGTTCATTCTTTCGTAACATTGTTATCTTGTGGTGTTCTGGAACCGTCCTTTCTCTATGTCTTCCATTCACTCGAACAATAATCATTGAAAGCCTTCCTACAATATTCACCACCATTGTCATATCTAAGGCACTTTAACTTTGAATTTGATTTATTCTCAACAAGGGCTTTCCATATTTTAAAAGTCTCAAAACATCGATTTATGTTTAATACAATAAATTCTTACCTTTCTTGTAACATCATCAATGAAAGTAACATAATACTGGGATCTTCCATGAGAAGCTACTTGGGTTGGTGCCCACACATCCGAGTGTAAAAGCTCCAATTTTTGTTCCTTCTTAGTTACCTCAACTTTGAGAAATCTCTTTTTTTTTTCCAAAGACACAATGCTTACACAAATCAAGATCTAAATCTTTCAAATCTAATGACTTACCCGTAGCCTTTAAGATTTGCATTCCTTTTGACTCATATGGCCCAACCAATTATGCCACATGCATGCATCTGAATCAAGTAGATAATAGAAAATGAATCAAGTAACACAAGTAGATGAATATAAAGTTCCTACCTTATTGCCTCTTACCATAACAAAGGCACCCTTGGTGACTTTCCAAGACTCTACTGTGAATGTAAGCATGCAACCAACTTCACCTAGTTTCCCTACAAAAATAAGATTCCTCCTAAGGCTTAGAACATGCCTCACATATTTCAATACCCATGTATTTCCATTCTGTAATTTCAGATGAACTTCCTCTTTAATAGTAATACTGCAAGGTTCATCATCACCCAAATAAACATGCCCAAAATTTCCCTGAACATAATTTTGAAATAACCCTTATTAGGGGTTGCATGGAAAGAAACTCTTGAATCTAAAACCCAAGATTCTATTCTATTATCCAAAGAAAGAATAAGAGCATCTTACATTACCTCTATTGTAATATTTTCCTCTTTACCTTTGTCTGGTGTTGGTTCTCTTTATCCTTTGACCAACAATATTTATTTACATGTCCTTTCTTTCCACAATTCCAACAAGTAATTCCCTTACCTCTGGATTTAAATATGTCATTCCTTGACTTTGATTTCCCATTATTCTTACTCTTGGATCTCTCCTTCTACCTACCTCTGCTTTCTACATTCAAAGCATTCCCAGATGATGATTCCTCTATACTTTTCCTATGAATTTCTTCATTTAAGATTATACTAACCACATCATTAAACTTCAAAATATTATTAATAGATGTTGTATTACTAACAACCATTACCAAGTTATCTCAACTATCAAGCAAAGAACATAAGAATAAGAGTGCTTTCACTTCATCATCAAACGAAATATCAACCGATTTTAACTGATTTACAATAGATCAAAAATCATTCAAATGACTAGATGCAAATCCACCTTCATGCATCTTAAAACTAAATAGTTTCTTCATCAAATAAACTTTATTTGAAGCACTAGGTTTTTCATATAAATTAGCAAGAGATTTCATTAACTCTACCATAGATGTTGCTTCTATAATATTAGAAGCCACAAATGTTGTCGACTCTCAATCTTATAGATCCTAAAGCCTTTCTATTAAGAATCTTCCATTCTTCATCAGTCATCTTCATAGGTCTAGACTTTTCATCCAATGGTAAGTACAAATCTCTTTGATACAGATAATCCTCAATCTACATCTTCCATAATTGATAATTTTGGCCATCAAACTTCTCTACCTTGTATTTGTTTTCTTCTGCCATTGTTGTAGCTCCCACTCAATTAGAAAACCCTATGTGAGTAAATCTCAACACACAAAACCCTCAAACAAAGTTCTGATACCAGTTGTTGGGATTAGCACACAAGTTTTACGAGATAATATATTAGATCCAAACATACATGCAATAAAATCGGATACTCTACTTGAAGAAATATACAAAACAAGATATATAAATATGTGGTTCACCTAGTGTGGGCTACATCCACCAAGAAACAAGTCAATCTATTATCCAAAGCTTTCAAAGATATACAATGAAGATTTACAATCTTCCACACCTCTCATGATGTACAGTACTTTCTTTCTCTCAAGCTTCTCCTTCTTCTCCAAGAACTCTCTCTCACAATTATTTTCACAATAATCATTAACTCTCTCTTTTAACCCTAGCTTTCTAGCTTATAAATACCTTATATAAACTTAGGAACTTAGCCATGCAATTACAATCAATAGATATGCTTTTATACTAAAATTAGATCTAATTCCCGTGAGTTAAATAAAACACTCATGCACAGTAGCCGATGATGACGGTTCCTACTTACCCGATCGATGCACCATAGGTGACCGATGTCGATTATTGTGTTTTCAAAGTTGATATAATATGCTAAATCAAGTAATTGAGTTCCACATCTCAACATAGCGGACACTAACACCTAGTATTAGATAATAGTGCATGGGAGCTTGTGTCCTCCTTGGCGCTAATGCCCAGGGGAAGAAACACTCAAATTATTAGTATGACACAAATTACAATTGTTTATATAGTAATTCTAGAGTAGCAGACATTGTTTCAGTCACATAATGCATTCTATCTCCTACAATCATTAAAATCAAAACAATTTAGAACAAATTGGGACAAACAAAACAAATTGAGATGTACCATATATAGTGGTGCTTATTGGGCAAATTCATGGAAGGAGAGTAAAACTAGACCTCTCTCCCCAACACTTTCTCTGGGCATGCAATCACCCAAAACCTCACCTTCGATATTCAAATCAACAACTTCAAGCAACATGACACTTTTCTATCTTTTTCTTTTTTACATTTCAGTCCTGTCCTTACAAGAAGTAGCTCGCATCAACAACACAACTAAAATACATGCACTTCACCCCTAAGTTTCACTTCCCTTTCCTAGTCTCCACGCTTCACTTGTCCACTCAACACGCTATCGACAATACTCTACTCTGCATGATCATAAGGTACGCATCTTCTATCTACTTTATGTTATCAAGTATTCACCTAACAAAATAAAGTGGGGCAAATGTAGACACAAAATCACACACTTGGGTACATGTAGACACCAAATCACACACTTTTGGTAATTATTTATTCCCGCTCTCATACTACTTTTCATGTGTTTTTAAGTGAAAAAGTACTAACTAACCCATGTATTTTACCATTTTACTTTACTTTATGTCATTTCTTTTGATCTTGCACCCGCACTTTACTAGTTTGTACTTGCCATACTTGTGTTTTTCCTACTTTGATCGGGGCGCCCAACTAGGATTGGGGCACCCTAGGTGCCATGATCCCCTCTAGGTCACCTTGATCCTCTTTACACTTTACTCTCACTTTTTGGGCACTTTCTATCTGTTTGAGCTTTCTATCTTTTTGGTGGTTGGATTTTTCGGGGTTAATTATGAAACTAGATCAAGAGAACCATATAAATATAAAGTTATGAGACCATAATGAGGGACTAAGCACTAAGAACTAGTATCTCCACCTAAGGTTACATCCATCAAAAGATTTTATTTCTCCATTTACATCCATCTAGATTCATTACAAGGGACAAATGTTGGTTCATTTGCATCACACTTAATATGAGGGGAGTTCATTATATTTCATGCATCATTTACTTACATTCTACATCTAGTTATTGCTTGCTACTCACAAAGTGTGATCGACACGAGAGCACCTAGGGCACAATTTTCACACACATGCACCTAAAACTACATTATGTCTCGAGATGTAGTGCAATGCTCAGTGATAAGTCCATACATTTGGTAGTTGAGGAAAGTATGACCCCTTCATATGCATCTTTCTTTTTAGAATTTTGATGTTTTTCTTAGAGTTTTGAAGGTGTTTCCTCCATCTATGATTCGCAGTGACATCCAATGAAGTTCAATGACACTTATGCGACGAAGTGAACACATGTGATCATTCAACAACACCTCATAGGAGGTTCTCTAGTGATTTCTATAGACCATGGCACCCAGATCTCATACCAGGTCACCCTTATCTTTCTCCAGCCACCCTAGTCTGGCCAGAAAGTCCATATATACATTTTCTTGAGCTCCTATGTGGCGGTTTCCTCCTCCAGTCTAGCCGGTCTCCACTGTGACATAGTCCCACAAGCTCGACAAATCAACTAAAGCCTTTTTATACATTAGAGTTTCACATTACATTTGTTTAGTTTATTGGTTATATTTTAGTATATCATATTAGATTACAAAAATCTCCATTTTAGTTTAATCAGTACATTTCTAGGTCCTAAAAGAATGCTAGCATTTACATTACTCCTAAGCAAGAAAACTAGTGGTCTTTGGCCTCTTTTCTTTCTCTTTCTTTCTCTTTGGTCTTCCACACCCTACAACCCAGTCATAACTTAACTTATTTATATTTTATGGCTTCAAAAACCAACGCCCAAGCGCTCCTGTCCATCCTAGGTGCCCCTAACCCTTTCTCACCTTTACTTGCTCTTATTGGGTCTCTTTTATCTTATGGTAGTCTTTTTCACTTATAGTTCATACTTCTAGTTATCAATTACGGAATTAAAACAAGGGAATCATATAAATACATAGTTATATTTTCAAAATGAGGGACCAAGCACCAAGCATTACTATTATCACCTAAGCTTGCATCCAAAGGTAGTAAAGAACTTCAAAGGCATCCATCTAGCACTCATACAAGGGAAAAGGGTTACATCACTTCTGCATACACTACATAGGAGGGGAAGTCTATTCTATTCCATCCACATATACTATATATCTTCTACATTCTAGAATTAGCCCGCTATCATTTGTGCAACTTGCAAAAGGGCATCCTAGGGCATCATTTCTACACACAAAAGAACTACATGGAGTCTGATATGTAGTGCAACACTCATTCATAAGTGCACTCTTTGGGGTCATTACGACTCCCCATTCTACATTTTTCTTTTTAGGTTTAATGTGGTTTATGGGTATGTGTAGATGAACTTCTTTCTTGTAGGTTACGAGATACTTTCGGCGATCAAGGAGTAAATATCAAGCAATAAATAGGAACCAACGACAAAACCCTTGTGAAACAAAATAAATAAGATCTTGAGAATTTGCACGGCCACTAGCACCCGATCCATTTGTCGGCACCCAGTGCCCTTGCCCTCTTGTGGGTGCCCCTATCTTGCATCATTTCTAAGTTCCATAATTTCCAAGGAGAATTTACGATGTTGTCTACAATATTTTTCTCTATTTCACCTACCTAGATCACTTCCAAATTGCATGGATATCAGCTAAGTCTTCTTATCTCCCTCTCTTGATTAAGGTTTTACATTTTACATGCTTTATTACTTGTGTCTTATTGTATAGTAGCATTTATACATCATTTATTACAGTAGTTACTCTGAAATATAAATTTAATTTATCTTTTTATTCAATAAAAAACTAGTCCAATCATGTGATGAACCAAGGTGATTGATTGAATGGAACATGCTTCCATCTTTTAATCAACCCATCGAATGAATTGAGAAGCACACCGAGACCCAAATACACTGTTGTGACCAAAATTGAGGACCGAGAGAATTCCTCTTACTCTTGAGACAAAATGCCACTTTGTCCACCCATTTGAAAGCATAAATTTCTCCTTTGTAAAAGTTGGAATTAGTGAGTGATGTGGATGATGAACAACCATGGCCATTTTGAACCTTTTACTGACACTTACTATTTTTATTAAGTTCTTCTTGGGTGATTAGTTTTGGCAATTTTGTCGAATTACCATTTTGAGCACTTTTCTTCTTGGGAAATGGACTTAGTGACTTGAATCCATTCACATATTAGAATTAATATTATTATTAAGTGTCTTGAATAAGTACTTACTCAAAAATATACATTGGCCACAAAGTTTCGGATCGGGGTGAAAACGGTTTCCAAAAATTCTACTTCACAGGGATGTTTTGCTCTAGTTTTCAGGTTTTTATCGTTCAAATCTTGCGAAAACAAAAAGTGAACTTACAGGTATTTGTTTTCATCCTTATATTTGGTATAATGTAAAAAAATAGTCATCTATAACTTGAAGCACACTCAAATTCATGAGCCAAGCAAGTGCTCATTGGAAAACTAATTTTCTGTAGGTCTTCGTCTTTGATTTTGAGGTAATTTGAATAGCTTCAACTCTGTAGATATGAGGAGACATTTTTCATGGCTGGAAAATTTAGAATAATGTAAAAATTGATGAGGTCATGTAAACACTCAATCCAAAGGAGTTCACATAAGGAAGCTACAATCCAAGTTTCAAGGTGATCGGAGTAGGGGTTTGAGAGCAATGAGAAAATTTGCATTTTGGCCATGATGGATGTATGGTTCTTCATGGCAGTCATAAAAACATAGAGAAACATAAAAAATTATTAAGTTTTCATAAATATTGTTTTTAAAACTCACCCCTTCATACTTTCCCTCCCATTTAGCTGATTTTGAATTCAAATATTGACCATAATTGACCAACCATGGTAGGGGTGGAGTTAAAACTTTCCAAATGGGTTTCAGATGTCCCCATGTCCCTTACCACATTTAGTAAGGGACAAAGGGACATCATGGGTGTAAAAATTCACCATGGGTGGAGGCATCATGAAGAGGGGGTCAAAAATGCAAGTTGGAGAGTTGAAAACACCAACCTAACAAGCAATTTATGACTTCAAGAATGGAAAATTTCTCCTCCATGTGGTGGCCAAACTTACTAAATGGGTTTGAGAACCCCTCATGTACCTTACCACATTTAGTAAGGGAAAAAGGGGGAAAAGGGACAACAGGGGTTGAAAAATGTGCCATGGGTAGCTCCATCATGAGAAAGGGGGCCAATTTTAAGAGGTGAGTTGAAAAAATCTTCCTAACCACTCAGTTTGCACTTTAAGTTACACAAGACTTATTATTCACATGGTGGAACACTTTTATGTCCCCCATGTACCTTTGGAAAGGGTACAAAGTGATATCAAGCCCTCATAACTGCGCTCAAGGTCTGCCTATCATGAGGAAGGGGCCAACTTAAGTTGTGAGTTAAAGACATCATTCTAACACCTCAAGTGGCATTTTAAGTGACACAACCTCAAGACACGACTCTTTCACCATGGTGGTGCATTATTATGTACCCCATGTCCCCTTTGAATTTTTTGCACTTTTTCCACTTTTGGAAGCATTCCTTCACCAAACACTGCCCTAAATAGCCATCTGAGTCCATTTTCTTGCCCCGAGAGCTTCCCTAGGTGTTCTATAGGAAAACCTTATATGTTTTTGACTCAAAAGTGTTGATGAGAATGTTCCCACCATTCTTTGGAGATTTTTTTCCAATGTGAGCTTTTCTTTGACTTGGAATTGGTTTTTATTTGTCTTATTTATCACAATATCTTAATTATATAAATTATCATATCCTCGAGCCCTGAGATTATTTCTAGCAAGCTCCATGATTTCAACTAGGTTGACCATGTCCCTACTTTTCTCGCTAGGTCCCTGCTTCCGGGATTTCTACCGGATGAAAAGGACGTCGTTTCTATTCTTTGGGTACAATACAATATATTCTTTATTTTCTCTAAAAAAATCTTTCATTGTTCTTGGTTAGGAATTCATTTGTATTTTTATTGGTTGGGAATTAATTAATTTTCATGGTTGTGCATAGTCAAGATGAACTGGAGGGCATGGTGGGAAAATTCATAAGCGTAAAACTAATAAAACAATATTTGAGTGTACCCATTATGAAGAAACCCAAATGTAGATTTTATGATTGAAAATCTATTAACTTAATGACTATTAAATTTAGTGGCTTTATTTTTAAATTAACAAAATAAAAAAATTGGAGGTAAGCATCGTTAAAATATCAAATGAAAGCTAAATGGGTGATCTAAAATATTGGGGCAAAGACAAAGTCATTTATTTGTTTAGTTTCTTAATCAAATATAAATTTGAAGGTATCATGCATGCATTCTCAAAGAAACCCAAAGTAACTCTCACCTATCTTCTTTATGATGAGAGAAATAAGCATGTTAATTTATCAAACAAACATTCATACATTAGAGTGAATTGTGATTTCGTGCATGCATCAAATATGTATTCCTTTTTCTTTCTATAAAATCCATAGTAACATTAAGTTTTTGTGTTGTTAATTGAGTGTACACCATAATTTGTGATAATTTGGGGGATATTATTACAATAATGGTTGTTCCCCTTGTCTTCATTGCAATCATTTTATTATATTCCTCAATTCCAACATCGTGGCCGATGTAATTTTTGTGTTATTGCAAGCACCACCACCATGGTCAACATGTGGCATCTCCACTTCATGTTGTTCCATCTCATAAGGGTGTCACTCAAATATTAATTAGTGTTATCCTCTCTTTTTATTTTTTTGTTAGTAATAAGGAAGAATATATATGTAGTATCTCATTAATGCATGTCTAAATTAATATTTATGTAATTTCTCATGAGAGGCAATATGTGTACATATGTTTTTCCTTATGAATCTTTGAGAAATGCTAAAGATTTAATTTTAAAAATATTTCTTGACATTTTCACCTTTGTAACACCGACTAACGTTTTTATGATCAAGTTGTGGGTTGGGAGTTAATGTCCTCTTTTTTTTATGTATTTGATGTATATTTTATTAATAATATTTAAAATTGTTATTTTTTCTCGTGGCCCTTAGAATATATCTCTAAATTTATTCTTAATATGTCATGTTTATTGGTTGTGTTTATTTTTTGGTGTTGTATTATTTCAATGATTATATCATCAAACCACACGATAATGTAATTGTAGTAATCCCAAATTTTACAAAACCATTAAAAAGTAGGTATTTTCAAGATGGAAACCATTAAGGAAAATTTAATACTTAAAAAACATTGCATTAAATAGAAAATGTATCAATGGTAATGACTAGGTATTTTCTTATCCACCTTACAAAGTTAAATATACTATTTGTATTGTGGTGCAAAAGCCTATATTTCCATTTTTGAGCATCAAATTCAAAAATACATCATCCTAACATGGGATGCCAAATCCCCCACATGTCCCTATCTATACACTTTTCTATGTCAAGAACAAGTGTAATCCCATCAAAATGGTGGGGCCTATAACTATCTAAAAAACATAAGGGCTAACATTGCAAAAATAAATGTTGACATTATGAGCATTGAAAAATAGGGTCTTACTTCTATATCTTTCTCCATAGTACATTTCCTAAAAAATCTACGCATCACACCCCCTTTCTCCTTAGAGTGGTTGAAAAAAATGACACATGGCCCCTATGTTACTTATCGAATAAATAAGAGGATCTCCTATATCCACTCTAGTATTTTCCATACCATTGACATTCACCTCCTTTAATCCCCTTCTTCGTCACCCATCTTCCCCTATAATGTTCAACCTCCAATCCTTAAAATTTAACTTTTTTAATGGCCCCATATCGAAGCCTTCATTACACCAATCATGTACTAGTGCTAGTTTGTAGAAATTGAGCTGATGATGAAGTTGAGAAAATATGTTGCTTTGAGAAAAAGTGATCTAGAATAGATGGTGATGTTATTATATATATATTTTTGTAGACACCTAAAATCCACCTACCGGTTTAGTTTTACTACTAAAATTGTACTAATTACCCTCTTTCCCATCGTTTCCGTAATAATTAGTGATTTCCCGCTAATTAACTAATGTTTCCTTCTATTTCAACCAATTAATGATACTTTGTTAATTAACTAGTCTCTACTTCACTCCAAATGCCAATTAACGACACTTCATTAGTTATAATCCTCTTCCGATCGAACAATTAACTATTATTAGTTAATTAAGCCTATTTACCCTTGTATTTAATCAATAAACCTTCTTATTGGTTAAACCCCCTTCCAACCATTCAAAATCACCCCATTTCCCTCCAAATCATCTCTAAAGGATTTCTAAGCTTATCCTAACCTATTAATTAATCCTATTTGATTAATTAAAGCACCCCCAACTCCCATGAGTTGCTAATCACTTGTTAATTCTTCTAATCAAGCTTAATTCTTCTAATTGCACTTTATCAATTATCCCACATGCACTAGGATTCATGCTTCTCCAAATTGGAAAGCTATATAATAAACCTAGTATTCCCCTCACACACCACACCACACTTTGAATAGTGGAAATTATAGGCATATTGATAAGAGCATTCTCCATTGATTTGGAATAGCTACTTCATCCATTGCATCCATTCTACCATTGTTGAGTAGAAAGGAAGATCTAAGAATGGCCTTGTAGCCATTTCTTGGTGAGATCCTTCCCTCTCTTTGGAGATTAACACATAAATTTGATTTCTCATTGATCTAAAGAGGCTCATGTTTTAGAGTAATCATACATACAAGAGTAGGAATGGTTAGCATTAGGTGATTTAATTCATGTTTATGCAAAATAACTAGTTTCCCTTAAGCTCTTATCTTGATGTCCTTAGTAGATTAACTTTCCTTTGAAGCTACTTGGTGTTAGCTTTCATGCAATTAGTGTAAGTTAGTTTAGTATGGCTACAATTTTGATTATTAATTTAATTCACAAGATAATTTATTTTTTTGAAAGAGCCAATAGAATAACTAGTATCCCCGATAAGGGGTAAGCATTAAAATTAAAATAGTTAGAGAACAAACTTGGAAGGATCCTAATGATGGTTTTCTCAAGCTGAAATTTGATGGTGAAAATAGAAATAACCCTGTATGGGGTGGTGCTAGTGGTGTTTGTAGGAAATCTATGGGTAAACCCATTTTGGGTTTTGCTGAAGCTCTTGGAAAGGGCTCCAACAACTTTGTTAAAGCCAAATCTCTTTGGCGAGGATTGCAATTATCTAAGAAAAAGGTTGGGATAAATTAAACATCGAGGTGATTCTCAAATTATCATCAATGCAATAAGAAAAGGCAAAATTAAACATTGGCAGCTGATAGATATTGTTGATGATTGTCAAACTCTCATTGAGACACTTTCAATTGCTCAAATCTTCGAAGTGCTAATAGATTGTGTCATTCTTTTTAAGTGCCATGTTTTGTGATGATATTCCCACCTCCTATGGGCATCAATAGGCATCACTTCACATAATTTGGCATGTGGATGGTCGCGTGAGAAGGGTTTTATAATCCTAGCATTAGTAGTGTTTTGGCCATATTTTCTTTTCTCTATGTTTATGAGATCTGGTTTGTAAGGAATATGGAGAAAGGAAAAGGTTCTCTGGCCCTATTAAGAGCACTAGTGATAGCCTTGAGAGAGACACAACCATAAAAATTGTGCACGAGATGAATGACAACTTGATTCACAAGTATTCTCTAGAAGATGTGCATTTTCCATTCCTTGGGTTGGTTAATGATTCAAGTCGAGGCGGTTGCTAAATGCTGGTCATATTCTCGACAAGGGGACCAGAATTACGGCCAAAGAGACCTTGGAATTCTGGAAAAGTATGTTGATAGATGGTGTGAAGGACCCAAGGCTTCTTTGTTGGATGTATACCAATTTTCTAAGGGCTCAACTCTTTTCGCTAGATTTGGGTGATCTTTGTGGTTGTGGAGGAAGTTGTAAAAGTCATGGGGGGCCCTAGATTTTCTACACTAGATTGGAAACCCTCAAGGTTGCATAGACTATTGGGGTTCAAACCATCTTGCTTGGGGATAGTAACTCATTTTCCATTCACGAGGATATGGACCAGTTGGGTCTTGACATTGGGATGGGTCTGGAGCAGATCTGGTCACTCATAAGGGCTCTTGAGTTGGAGAGTGTCATGCAAGGAAATAAATTAGATGTTATATGTTCGGTGTTGGGTATCATACTGAAAAATTTGAATATTCAAAGTTGGTTGAGACTCCGCAGCGCCCCGGTCATTGAAGAAGAATCTCAAAATACAATGGAGCCCACAGTTGAAGTCTTTAGCTCTTCGGAGGACAAGAACTAATTCTCGATCTCCTATCTTAGTATAAATATAATGTATTAGGTTGTTTTTGTATGAAACACCAATCCGGCAACCTTTACTTACTACTAGTACCTATTTTTTAGGTTTTTGTGTTGATACTCGATCGTTATTATTAATATAGCCGGGCTTAGTGCCCTTTTTTGAATTATAAAAAAATAGAATAGCTAGTGAATTTACAAATGAGTGGACATATTTCTAAATAGTTACTAGTAAATATATTATTATAATCTAGGATTCACCAAAATATTATAGAATTTCATAGGGGTTGATTCTTAAAATTAGCCTCGATAACCATGTGTATGAGAACATTTGGTGACGAAATTTATTCTTATGATATTTTTTTCTTTCATTCTTCGTTTCATGTAATGTAAAATTCCAACATTTGATTTAGTATCTCTATATTGTGTATTTTATAGCATTTGCTAATAAATATTTTGTTTTTAATTCCTATATGATTTTTGTTTCCATTTTTCATCTTATTCTCTTTTTATCCGTCTCACTCCTATTTCTAGCATCCATTACAAAAATCGTATATCCATTTTTTTCCTATTGATATTGTACATATTCTTTTCTTGTTTTTTTTATCAATAAGGAAACCTCCCCATCTAATAGAGGATAGACTTTTTATCTCCTTACTATTGTGAAAACACATATTTTTCTATGGTAATAAATATTTTGCCACCAAGTCTCCAATAAGAAATCTATTTTTCAAGACTAAATTTAGGAAATCCTTTGAAATGATTATTTGGTGCTTCAATGCTTTGGGTTAGGATCTCATATTTTTCATACTATCAATATGTCATTTTAGTATTCTAAAAATTGTTAGATTAATTAACTTCTATTACATTGGTGTCGGTTTGAAGGACCATTACCTCCATGTATTCAATTTTGTTTTGTAACCACATGACTGAATTTTCTTGTTTATATTCATTGTTTCATTTTAGAATAAGGCAATCAATACAATATGCTCCTTATTCCCTTAAAAATTTGTATCGTAATTAATAGGATTCAATTTCATAGGTTTCGTCTCCACGTATCCATTAGGTACAATTTTTACCAGCTCCCTATTTATATGGATTGGATGTTAAAGGATTCAATTATTTAGTTGTTAATTACTATTTTAGAGGTTTGGTGAAAGACATATCTCTCTCCCATTTTGATCATCATCTTATAAATGGTTACTTTATAGATAGTTCATTTCTCACTCTTTTCGAAGAGGAATCCTTTGTGAAGCGTGTTATGGAATTACTTGATATTAAATAATGCCTTTCTTATGTCTCCTCTACTCTGGAGAAATACTCAATGCTACAAAAATCTATCCTCACTCACCCCTTGGCTAAGGGTATTGTTAGCACAAAATCACAACACCCCTGAAGTCTGCAACTCGATGGGTTGAGAATCTTAGTGTGATTGCATAACATGGAGCATCTCTCAAAGTGTGGGACTTTGCGAATCGAGAGAGCTCTCTGGATGGAGGTTGGTTCCTATTCCTCTGTTTAGGTGCACACATACAATTTGCAGAGGGTCTATTCTAAAACCTACTCTAATTTTCCAAGGAGACAAGGTTGAGAAAGATACAAGAAAATAAACCTAAACTAACAAAGGTGATGCACCAAAGGAATGTTGAACACTTGCTTTGCAATTAAACACAAACCATTAAAACTATAACACAACCACCATACATAGATAACCAAACTACAATGAGAGACCAGGGTGGATGCAATGAACACAAGAGAGGGTTAAAATCATCCATAGACTTATCTTATTGCTCCAAAATTGATACAGTGCATTACAGTAGCCAAGAGGTAGAAATTGCATTACAATTTGAATGGGAGGTTTGAAACTCCACAAATTCACTGCAGAATAGAGAAGAAGGGAGGGCGCAAAGAAAAATTGTCCAACCTTTAGAAAAATGCCCCTCCTCACAATATATAGGAATAATTAGAGAAGGAGGTAGAAGAAATCTGGACTCTTGTTCAACCACCCCAAAAGGGCAATGAATTCCCTCAACAATGATGGATTTCACTGCAATACCCATGCCTCCACCAGGGCAAAAGGAAGCCCATAATCCATTATGGGGGTAAGCGAGAAGCTTGACATATTCAAGAATGATAGACTATATTTAAGGATATCCAATTGTAGTTAAGTAGCAGACATCGAGAGCTTTCCAAAAAGTCTCCTCTTGCCTAGATTCGAGCTTCTAGTTGAAGGTTATGGCTTTTTGAAGATCGAGGTCGGGTGTTTAACACGGGCCCACAATATTTAAAAGAGTCTATTCATACAAGATCTGCGTGGCAGCCCTATGCACCTTAAGACTTCACCCCTCCTTCACTCTTGAAGTTGCGCCAAAGAGACACGTGGTGTCGTCCGTGGGCTTGCTCTATTTCCTTTACGTTCTGGCTAACCCCCTCCGGTTTGGTGGAGACACTATGTCTGACCCTAGACACGTGGAGGTGGCGCATGTTTGGGACCTGCCTCCAGTTTTTCTTTTGAAGTTGCGCCAATGAGGCACGTGGAAGCTTCTGCTAGCCTATCCCAAGCTTGGAATTTTCAACGGTGACGAAACCTTTCTCGGACCCTGACTACGTGGTGTGTTGGTGCTTGTTTGGGACCACCCTTAGATTCGACCCTTGAAGGAGCACCGATGAGACACATGGTAGCTTTTGCTAACCCTTTCTTATACTTAGCCAATTCGGGCCTCGAGTGAACACTACCTGCCTCATTCCTTTGGGTGAGTAAGGGGCCCCACTATGTATAATGCCAAAACCCTTTTATGGGTGGGACCTCTATGGTTAGCTCCTCGAAACTATGATGGTGGGACACTTGGCATCATCCATGCCCCCCTTTGTTTCCTTGTGTTTTGGCTTAGTCCCTTCTTGTTTGGTAGAGCAATATGTCGACTCTAGACAGATGGAGGGCTCGTGCTTGTTTGGGACCTACCTTTTGGGTCTTACATTTGAAGTTGCATCGAGCTGACACGTGGCTCCTTTTACTGGCCTTAGACCTTTCAATGGTGACTTTGTCTTTCCCGCCCATTTAGGAGCAACTTTTTGGACCCTAGACACATGGAGAGTCTACGCACATTTGGAGACCCTGCTTGGACCTGACCTTTGGAGGTGGGCTTGCCGAGACATGCAGAAGCTTTTGCCGGCTCATCCCCTATTAAGAATTTTAACAACCAAAGTGTAACTTTTCAAACTCGGCCATGTGGAGGGATCGCGCTTGCTTAGGGAACCCATTTTGGATTTCACCCTTGGAGTTGTGCCGATGAGGCACGTGGCACCTTCCGTGGTTCTTTTGCTTTACTTCGGGTTTGATCATTCTGGGCTTGATTTTGGGATCGAATGTGAGTCCACACGATTGGGCTGACCCCTCCATTTCTCCTATGTAAGGTCACATTCGACCAATTTTTCCTGAGGGGCAAATTTAGATAACAATTTGGTGACTCACGGGATCACCTGCCTACTAGGTGAATGGATCAGTTGCCTTGAAGTATCCATTGGGCATGGAGTCATAGATGATAGCTTGATACCGATCCTGTTCTTTAAAACTTGAATCCGATGCTTGCACTTGGTGACCCTGAACCTACCCCATTGTTCGCACTCTCAATTTTCATAAGAAAATCTTGAAGATGAGATTTCTGAGAGTAGAAAATTGTCTTGACCTAGGGTTTCACCTGTTCCCTAAATGGACCGCTACAACATTCACTCGAGGCACATCAAATTGTACAATGATACAACCTTGGAGCAAAAAAACTGTGCCGAGCACTTAGGGAAATGAAACCTATTCTAATAACAATAACAATAACAATGTGCACAAGCACTTGGAGGAATTGGAAATCCTAGACTAATATGTACAAGGGTGAGAATTCTCCTTCTAGTAGCAATGTTTGAGATAGATCCCATTGACTAGAATATATAATTCTTCACCATCCAACTTAGCCAGCCAGAAGGCATTGCTACCTTTGCATTCGGTGATCATGTATGGACCACTCCATATGGCATCGAACTTGGAATGTTTTCCTAGCTTTGCATGGTCTGCATCCCACTTCAGTACCAAGTCTCCAACTTGGAATGTCTTGGCTTTATCTTTCTTGTCAAAGCTCTTCTTGATCAATGCTTGATCCTTCTCCATGGTCTGCACTGCATGTTCTCTTGCTTCTTCTAACTCCATCAACTCTGCATACCTGATCTCCATAGGCTCAAACTTAGCTAGTTCCAGTTGTTTCATGAGTTCTAATGCTTTGACAACTCAAGTGATATAGGTAGAAATGCTTCCTTCCGTATACAAGCTTGAATGGAGAGCTCACTTTGTAGACCTCTTGGGTGTGATTCTATCTGCCCAAAGAGCTGATTTGAGTTTTGTGTGCCAAGTTCTCTGATTCTCATCAAGAGTCCTGATGATTCTCAGTAAGTTCTTATTTGTGGACTCTGCTTGGCCATTACCTTGAGGGTAATAGTTTGAAGAGGTGTTGAGGTATACACCATTCTTGACAGCCCATTCAGTGATCTTTGTGCCAAGGAATGCCAATGCATTGTCTGATATGATAGTAGCAGGGGCACCAAACCTTGTGACTATCCCTTCATATAAATCCAAGATGCTAGATTCATTTGCCTCCTTAAGTGCCACTGCTTCAGTCCACTTGGTGAAATAGTCGGTCACTGTGAGTATCCACTTGTGGCCTTGACTTGAATTTGGATTGATTACTCCAATGAAGTCTAATCCCCATTGCATGAATGGTTGATCTACTGAAATTGGACGAAGGGGTAGGGATCTTGTTGGTCGTCAAAAGAAGATCCTAATAAGAGCAACAATTAGGGGACAAGAAGTCCCTGCTCTTTGATGGGAGAGGTTCCCTTATTAAAAAGCAAAACTTATTTACAAATGTACAATGCATAACTCTGATGTGGAACTTGGGTATCATGAAAGCTTTGTGAAATGAAATAGATTATCAATCACAAAAGCATAGAAGAATGAAGACAAAGAAATGAGCAGAAAATCATTTTCCAGAATTATAGCTGACAAAATAATTCCTTATGCGTGCCAGAATACAATGAATTGGAATTGGACCATTTGTATTTGAATTACTAAGATGCAATTTGGAGGGACACACAGTTCCATAAATAACATTTACAAGAATACAAAGCTTCTTGGTATTATGTAGACAAATGATCTAATAATATTTAACAGATAGCTGCGAAATAAAGGAATCAGATGAACAAAGAAAGAAAATCCTTTTGTATTGATTGCCGTATTATTTCTTACACTTTCAGAAATAAGCCAAGTTTCCCCCCTTTCAAAATGGCGAGGAGAGGCTATTATATAGTTTACAAATCAGTTACCCTTGGTAACTACTTCTTTTAGTTAAAGGGCTGCTTAACGCAAAACCCCAACTGATTACCATAAATCCGAGATGAGGAAAGAAAGAAGGGAGAAAAATCAGGAGAAGAAGACAGGCGTTCATGATTGAGAGGGGCCCACTGATTTTAGGATCCGCTGTCTAAATCTTTTCAACACCTCTGCTATGTCTCTGCCACGTGGGACCAATGTGTTGGCAGTGGACTGGGTCCAAAATCTGAGGCACTTCTCCATCTCTTTGTCGAATTCAACGTGTGTATGATAATCTTTATTTGCTTCTTCAATAGCAGACTGGAGAGAGCAGATCTCCTTCATCTTTTCCTTGGAAATAGAATCCTCCTTGAACAAATTATCTTTGACAAAAGCTCTGAATTGAGCTTTGATTTCTTGTAAGGAGAGGGGTACACCAGAGGTCTCATCATGGAGGTGACAATGTATATCTTTGAAAGTAGATACCACCAAAGTCTTGAAGGCCTCACCCTTCTGCCAGCTATTCTTCAATTCTCCCAAAGCCTCCTCCAACACCTTGATTTTCCATTCCACACTATATACCCATGATTTTGATAAATTCTCTTTTGCATCATCAAAGACCTTTCTTGCCATTAAAATATTTTCATCAACCTACCCCATAAGGTGAAGGTCTACTATACAACTGCTCCAGAGTTTGAGCTCTTTATCTATATTTCCAATAGTGGAGGAGAGTTTCTGTTGCAGATTATTCACCTTCTCATTGAGTTTGAAGGCTTCACTAATGAAATTCAACCCTGCAACGAGCATATCATCCACCATGGCCTCCATAGCTCTTCCATAGATGGAATATCTGTGTATATCTTTGATACTCTGGACTTCATCTTGACTGAGGATTACAGGTGGTGGAAGAGTGGTTAGTGGGGTGGGGTCTAAAACTTTATCCTTGGACAACAGTGACTTAATGAAACCTGTAAGAACCTGAGCCTGCTCTTCCAACTGCTCTATAGTTTGTTTCCTTTTTCTACTCTCCCAATGACCCTGGTGACTGTTTCCTGGAGATTGTGAATCTCACCTTTAGGGGTGGACTCTCCCATAGGGATCCTCGAGAGCTCAAGATCAGATGCTTACAAATCATGCTCTGGCTTGTCTACTTTGGGCTTGGCTATCTCCAGAATTGCTGGCCCTGAGCATCAGATACTATTCTAGAGGTAGTCCTAGCCTTCTTGCGGGAGTAGGAGGAGTAGTGCCTAATAAGGCTGCCACAGCATCAAAATTGGGTCCTGAGATTCGGGAGGAAGACTTTCTCTTCCTACTATCAACAAAAGGTTACACCCATGCAAAAGAGGAGGAGGAAGAGGAAGGTGGGGCAAGAGGGCCGAGAGAAAGGGAACTCATGGCACTCAAAGTGTGCACTACTGTTGCCTCCAGTTGAGATATGAGTGGAGCGCTCGGGGCTTCTGGTACAGAGGAGTCAATGGTGCTTGGAAGCTCAGTGCTTTGGACTTCTTTGTCTTTATCCATTAGGGTTCTTTGGAGCACTTACGGAGGCTGGCACTTCACTCTCTTCACTTTCACTGAGAACAATAATGTTCTCTGGACCTGAGGCAATTCCGAATGCTTCATCATGGGATCTTCTTCAATAGGCTCCTTTTTGACCTCCTTGATTTTCTTTTGATATACTTGAGTGGATGAGGAAGGAGTGGAGGATGTAGGACCTTTAGTTGAGGAGGTAGGAGGAGTTTGCACAGGTGCTTCCGAACTGGGTGTCAATGCTTCCTTCCTTGGTGTTGAAGTATCCTTGGAGGAGGACTCACCTGAATGCCTTCTAAGCTCACGAACTTTCCTATCAAACCAGATCTTGGTTCTTACTAAGACATGGGCTAAGATTTCAGCCAGATCATCTTTCTCCTTTTTGAACCAATCCAAATCCTCCAAGGGAGTGTGTTTGATCAAGGTTTCATACTCATATGAAAATAGGTCGGAATTATCATCATGAAGCCCTTTTGGGACTTGATACAAATTAAGCTTCTGAATCAGTTGAAGAGAAAACCTGCCATAATGTCTCCTTCTTGCCACAAAATCATCGACATTCAACCCAATAGTCTTTTGTGTCTCGCACTATGATAGTAATTGATTTTGATGTTACTGTTTTAATAAATTTCTTCAAATCAAAACAAGTTCTTGGCACGAAAGAAATGGATAGTGATGGGAGCTAGGGCTCTTTCTATGTTTTGTGCATCTAGAGCCATCTTGCGGTGTAGTTTCCCATAGATATGGGGAAGTGTAGGCCAGTAATTTTCTTATCCCCTGCAGTTACTGTGTAACTTTTCTAATTGCCTGCATATCTTTATTAAGGCCATTTTATCATTGCAGAACATAGGGAGCTTAAGAGGGGTGCTCTCATAGCCTGCAAGCCTGATATAGGAGAATTTTCTGAATTGGATGAAGTAAGCACCGTACTTCGCTATTAGGCTCATGGCTTCATCTCGAGAACCTCCTTGCAGTGTCACTCTCTAGAAGCCTTACAATGTACATGGTGAAAGCATCATTCACCCTCCTGAAGTTGCGATTGCTAGTGTCCAGGGTGAATTGAGGGTAGTAGGCATATACAGGGTCACCCTTATGAGCATCAATGTATGTGAATCCAAACCATTGCCTTGATGCTGCTAGGGTATACATCAGGTATGAAGTCATGTAGAACTTCTTGGTTTGTTGTACATTGGACAACTACTCTGCTAAGTTCATGCTTGATGATTTCTGCCCAGTTGATATTTTGAGTTCCTTCACACACCATGTTGATAAGGGGGCACATCCAGAAATGGAACTCATTGGTAGAGGGTAAGCCCATGACCCGAGCTAGTAGGATTATAAAATCTGACAGCTCCTCATTGAAATCGGCACGAAACAGAACCTTGGATAGATGGGACGCCCCCTTTTTAGGGTTTTTAAGCCAAGACTTCGCCACCCTCGCCTTGTATTTCTCACTGTCCTAGTCGAAGAGGGCCTGTGCCTGGTTCTGAGAGATTACTATAGAATTTTCCATCTCAGGAATCCTTAGGGCAGTGCTAATGGCGGTAGCATCGAGCTTGGCAATGAGTTCCCCATGCACATTCATTAGCTCACTTGAGTCGGGATTGAAATGAGCACCATAGGTGAGTACTGTATCTGCACATTGTACTGAGATTGGGAAACCAACGGTGAATGCCAAGCCACTATCATGAATCATTTGTGCCATAGGAGAGGGGTTTGAGTCTGTCATCCTAGTCCAGAAATCTCAAAGTCCAGGTGACGAACTTCACTATCCTTGATATCCGGGCGGCAGGACTCGAGCGGTGAAATTTGCTCCTGACCTTGAAATTTGATCTTCATGTTGATAGCAACTCGAGAAACAAGGTCACAGTCTGGACTCTTGATGAAATTGCAAGGGAAATGGGTGTGTGTGCAAAAATTTTGATTACGAGGGTATGAGCAATAGATAGCAAGAAAGCAGTGTGCAAAAATGCGTAAGGGGGAAGCTTATTAAATAGTCGTTTAGGAGAGAGAAAGGTAATAAATGTGCATTAAATACACATCTACCAACTTAAAAAGTAAGATATTTGGGAAGAGTGGGAAAAATTAGCCCGGATGGCCTTTGGTTCATTTGGGACACGCGGGATGTGAAAGCGCGATTCGGCCGATGTGGGCGACGCGGAAAAAGATGCACAAATGCTTTCGGGACATGAGGGACGAAAGTACGTGAAGTGCGCGATTCGGCCGATGCGGGTGAAAGGTGAACATTGAGCCTAGGTGAACTTGTGTTATTTGGGACAAAAAGTTCTGACGGGCCCGAAAGAAATGGACTTCGGGTAAAGCGGTTGATCGGTGAATAGGGAGCTGAATGAACTTGGGACATTTGGGACAAAAATGTTTCTACTCTCCCAATGACCACAGTGATTGTTCCTGGAGATTGTGAATCTCACCTTCAGGGGTGGAATCTCCCATAGGGATCCTCAAGAGCTTAAGATTAGATGCTTGCAAATCATGCTCTGGCTTGTCTACTTTGGCCTTGGCTATCTCCAGGAATTGTTGGCCCTGAGCATCAGATACTAATCTAGAGGTATTCCTAGCCTTCTTGGCGGTAGTAGGAGAAGTAGTGCCTAATAAGGCTGCCACAACATCAAAATTGGGTCCTGAGATTCGGGAGGAAGACTTTCTCTTCCTATTATCAACAAAAGGCTGCACCCATGCAAAAGAGGAGGAAGAGGAAGGTGGGGCAAGAGGGCCAAGAGAAAGGGAACTCATGGCACTCAAAGTGTGCACTACTGTTGCCTCCAGTTGAGATATGAGTGGAGCGCTCGGGCTTCTGAGTACGGAGGAGTCAATGGTGCTTGGAAGTTCAGTGCTTTGGACTTCTTTGTCTTTATCCATTAGGGCTTCTGGAGCACTTACGGAGGCTTGTACTTCACTCTCTTCACTTTCAATGAGAACAATAATGTTCTCTGGACCTGAGGGCAATTCCGAATGCTTCATCATGGGATCTTCTTCAACAGGCTCCTTTTTGACCTCCTTGATTTTCTTCTGATATACTTGAGTGGATGAGGAAGGAGTGGAGGATGTAGGACCTTTAGTTGAGGAGGTAGGAGGAGTCTGCATAGGTGCTTCCGAACTGGGTGTCAATGCTTCCTTCCTTGGTGTTGAAGTATCCTTGGAGGAGGACTCACCTGAATGCCTTCTAAGCTCACGGACTTTCCTATCAAACCAGATCTTGGTTCTTACTAAGACAGGGGCTAAGATTTCAGCCAGATCATCTTTCTCCTTTTTGAACCAATCCAAATCCTCCAAGGGAGTGTGTTTGATCAAGGTGTCATACTCATATGAAAACAGGTCGAATTATCATCCTGAAGCCCTTCTGGGACTTGATACAAATTAAGCTCCTGAATCAGTTGAAGAGAAAACCTACCGTAATGTCTCCTTCTTGCCTCAAAATCATCAACACAGTCAGCCCAATAGTCTTTTGTGTCTGCCCTATGATAGTAATTGATTTTGATGTTCTGTTCAATAAATTTCTTCAAATCAAAACAAGTTCTTGGCTTGAAGAAATGGATAGTGATGGGAGCTAGGGCTCTTTCTATGTTTTGTGCATCTAGAGCCATCTTGCAGGTGTAGTTTCCCAAAGATATGGGGAAGTGCAGGCCAATAATTTTCTTATCCCTGCAGGTTCTGTGTAACTTGTCTAATTGCCTGCATATCTCTATCAAGGCCATTTTATCATTGCAGAACATAGGGAGCTTAAGAGGGGTGCTCTCATAGCCTGCAAGCCTGATATAGGAGAATTTTCTGAATTGGATGAAGTAAGCACCGTACTTTCTATTAGGCTCATGGCTTCATCGGAACCTCCTGTCTCTCATCATGAGAACCCTCCTTGCTTTAGTGTCAAGGGGTGAATTGAGGGAAGTGTATACTCACCCTTATGAGCATCTTATGTGAATCCAATGTACATGGTATAAATCGGTATGAAGTCATGTAGAACTTCTTGGTTTGTTGTACATTGACATAATTTCTCTGCTTAAGTTCATGCGATGATTTACGCCGATATTATACGAGTTCCTTCACACACCACCATGTATAAGTCCGAAATGGAACTAGTTGGTAGAGGGTAAGCCCATGAGCCGAGCTAGTAGGATTATAAAATCTGACTCCTCATTGAAATCGGCACAAAACAAAACCTTGGATAGACGAGACGCCCCCTTTTTAGGGTTTTTAAGCCAAGACTTCGCCACCCTCACCTTTTATTTCTCACCGCCCGGTCGAAGAGGGCTCGTGCACAGGCTCGAGAGATTACTATAGAATTTTCCATCTCGGGAATCCTTAGGGCAACGCCAATGGGCTGCACATCGAGCTTGGTAATGAGTTCTCCATGCACATTCGTTAGCTCACTCGAGTCGGGATTGAAATGAGCACCGTAGGTGAGTACTGTATTTGCACATTGTACTGAGATTGGGAAACCAGCGGCGAATGCCAAGCCACTATCATGAATCATTTGTGCCATAGGAGAGGGGTTCGAGTCTGTCATCCTAGTCCAGAAATATTTGAAGTCCAGGTGACGAACTTCACTGTCCCTGATATCGGGAACGGCAAACTCGAGCGGTGAAATTTGCTCCTGACCTTGAAATTTGATCTTCATGCTGATAACAACTCGAGAAACAAGATTATAGTTTGGAATCTTGATGAAATTACAGGGGAAATGGGTGTGTGCGTAGAAATTTTGATTATGAGGGTATGAGCAATAGATAGCAAGAAAGCAGTGTGCAAAAATACGTAAGGGGGAAGCTTATTAAATAGTCATTTAGGAGAGAGAAAGGTAATAAATGTGCATTAAATACACATCTACCAACTTAAAAAGCAAGATATTTGGGAAGAGTGGGAAAAATTAGCTTGGATGGCCTTTGGTTCATTTGGGACACACGGGACACGAAAGTGCGATTTGGCCGATGCGGGCAACGTGGGAAAAAGATGCACAAATGCGTCTGGGACACGAGGGACAAAAGTACGCGAAGTGTGCGATTCGGCCGATGCGGGTGAAAAGTGAACATTGAGCCTGGGTGAACTTGTGTTATTTGGGACAAAAAGTTCCGATGAGCCCGAAAGAAATGGACTTCGGGTAAAGCGACCGATCAGCGAACAAGGAGCCCGAATGAATTTGGGACATCCAGGACAAAAATGTCTGACAGATCCGCAATTTGTACAAAATGACTCAAAAGATGTAGATTTTTCAAATTTTTTGACTTTCTCATTACCAGAACAACATAAAAGGTAATAAACTCAAAAATTTCACTTTTGAACTACTCAAAAGTAGGGAAATTTTGAGGGGACAATAGATGCTAATCTTGCTTTCCTTATGAATAATGCACACTTCTTGCATTTCTTGATCCATGAGTAGCAATCACTAAATACTGTAGGCCACTAGTAACCAACCTTCATAACTTTGTGAGTTGTTACCCGTGGAGCAAAATGGCCTCCTCCTTCTCCATGTAACACATGTAACACCTTCTCAACTTGGACTGTCCCAATGCACCTCAATAGAACACCATTGATGTCCCTTTTGAACAAAACACCGTCAATGAGCACATACGAATGGCTTGTAATCTAAAGTACCTTCTCTTTCTTTGCTCATTTCTATAGGGTACAAACCTATTTGGAGATAATGCACCAAGTATTGAGTCCAACATGGAATGGGAACATCGTTAGCTTGGTTGTTCTTGATTATTTTGTAGTAAAAGGACAACCTCTTCTTCATCTGTTGACTTAGTTTTTTGTTTGGAAGCAAGTTTCTCACACAGACCTTTGCCATGAACCAAATTAGTCACTTTAATTTCAATATCATATTCCATTACCCGAGTGATCCAACCTGCTCTCTTCTTATTCAAATCCTTGTTCAGAAGAAAGTCCTTGACACCAACATGAGACACTAGTAGTTGAATCTTGTTGTTCGAGACCAAGTGTCTGAACTTCTTCAAACTCCTAATGACAACAAGAACATGTTTCTCAATAAAAGAGTACCTTATTTCATAATCTTCCAGGATTTGGCTGAAGAACGCTATGGGTTATTCTAAACCTTCTCTATTCAACATTGTACTCAAGATAGGCGAGATTATGTCCGAACCTTCAAAAACATTAAACATGAAATCCTTTGAAAATTCTAGGTTAATAAGAGTTAGGGCTTGTGATATTACACGCTTGATAGCCTCAAAACTCTCTTTTCCTTATGTTATCCATTTGAATGCAAGACTCTTCTTCAACATCATTGTTAAAGGCTTCACAAGAGTGGAAAAATCAGGCACAAATAACAAAGTTTATCCTTCCCAAGAAGCTTTGGAGAGATTTCTTGTGATGTGGCAGTGGAAGTGTTCTAATGGCTTCAACTCTTTTAGGGTCAATTGTTAACCCTTCTCTTGAGACAATGTGGCCCAACAACTTGCCCTCGTGTGCCAAAAATACACATTTCTTTGGATTCAATGACACTCAACCTTCTACACCTTTGAAATACTTTCCTGAGGTGAAAGAGGTGGTCTGCTGCATTCTTTGAGAAGACAGTGATATCATCTAGATATACCAACACCATCTTGTTGATTAAGCCTTTGAATGCCATATCCATAGCTCATTGAAATGTTGCTCCAGCGTTGGACAGTCCAAATGGCATCTTCTTGTAAGCATATGTGCCCTATTTTGTGGTGAAGGATGTCTTGTATTGATCTTCTTCTTTCACCATTATCTGATTATAGCTTGAGTATCCATCTAGCAATGAAAACCTTTCGGAGCCAACTACAACCTACAATATTTGTTCCATTGATGGAAGTGGATAATGATCCTTGAGTGATGCTCTGTTCAGATCATGGAAGTCTACACATAATCTGATTTCTCCATTTCTTTTCCTCACTGGCACCAAGTTTGCAACCCAACTTGAATGTTTGATAGGGAAGATGATGCTAGCTTCAATCAACTTGTTCAACTCTTTCCTCATGAGAGGTTCAATGTGAGGATTTACCACCCTTTGCTTCTGTCTGATAGGTTTAGATCCTGGATCCAGCTCAATAGTGTGTTGTGCCAAATTTGGGTTGAAACCTCTTAAATCCTTATAAGTCCAAGAAAAGACATCTGGGAATTCTTGACAAAGTTGAACGAATTCAGATTTTTCTCGTGGGGTACTTACTTTTCCAATTTGCAATGCCTTGCCTTCATCTATTGAAATGGGTTATGAATCTTCACCCCTTACCCGAATTTTGCCTTCTCCTTTTGGAATGAATCATTTGGGTTGAATATTGGGTCACACTCCCCTTGGTCCTTTGTCAAATAACCAGCTCAATCATACTCATCTAACCATGGCCCCTTCCACCCCACATCACCATTAATTTAATTAAATTAATATATATCCTCACAATATTTAATATCTAATTACCCTAATTTCTACCCCACCACCTCACCTAGCCACCTCACCTAGACACCTCATCCAACCACCTCACCCTAGACCTATTCTTGACATGTTTCCATAACTAACTAAGACCTAATCTTACTTGCCTTAATGAGCTAAGATTTGGTCCAACCCTAAAATCAATGCCTAAAATCTCCCTAACCACCTTCCCACTCATAAAAATGTAATGTCCATTCCAAATCCATGGATCAAGGAACAAACTTGAGCTAAAAGAGGTGAGATCTACCAATTTTAGTAAACCTAGGGAATCCTACCTTAACCGACGCCGGTCACCCTAAACCGACGCCGGTCAACATAGAACCTTCGTCGATTACCATTTATTCACCTAAACAACCTTGTTTTTGGATTGGCACATTTTGAGAGCAAGAAAAGGAGATCAAAGCTGCATGCAAGTGAAACCAACATCATTTCACGTATCTAGATATCCAAAGCCAACACTAGGAAATTTTTTGGAGGCATTGCACTCACAAAATCACTCTGGGAGCCATTCTACAATATCCAACACCATTCTTCTAATCAACAACCACCTCCATTCAGCCATCTAAATCTACATCACAGTAAGTATACTTTCTACCAGCATAGTCTATTTCAATATATAGGTTTTTGTTACTTTTTTTATCAGTTCATACCTTGCATGTCCATTTTCCATATCTTACCTTTGGTGACTCACCCATTCTTCTACCCACATCACCAAATCACCCATTCTACTTTATTACCCACCTCTCGAGCATACATGAGACCTTTACCTACCTCTCTCTCTACCCTTCCATCTCTGTTTAGCTCCAACTCAATCCCCCAACCAAATTTCATTGAGTTCCTTTTGCCTCACCATATCGATGCCGAATACCCAGGCAAGTAACCGGCTATACCCAATCGACTTTGGTCTCGTGTTTTACACATTTGCTAATAACAAAACCAAACAACCTTTTATTGAGTTACCTATACAACCCAAAACCGATCGTTGCGGTGGTCTACCTAAATTGTCCGTCGGTCATTACCTGACCGACGCGTCGGTCTCTATGTTTTATACCTTGACCAAGAACAAACCCAAAATCATCTCACCAGTTGACCTAAACAACCTAGAATCTGACCCTGACTAGTTCCAACACCCTGCCAACTACCTACCTTTCTGATCTGACCATAGCCTAGCTTGTTATGTTAATATTTTCTTATTGTACTTGAATGAGATACCTAAATCATATCAACTACAATAGGACTTTGTTTCTTTCTCACATTAACTTGTTTTAAACAGTGGATTGATAGCCATCTAGGAAGTATCACACTTCTCGGAACTAGCATACACTAGGCAGTCCACTGTCATATATCATTTAACTATTTGTGGTCTTGTTTTCTATTACAGGTAGTTACTCCTAGCTAAAAGGAAGCTCTCACATTCAGCTGTGGATCAAGAAGTCAGAATGCGTGCAACAACCATCAACCGAATGACATTTAACAAGTATTCCTCCTTGGCCTTTACCCTTATCTGTTTCATCACTTTGAAAACGTAAAGAAAACAATGAAACATTTTGGCACACTGGTGGGACCCATCAAGGGTTATTTTGCATTTATTCATTCCTAGGTGAAAGTTGTGTGTTTGTTTCCCTTCTAAAAGCTTCCAAATTAATTTTCTCTTTTGGAAATCATTCTCCTTCTTTCTATTGTCTAAAAACAATCGTATTTTTGGTGCTTTAAAAAGAACATGTCTTCCTTTCTTTAGCATTGCATTAGTGAAAGAGCATCCCTCTTCCTGTTCATCTCTTGCTACATCAAATATTACACTTCGATTTGGGTTTAAAACACTTGCATTGCATTCTGATTTGTTGCATTATTAGCTCACATTAAAACTGAGGGCAACCTATATGTTGGAAGTCATGCCCAGCTGATGGTTGACACAAAGAATCATAGAAAGCACATCTTTTTCTCTCTCTATGTCTTACCAAACTTGCACAAAATCAAAATATACACATCTTTCTTAAACAACATCTTACCTGGGAACATCTATTAGTGATCACACAATCTGGTTGGTAGGTACTCCCCAGCTCGTTGCCTCTGTCGAGTCATCATCTCAGAGGATGGCCCGCCCTGCCATAACATACCTGAAACCTCTCCTTTTAGATATCCTTCTTCGTAGGATGCCTTCCTAACCAAAAATTCTATTCTAAATACACACAATTAGTCCTAAATAGCATAAGCTAAACAAACATAAGAAAATCACTATTAGGATCGTGATTTTTCTTAGCATTCTTCTTGGCTTGTATTTTGAGGTGTGAGACTACGAATCTCCATTTTCTTCTTCCTTGCACACTCCACCATTGTAGTTGGAGTATTCGACTTTTTCTGAGTGTGCAAAGGCCCCATCTCTTCATTCTCAAGTTTTTGAGTTTGATTCTTCACTTAATTTAATTCACAAAACCAATTTTCTTCATTCCTTTTTAATTTCACAAAGGATCGACGTCAATCTAACTAACGGCCGTCATCGGTTCACATCTGACCGTCATCGGTTAAACAATAACCAGTGTCAGCTTCGGATTTCTAGTTACTTTACCTAGAATAGCTTTCATCATTGTTTCTATTCTATTTTTGGCCCTCAAGGCATCATCATATTTCTCCCCTATTGATACTTATTGTCATACACAGTTTTCACAAGTACACATCCAACATTCCTATTTCATTCTTTGAGACTGGTTTCTTCCATAGTGACCGGTATCGGTTTTAGAAACCGTCATCGGTGTTCCCCAACCATCACCGGTCATCTTGACCATCATCAGTTTCCCTCAACCGTCACTGGTCAACTTTGACCGTCATCGGTTGCTTGTGTTTATTTTCAAAATCTATACATTGACCAAATTCACCTCTCGGACCCCATTATTCTCTATTTCTACTATTTTTTGTGTCATCTACAAAATACAGTCTTACCAGGTCAACACTTGTTCACATGGTGCTGACTCGTAGCCAGACTAATGCCCTCATATTCCACACTAGTCGTCAACCACTCCCACCTAGTCCCTCACCACCTTCTATCCTATCACCCATGGATCCAACCTTACCTACCACCATTGCTACAGGTGACGAAGAGTTTGCACAACTCCTTGATCAGAATCCCGCGGCCTTACAGTTCTACCTTTCCCATTCTTCCACCCGAGACTCCTTAGGTCAGTTGATATACGGCATGCCTGTGTCCATCTCTCCTGCCCTTATTCCTGTTTTGCTACATTAGCCCCTAATAATGCGACGTTACCCTCACCTACTTCACCCTTGGTAGTTTCGCAGCTAGGCCCCATACCTGCCATGACCGCTACGCATCTGTAGTTTCACTCACGCTTTTCATATCTATTGTCCCCTCATTGACCACCTAGACCATAACACAATCTACACCCATTGTCTCACAAATACCCATTACAACACAACCGCCCATGGTGTTGGTGACCCCTACTCCATTCTAGAATCTCATCCTCCCATCCTGAAACACTTTGAATCACTACGAGTCATGACGAAAATCCCACCTACATACACCTACTATCAACAACCCCTATCTCGTCATCACCCATTATGGATATGTGCCTCCTATGTCGGTTCCCTATTCTCAACCTCCCTATCAAGTTCAATATCCACCCCCTTATGCCACAGGAGGTGTCTCCCCATCACAACCTACCAATGACCTCATCAAGTTGATGATGGAAAAGATGCAGACACTAGAAGCATCGGTTTTCGGCTCACGCAATTCCCTCACCTATGATGAAATTTGTAATGAGCCTATTCACCCGTCCATTCCTATTCGACCATACCTCATACATTAGGAAATGCCAAAATTCAACCGCTTCAATAGTAAAGAAGATCCACAACAACATTTGCGGTCCTTTAAACATGGGTGTTACCTGATTGCCCACGATGACACTTTACTTTTGAGGACTTTCCCAATGTCCCTGATGGACTTGCATTAGATTGGTACAGTGGGCTACCAAGACATTCCATCTACTCATTCAATCAAGTATCCCAGGCCTTCTTAGACCACTTCTCAATTAATATTGTCAAGAAGGTTACCATGACTGATCTTTATTCCACACGACAGTATGACGATGAGTCTATCACTGACTTAAGTCGCTTGCACTAACGTAACCTCATTAACCAGCTCACATTCCAATTACCTCAAATTGAACTTATAGAACTATTTACTTGGGCTTGTGCTAGACACATCTCACCAACCCTGCAGGTGCAAACCTTCCATACTTTTGATGAGGCATTCACTATGGCACGAAATTGGAAATTCATGCTATCAAAGAAAAGAAGATTCAACTTCGTAACAAGAACATCGCATTCAAATCAAATGATGCTTCTTCATCTTGCAAAAACCCCAAAACAACTATTCAAAACCCAAAGGGTCTTTTAATGCCGTAGTTCTCAAAACCGTCCTCCTCATCAATCAAACCTAGCCAAACACCCTTCTAATCTCTCTCCTATCCAAGCTTTCCAGTTCAGATGGGAAACAATGAAAATACACTTCCATAGGAGAATCTTATTCTTCTGTATTGGAAAATCTTGTGAAGGCTGGTGTCATTACCCTCCCACCTATAAAACCACATACTGGTTTTGACCCTGAGTGACCCATGCCCTCATGGTATAAGGAACATGACTTTTGTAACTATCATCGTGTCAAAGGTCATAGCGACAATAACTACATCACCTTCAAGAATATTGTCCAAGAAATGTTGGACAACGGAGATATAGTCTTGGATAGCCCAAATGCACCCACTAACCAAAACTTGCATATCTTCAAGAAGCCATTCCCTAATCATGCCCCATCTTCCAACCAAGTTGGTGATACCTCAAACAATGATGGCAATGTCCGCGAGGTCCATGCTATTTTCAATGACACACCATTTGCTTCCCAGTTGCCTCATGTTCCTTCCATAGATGAAATCTTAGCCTGTGAACCCCTGCCTGCACCAAAATCTATTTCATCTACTCCTCTACCCATAGAGGAACCCCCATTCTGTGCCCCTTCACCCGTGGAAGAGCCTATAATTAGCACATCGCCTTTGACCCCTCAAAATGCCAAGTAGTTATTAGTGGCACCTCTCCTACTCATAGAAGATGCAGGTCCACCGCCTACACCAACACAAGGAGAGTCCACTTCGGATGACCCGTCCTCTCCTCTACCCATGGAGGATACTATAGAAGTACCACTACCTGTAGATGACCATTCACCATCAGACCTTTAGGGTCATGCCGCATATCTAGTTTCAGCTCTCTCTTACCCATAGAGTATGAGGCTAACCATTTCCCTATATCTCAAACACATTTTACGAGGATTTCCACTCGATCTATGTCAACCCTACCTACGTCAGTACCATTCTCACACTTGGTTGATCACCTGGACTATGTCGATAGAGCCTTACTTTGGGAATGCCTTCTACTTTATGTTTCAACACAAATACGATTGTCCCTATTGACACCTCCACTATCTATCTAAAAGTGTTTCGGAAATCAAACCAAACACAATCATGACTATTGCAATGCCTTCCACGACACCACCCCTAGCCCAACTCACACCTCTACCCATAGCCCAATATACACCTACACCCAAACACCTACCCTCACCTATATCGTCACCCTTACCTAAACCTACACCTACCTTAGGGATCATACCAATAGCTAGCCTTACTCACCCACCCATCAAATTAGATTTAGCTACATCTTCCAAAACTAATACCAAACTTAAACTAGCCCCTAAAATGAGGATCCAATCTCCTAAATCTCATACCCTAACCTCACCTACCACGCCCTTATCACCTTCACCCCTTCCATCCATCCTAGGACCTCACCCCTTGACCTTAGCCAAGCAACCCCCATCCACCGGTAAACCAAGAATGTAACAACCCATTTCCCCATCGCAGACCTCTAATATACCCAAGCGACCCGCACAACCTCCACCCTCACCTGTAACCTTCTTACCACCCATACCTCCAATACCGTCAATAACTTCTTCACTACCCATGACACTTCCTTCTCTTTCACTCACGCCTCCTGCCCAACCTGCACCACCTACCTCCACAACACCTCGTTACCCCCATGGGTAACCCGCCCTCTTCCACCATCTGCTTTTCCCTCCACATCTCATATACCCTGTATCTCCTTTTCCCAAAAAGATGCAACCTAAAGCTAAAAATCCGCTACCCTCCAATAAGGTAGTTAAACCAACCAAACCTTCCATTGCTAGTTCATCTACCATGCCCCTACCCAAGCAGATACGACCAACACCTAAGACCACACCACACACCAAACTAGTAGCCCAACCTACTCCCCCTATTGTAAAACCTCTTCCTCCACAATCAGCCATACCTACACCCAAACCCACATTCACCTCCCATTGTGATCCACTAGTAGGATCCTATGCCAAAATCTTAACCAATCTCCTTGAAAATTCCGTCATCACATTACCGCCCCTTAGACCTTACGACCCACTCAAACCCAAACCAAAAGGGTTTGACGAAACCAAAATTTGTGCCTACCATCGTGTGCTAGGACACGATGTAGAGAAATGTAAGGCTTTAAAAACCACTCTTGTCTAATTGTGTCCTCCTGAAGAAAACTTTGACGATGATGATCTTCTTGATGAGGACTCCATTTCACCTTCACCAATTTCCATAGATCCTCTCCCAAAATCTCCACCAAAATCTCTACCCCCACAACTCTGGATCCATCCTCAAGGTTTTAAATTAACATGGTTCATAAGAGAATTGGCCAAACCACCACCAAAATGCTAATGCACCCAACTCATTTCATAAGGATCATATCCCCCATTAGGGCTTTGTCCTCGACGCTGCTTTATAACTTCCATGACACACCCTCTTCATCCACCTCTCCTCAGATTAACATGATCAACATTTCCACCCGTGCTCAAAAAGACAAATGCAAAGAGAAAGAAAGTGGCCCATCAACCAACCCTATACCCAATATACCATCCGCACCGACACCCAAAGTCATCATTCGAGGTTGTACATATCCCATTTCTAATGGGGTCACACATCGCACAATGCTAAAACAACTACACCAATCCCCCTCAAAATGTATTTATATGACCTCATCCAAACCTCAAAGTCACATTGTCAAGCCCTCATGAAGGTCCTTCAATCTATCAAAGTCTTACCAAATGACCCCACACCTGTGGCCTCCATCATTACACCTCACCACGTAGCCTCTCTCACTAGGTCTTCATCTTCCTCTACTTTTCAAATGAAGAGATCACTCCCTTCTAGTCCGATGACCCTGACCCCACTCTTTTCATCTCCATCTTCATCGATAATATATGCATACGATGCATTATGATCGATGGTGGTGCTAGCATTAACATCATCTCCTCCCATGTGTATGACCAAATGTAAATACCCAATTGCATGCATGGTAACCATGTTATGTTGTGTTCGTTCAGTGATGTCATGACCTCTACCCTAGGTACCGTTGTTCTCCATGTCCACATAGGTCCCCACACCATCCCAAAAATTTTCTATGTCCTAGAAGAGGAGTTCCAGTATAACTTGTTGCTTGGCTAACCTTGGATCCATACTTATGGGTTGTGTCCCTTCGACGTTACATCGATGCCTCAAATTTGAACACGAGGGACATAATTACACCATCCCTACCGACCCCTCACCTTTCAAGACCTGTAACATGCTATATCGACCCAATGATGTGCTTATATCGGTCAAGGCATCCACCACCACAACTACTTCACCTTCACCCACGAGCCCATCCACCAAAATTGCCACTACTTCTGCTGCATCTAACCTTGCTATCCCCACTACAGTTGTAGCCTCTACTGCTGGTGCCCCTTCATCTAGCAAACCATCCATACCTGCTACCCACATACCAACTACTGATCCCTTAGAAGGTGTTTTTCAATGCCTCACTCTGGGGGAATATCGCTATATAATATGGGAATCTATGTCAACACCATAGTTATGACATCCACATTGGTGACGTTTTCCCTTATGGCCCTCCCCACCTTCGCACCAACCTAACATATGGGGGACTTGATATGGCCACCTATAAACCCAAACCTCCATCCCAAACCCAACCATTTTCATCCGACTTACACTCCCTCACTAACCACCGTTTCACTCACACTTTCCTCCACTAGTGCATGTGGAAGGGATTTGGTTTTGGTTTTTATGAACAAGGCCACCAAATTGTCATCTCCTATACCTCTCATAAACACAATGACATAGTAGTGGCATTGGTTTTGACACTCCACCCACCAAGAAGGTTTGCATCGACCTTATACAGGATGAGAAATCTTCCCCCTCTCATTCACCCACATTACCATCTTCACCCACGAGTCCATAGATCCTGAATCTATACCTCCTAACTTTTTTTTTTTCGTAAACACCATTTCCTGGAACTGACCTATCAACATGATGGCGAGGCTCCCTCTTCTCTCCCATTCCTTTATCCTGACATAATCAATGACGATATGCCTTTAATTAACGTTGTTCAATGTCGACGATGAGTCCATCCTCACCTACATTGGTGCGAATAATCTTATATTCATCAATCGTTACCCTCTCGAGACGCATACCATGTTGAATGAATCAACTATCAAAATCAACATTAATACTCAGAGCGACCCGCACATTCTAAAGATCGGCTAATCCTTAGACGTTACTAAACAAGAAGCCTTCAACTCTTTCCTTCGGCACCATACCTACGCATTTACCTAGTCCTATGCCGATATGCTCGGTATTGACCCAAAAATCATGGTTCACAATATCGTAACCATTCCTGATGCCAAACCATCAAACAAAAGCTACGGAAAATGCATCCTCGCATTGCTCTTCTAGTCAAAGAAGAGTTGTAGTGCCTTCTCTCGGTTTCCTTCATTCTACCCATTGATTATCCCCAATGGATTTCTAACATTGTTCTTGTCACGAAAATGACATGGGGACTCCATATTTGCATATCTTTTTGTGACCTCAACCTCGCCTGTCCCAAATATGATTTTCCACTACTAGGAATTGACCAACTAGTTGATCTCACCGCTGGCCATGAAATTTTATCACTCATGGATGGTTTCTCAGCTACAATCAAATATTACTAGCCCTAGAGGATCAACACAAGACTTCCTTCATCACCCCTTGGGGGACTTTCTGCTATCAAGTCATGCCTTTTGGCCTAAAAAACGCTGGTGCTACATATCAACGAGCCATGACTTACATCTTCCATGACATCATGCATCACATATTAGAGGATTATGTAGATGATATGCTTTCCAAATCCAAGCATCGAACCAAACACTTGCCCATTCTTAAAGTCATCTTTGAATGCCTCATCAAATATTGTGTTCATCTTCAACCAAAAAAGTGCATCTTTGTGGTACTTTCCAAAAAGCTCCTAGGTTTCATCATTTCTTTGTGGGGCATAGAAGTTGATCCTCCTAAAGTCAAGGCTATTCTTAAAATTCTGCCACACACTAATCTTCTTTAACTTCACAGCCTATAAGGAAAGTTGCAATCAATTCGTCATTTTATCTCGCAGCTTTCTGACGATTTCTCACAACCATTCCATCATCTTCTCAAGAAAGACGTTTCATTCAAATGGGATGATGAATGCCATAAAGCCTTCGAAGCCTTGAAAATACCTACTTAAACCACCAGTGCTCATTCCTCCTAAGGATGACCAACCCTTCTACCTATATATTTCCACCACTGACCATTCTCTAGGTGCCATGCTCACTCATCGTGATGACCAACACCGAGAGCAAGTGGTTTATTACATAGGCCGTACCCTTCTAGACTATCAAACTAGATATACCCACGCCAATTTTGTTTGCCTAGCCTTAGTTTTCGTCACCACTAAACTCTTCCATTACCTACTCAACCAAAAACCTTAGTCATTACTAATACTTGACCCATTACACTATATGTATGCCAAATCTTATCAAAATCAATGTGCCGCACATTGGCTTATGCTTTTGGCCAACCTCGACCTCAAATTCATCCATCAAAAGTCCATCAAGGGCCGGATATTGCTGACCAATTGGTGACACACCTATTTATGGGAATCAACCCTCTAACTTTGACTTCCCAGATGAGTCCATAACTACCCTTTCCTAGACGAACCCACTTACCAAATGACACTCTTCTTCGATGGCTCCAAGTGTCAGCATGGGGGTGGGGCTGGTGTTATCCTCATTCCACTTGATGGTGAACCTATGCCTTTGTCTTTCAAACTTGATTTTGATTGTACAAATAATATTTCTAAATACGAAGCACTTGTATTGGGTCTCCAGGTTGCTTATGCCTTAGATGTTAAATCAATCAACATCTTCAGTGATTCTCAATTGGTCATAAACCAAGTCAATGGTATATACCAATGCCGTAATGAGATACTTCAAAATTATAAGCATCACATGGACATACTTTTGAGCACCTTCGACTGCTATTACACTTCAAACCACCCCGCATTCTACCAATAAATTTGTAGATACCATGGCCTCGCTTGCTTCTCGGATACTTCTTCACCGACTGACTCTAAAATCTTCATCACCATACAAAGAATATAATCACCCTCTTATTTTCCTCGTGAAGTCTACTCTATCGGAACCGCTTACTCCTGACCCAAGTGACCTTTGGTATAAGCAATATACAGACTATCTTTCCCTTTCCATTTTACCCGCCAATCTCACTCGTAATGGACAATGTGCCTTTCTTAAAAGTGTCTCCCATTATGTCATCATGGGTGGTATTCTCTACAAATGTGGTTTTGACAACATTCTCTTACGATCCCCTACAAGTTTTGAAATTCCTTACACCATTAAGAAAGTCCACGATGACATTTGTGGAGGTCACTTTAGTAGTTTGGTTGTCACAAAACATATTCTTCACCTAGGCTATTACTGGCCAACCCTAAACCGTGATTGTTGTGATTATGTCAAATGTTGCATAAAATGCCAGCAACATGCTAATCTCCATCACACCCCTAGTCATGCCTTATAGGTCGCGTGAGACCTTTGGCCTTTTTCTCAATGGGGTTTGGATCTTTTTGGTGAGATCAACCCCCATTCTTCACAACGCCACCAATGGATCATAACCACTACTGAATATTACACTAAATGGGTAGAAGCCATTCCCCTCATTTCCACCAAAGCTGAGAAAATATGTGAATTCATCAACCATCACATCATCTGTCACTTTGGTGTCCCTCACCGCATTATCACGGATAATAGAAAACAATTCAAAAACAAAACCCTATGCAAACTATGTGATGCTTTTAGCATCTAACTCAGTTTCTCATCACCTTATTACCCGCAAACCAATGGTCAAGCCAAATCAACCAATAAAACCTTGAACAAAATTCTTATGAAGGTAGTCAATGATACTGGGAAGGATTGACATACGCACATTCCTTTCGCCTTGTGGGCTTATCGCACTAGTATTCACACTTCGACTACTGCCACCCCCTTTTCTCTGGTCTATGGTACCAAGGCTATCTTACCTCTCGAAGTCTAGATTCCATGTCTTGGCATCTCACTACAATACATGCTCAATGACAATGAATTTCTCCAGGATCATTTAGCACAACTTGAATTATTAGATGAATGTCGTCTCAATGCTCTTGACCATCTCCAAATCTACCAAAAATGTATCAAATGTGCCTATGACAAACATGTTCATGAATGAACCTTTCAATTTAGTGACCTCATCCTGAAGGAAAATCAACATGTAACTAAAGAGGAGAAAAGTAAACGGGGAAAATTTGCTCCTAATTGGCTTGGACCCTATATCGTCACCCATGCCTATGGATCAGTGCTTATTGTTTATCTTCACTCGAAGGTAAACTTGAAACTGAGCCCCTTAATGCCTTGCATCTTCGACCATTTTATTGTTGATATCAAGTCCTATATCACTTTCTATCAATTGATCACTCGTCCCTTGAGCATTGTTCACCTTCCATAATTACCCATTTTGAGGATCCATGACTAAACAAGAATCATGTGATTACCCGTCACCTTTTAGCCTTGTCTTCAATATGAGTACCACGGCTCTACTCATAGCATGATTCTCATGGATACTTTTCATATTCTTCAAGATGGAATCCCATGGTTGTTCATCACTTGAAACCACCTCTTTCACAATTAATCTTTGTGCACTATGATCTTGTCTTCTAAAACAAGAACCTAATCATCCTCTATAGTCTTGTCCATGACTTAAACGTCTAAAAACAAAAAGGGATACAACTCCTTAGTTAAACTTCCAAGAAAGATGACTCCCTCAAAAGGGACATCTCTTCTTTATATTCTACCACTATCAATAGACTACTCCCTAGAAGGACAGCTATATACGGTCATTACAAAAATATAATAACTATTTAGAAGCTTCCCGCATCGATCAACTTCACGAAGACCTCAAGGAGATAATATACCCATCCCATATAGAATTCCCACATCGATCAGTCTATTATAAAAAAGAGAGAGATGAAATTTTTGTCATGGACTTTCTTATTTTGGATTATGGGTTTCTTGTTCCGAAATACACGTCGTCGTACACTAAGATACGCTAACCCTCCCATTCTCACCCCCTTGCCTTTTTCACCTAAATTCCTCGTTACTCAAGGGACTTTCCGCAAACGTGACATTTCATGATCATGTGAATTTTCTTCACCCTTAGAATAGTCCATTATGTAAGGCCTGTAGGGTCTTACATTCATAAGCCCATCTGGGGTATGGTAGACTCATTAGGGTTCTTATCAATTAAGTATTTATTTTACCATCTCTTACCATTCACCTTCCTCATTACTTATTGATTATCCTATACAGACCAGACCCTCGACACCGGTGTTTAAAAATCACTTAACCATGCCTACAACCTCAACTCAATCATGCCTATGACCTACATCACCCATGCCTCGCACCTATCAGCCCATTCCACTATTTCATCATAATCTTCCCTAGCTTATGGGAGAACTACATCAGCTTGAGGTCCCTTTTCACCGGGACTATGTAGGTAGCACTCCAAGGGCATGGAGCCCTTGGAGGTTAGCTCACCACTCTCTACCCTAACCAATTCTCACTCTTCCCCTTTCCTATTCACATTCTACTCTAGTTAGTTTCCTTTTATATCAATCATTAGAAATTAAACCACACAAACAACAATTGCTTAACATCTTTATCATCATCACTCATACATTCATTTCATCTTGTCTACCATTTCTTTACCACTATCATTCATTTTCCTACAAAGCATCTTAACATGATCCACATCATCATTAATTACACAAATTAATGAATTAGAAACTCAACCATGCCTAAACCAACCTAACTCAATAATACCTACAACCTAAACTCAACCATGCCTAAACCAACCTAACTCAATAATACCGACAACCTAACTCAATCAATACTTACACCCTAAACTCAACCATGCCTAAACCAACCTAACTCAACAATACCTACAACCTAAACTCCATCCATACCTAAACAACCTTGACTCCATCCATGCCTATGACTTGACTCAATCCATGCCCGAACCGACATGACTCCACCATGCCTACACAACCTTGACTTTAACATGGCTAATCCACATGATTTCCACCTATATATAATAATGGAAATTAAAACATGTACATTAATTCATACTATAAACAACATCATTTATAAATTGGAATATACGTATAAAAATACATGTGAACATATATCCCAATAATAATAACAATCATCTCAAATCACTCGAGATACAACCTCACCATCTTTGGCACGTAGGCTAGTATATCATCAAAAATATCAAAACTCTCATGTACATCCTCACTCTCTTCAAAGACGCATGCGGTGGTATATATTAAAGATACACAACTATACAAAATAGGAGGTATATATGGCTATCGGACATCACCCCGTTGAATATCCTTCATATCTGTCTCACTGTCTCCTCCTCCTCCACCCTCTTACGACATCCAACTAGCATCTCATCACCCATCATCGGCCCTGCCAAAGCTCTACCGGTACCTCACAGGGATGGCCTTACCACGACCACTGTCTTAGGGCTCGATCGAGGTTCATTTTAAGACACCTCTAGTAAATTGTAGGTGGAAAATACCTGGCGAATATCCCCAAAACCAGTTTCAATGAAAAGGTGAATTTGACAGTATCCCATAACTAAATTTTTGCCAATTTTTTCTAGCCGGAGAAACCATAGAGTTTTAACAATCGATGCACCATTGATCTACATCAACAGGATCCATTGTTGCACATCAACACAACGTTAATGACCCTTTATTGATGCGCGTCGAATACGACGTCAATGGTCCTCGTTGGCGCGGCGTCGAAGAGGTTCATTGATGTCGTCAATAGAGGCCGTTGACGCATGTCAACACAATTTGTTGGCGACGCACGCCGTCAATGGCCCATATTGACGCTCACAAATAACCCCTATTAACGTGCGTCAATAACCCCTATTGACACACATCAGCGAGGGCCATTGGCGTGTCAACAGGGGCCATTGACGCGTGTCAACAGGGGCCATTGACGCGGCGTGTCAACAGGGGCCATTGATGCATGTCAATAGGGGCCATTGACTTGTTAATAGGGGCCATTGACGCGTCAATAGAAGTCATTGATGCACATCAATAAGTCTTTTTGCCACTTGATTTGGCCTATAAATACCCTCCTGTTGGTCATTTTCTCATTTACACTTTCCAGCTCTTGATTTTTTTGTATACAGGAATCCATCATTGTCAAAGACGCAAGCACAACTACAATGGTGACTTCAAGTGCTTCCCAACTGCAAGCTCAGGACAAAAATCAAGAAGAAAATCCAGTCCTATCCATGGCAAGATCATCTACAGGAATCCTTTGTGCCCCCACATCCATACTATTTTAAAGGTGTCTTCTGAATATAAATATTTGATCGATGCATGTGAGTTTAGTGGGCTCGTTGAGATGCCCCATTTATGAAACAGACCCAGATATTTTGAACTACCTTCTCTCGTCCTACAATACAGAGGATGACCTTTTTTATGTTACTCTGAATGACGGCTGATTTTTTCAATTTGGTATCGACGCAACCGACATCCATCGGTTTACGGGCCTTCCATTCAAAAATTTACCCTTTGTTACAATAAAGGCAACACTCGTGGAAGATGACAAGAAATATCTCGAATCAACGTTCGGTTTCCATGTTGATTGTAAGTATAATTTGTTTTCATTCATCATTTTTTATTCTGTTTTTGATTGTGATACAATTTAATGTTATATTAATTCCCACTATTTTTGGCATTTGTAGCTCATGTCAATAAATCCAAGTGTGGTGTGGATACGCAAGCAATTACACACCACTTTCTTGCTACAATGATTTCCTTTTTTCAATCCAGAATAGTTTTTCAGGTTGGCAAATAGATATACCAAACTGGGCCATTGCATACATAGTTGCCACTATCTCAAAACAAAAATTTGATTGGTGCACCTATCTATAAAAAAAATAAGAACTGACATAACAAATGCAAAGCTTTTAGAAAAACCTGTCATTTATTCCACAAACTATCTCCTTGGCCTTTATTACGAGGCTCTTTTAAATTTAAAAGACAAACCAATTCCTACTTGCACTGATGAGGAGTTGATGAAGTTGTCAATTCCATTTGAAGAACAACATGTATAAACTATTAAGCTTGTATTTCGACATTACACTGCACAGTTATTAACAATTTATGGTTTGCAGAGAAGATTTATTGAAGCCCTTCCCCGAAAAAGGCGTTATCAAGAGGAAGAGGCCAACAACATGTTGAGGCTTCGGGAGATTCCCAATCTGAAATGGAAGCTCACTCCTCTCTCGAACCCTCAACAGTTTGAACTCGTTAAATGCTAGAGAAGTAATACCTTCTCATATATTATTTACAAATTCCAAATTTGTATTTTTATTTTCCAATTTAAATTTTAACCAATTGAATTGACATACAATTCAATGTTGATGACATTGTAGGGACTTTGGACCATACACGTGTTTCAAAAACTCAACCATCTTCCCCAACTCACTCAACATTCGCATGCATTTGTATCTTCTCAACAACCACCAATTACTACTCCTACACGACCACCCTTAGCACCGTGACAAACTACCCCTTGACAACAAGGTACAACTTTTGAATACTACTTTGTTTAATTTCGTAGTTTTTGGATTGTTTTCTAGTTTTTCATGTTTTTTCTTGAAATTTTCAGCACATTGCAGTCCTTCTATTCAAACAAAGTGCAACGACCCCCTCAACCAATAATATTTAAAATGCCAACTAGAGGAACAAGGAAAAAGAACATTGGTAAACGCATGCCAATTACTCCAGCCCCTAGCGGGACACTTAACATTGCCTCCTCCTTTCAAATTCCAACCCTCTCACTTGGTGGCTTGCCCAGTGCAATGGGCATATCGGTTTTGAATAATATAAATTTAGATGAAGATTATTTGGGCATTGATAGCAATGACCCAACTGGTTTTTTCAATACCCGTGAGATGATTCAAGGCCAGTAGGTATACTTCAATTTCAACATACTTTACCATATTGAATTACATTTTGATTTAAATTTATTTGTCTGAATCTTGATTAATTTTATCACAAATAGGATCAGGCCACCCAGAGGTAGAAACAAGTAGCATTTGATCAGCCCGAAAGCCCCCATACCTCTCGGCCAAGATCATCTTCATCAGCCTACATGATGGTGAACAGATTCTACCTTTTCCTTTGTAGAACTTAATTGGTTATGATTGTCAATACCATGTTAGTGAGTTTATTCTACCACATATCACTCAACTCATAGAATGGGAGAGAAGGGCTAAATTACGTATCAATGAGATTATTAGTCATTTTGAAAATTATTGGCAAAGGGATAGTTTATACGCCGTAGTCCGAAATCAACTGCGAAGATGGATTCCTTACTTACCCAAGTAAGAAGTGGGTCTTTCATGTATAACAACAACTATAAAGATGACATTTTGGATAAGACATTAAAAAATTGGAAAATATTAGTCTTTGAGGCCTGGCATATTTTAACAAATGGTCTAAGGACAAGGATCTGGTAGCAGTTGCAAATGCTGAGAGAGATAGAGCGGTCATAAGTATTATCACTTTCAAACAATATTTTTATTAATTTGAAAATTTCTTATTTTAGTGATATGTTGAATTGACATTACTTTTTTGTGCAGTTGAAATATGAAAATTTGAAGAGTCAAGCAAAGGTTTTCCAAGTTCACTTGGAAACAACGAAGAACAATTTATCCGCAACAAATAATTTGAAGGAAAATATTGTTTTGGTTAACAAACAAAACAATACACTGAAGCAGATAATTAAAGAGCACGACTTTGACCTGAAATATTATTCAAAGCTAAGGCAACAGCAAATGATCCAAATTTTCATCCCAATGGAGATGCGACAAAGAAAAGAAGATTTTTTTAAAAAATGCGGGCAAAGTCTTGCAGATGATCTCATAAGTTCTGGGGTTATTTCTACCGTTGGGGAAAGGAGTAAAGCCATAGGTGAAGAAACCATTGGGGAAAGGAGCACAGGAATTGAATTGGATACAGAAAAAGAGGGTTGAAATTTTTTATTATTGAGTGTGGAAACTTGAAATATTGAGTCTATATTTGAAAATTTGAAACATTGAATGTTGTGGTCATGGTATTTGAATTTTATTATCTGGATTTGATAGCCTTTTAAAATTTGAAATACTATATAATCTTTAATTTTTTAACTTCCTATATATTATGAATAGAATTTTTAGATTGTATATGGAGTTTATGCTTTTTGGTTTACTCTTAATGGTGATTGCATTAGATAGGGATGAATCATGATGACGTATGTTTCTTGTTTACTTGGATTATCATGAATTGTATGTGGACATAGATTTAGCTTCAAGCACGATAATTCTTCTTCTCTAGACATTTAAACTTGTTTTAAGATAATTCTTCTTCTCTATACTTGTAATGATATGATCATGATAACATTAGAATGGATATAGATGATGATGAATGATGATAATGGATAATTGTTTTAAAAAATGGAATGTGTTAGGACAGAGACATTTCTTTAAATTTAAAATAGATAAATAATTGTTTTAATAATAATTGTAGTATCAAGATTATGATAATGATATGATATATATGGATGATGATGAATTTTATGTGGACGTAGATTTAGCTTCAAGCACGATAATTCTTCTTCTCTAGACATTTAAACTTGTTTTAAGATAATTCTTCTTCTCTATACTTGTAATGATATGATCATGATGATATTAGAATGGATATAGATGATAAATAAATGGAATGTGTTAGAATGGATATAGATGACATTAGAATGGATATAGATGACATTAGAATGGATGTACTTGTAATGATATGATCATGAATTGTTTTAAAAAATGGAATGTGTTAGACAAAGACATTTCTTTAAATTTAAAATAGATAAATAATTATTTTAATAATAATTGTAGTGTCGATTATGATAATGATATGATATATATGGATGATGATGAATTTTATGTGGACGTAGATTTAGCTTCTAACGCACGATCGTGGATGACAAATTGTATAATGGATCGTGGATTATGAATTGTATAGTATGGAAATATCTTCCTCTGTAAAATTCAATTGTGTCATTTTATCCCACAGTTAAAAAAATATATCAAAGCATTTTGCAAATATAAAAAATAAATTAAACATAATTGTAAGAAATCAAGAAAGATGATATGATAGGGTTTAACTTACCTCTAGTGTTTTAGATTGCTATGAAATCATCACTGGTAATGTGCTAGATCTTTGTTTTAAGAAAACTCAACACGAGAAATGGATTAGTAGATAGATGGGTGAGTTGCCTGACATTGTTAGTCCCAAGAAGTACCAACTTCCTCGGATGGATGTCAACCCACATTTTCAAAAAAGAAAAAGATTGTATTTAAATAAATGTAAATATATAGACCTGTAACATCTTTAATGATAACAAGAGCTGAAAAAAATTTAAAGTGACAAACAATAAGATTAAGGTGAAGAAGATACCTATTTAAAGTTGAAACAATCCATTATCAATAGCTTCTTCAAACTCGATGTTCTCTTCTGTAGAGTGTGACGATGCACCAATTCCACTCTCAACATTGGGAACAGTTGTACTTGTAGCTATATTATTCACACCTCTTCTTTTGCAAAGGGAATTCCAATGCGCAATTGCTCTGTCGAAAGGAAAGGTTTCCATGGAGTACCGAGAAACATAACACCTCATGCAACTTTCCATATTTTTATCCAACTTGTTTCTCAATTTTGATTTTATAAATGATAGTGCATGAAAACCATTTCGTCCTCCACAGACCCCAAAATCATTGTTTGGCATAACTCATATAATATGAAATATTCACTGATATCTTCTTGTAAGATAGAACTTTGATAGATTCCTCGCCATAACCTTGTAATAGCACCACTTTCAAAAGGTTCATCTAAATTTTTATATTGGTTCCTCATTGTTGTTACAAAATTTGTTGATTGAAATTTTAATAAATCAGCATTCAATATACCTTTGATTTCCATACCCTTGAACTCTGAAGTCTTTGCGAAATGTTCCATTATTGTACCCATGGATTTATGGAAATGCTTTCTTACAAAGTCAGCATGACCACCTTCAGTATTCCAAAAATTAGGATTCATCACACCCATGGCTTCAAGAATTTTATCTTTGGAGAAACGTTCTCTAATTTCTGATGATAAGGATTCTGAAATTTTTAAGCTTTATTCTTGTTTCAACTATAACAGACTCAAAGAGATTACGTGTCACGAACATCTTCTCATTTTGATCCTGTAATATCTTGACATTTTTACAAAATGTGCAGTGGTATGTCCTCCCATTAACAGTGATGTAGAGGTGATCATGGATATTAAATATCAAATAAGTACTGGTATTTTAAAGAACTAATAAAGCTTTCCAATTCTCAAAAACAGTGTATCAAAACTATCTTGGGAACAATACAAGATATCAAGACTTTGACATACTTGTTTTTCTCATCCGTATAAAATCCACAATATAGATTAATCTCCCTTGTGCATGCTTCATCAGTGTATTGATCTCCTTCACCATTGGAAGAATACCAAATAATGTAAGCAATGTCTCCAAATCAGCTTAAACGGAACAACAAGTCCCTCACCCTATCAACTTCATGATGGTATTTGTGCACGAAACCAACCAACGAAGGATACTCCTCACAAACCCTGCATGCAGTTCATACAAAGAGATCTATCTAGTCTCAACATCTTTCAGAAGTTTTTTTCCATCTGTAATTCCAATTGCAAATTTTTGGAACTCAAGAAATCGCTTTGGGCTGCTTGCCATATAGGAATGAAGTTCTCTTATAATGTCTTCTAATTTAGCAACATTTTCATGGTTGCTTACCATTTTATATGCTAAATTCATTATGTGAGCCATACAGTGAATTGGTAGCATATATGGGGCCATTGTTGTTTGTAATCTAACACATAGCCCTGTTCGGTGACCCTGCATGACAAATGCACCATCTGCTCCAATGCATACCAACTTCGTAGCAATTTCATAATCAGTCATTCCAACAATATCTTTCAAATGAGAAACAACTATTTTACGTAGGTTTTTGGTATTACAGTTTACAACCATTTTCATAACACCCACCGAGATGAGGTGTCCTTATATGATTTTCTAAAGTGTAGACATGGATACATACCCATGCGGTGTTGTCATTGATCATTGTCACTTCATCAATTGAAAGAGAGATAAACTTTGATTTTTTTACATTCTCTTTCAAATCTTCCTTCTCTATCATCAAAAGGCATTTTACCATTTCCCATCCACTACTTTCAGACCAATGAGACTGAGGTACATTCAACATTCCATTATATTGTTACAAAACTTTGAAGGTTCTTTGAAATCGAGGAAATCTGAAATCGGTCTTCCTTTTTTTAGTATGTGAAATAGAGTAGAGAATTGTATGAATTTTGCATGTAGATTTGTTTGATTCATCTTACCAATATGCGATGTGATCGTTCCTCCCTTTTCCAAGAGATGTCTGCATTTTTTCTACTCTGCCTCATATTCCATTGCGTATCTAACATGCATGCATTATTTTTCAGTTTTCCACTTGTGTGTTTTGATTTTCTGGCCATCCGCCCCCGTTACAGTCAAATATTGTTTTCCACAATGTTTTTCTATAGTGTCCAACTTCATTTGCATTTTTGCTACTTTCCCAATTTCCACATACATATTGTACATGTACATTCAGATGGGATCTCTTCTTAATTAGATGATTGTACAGGTTCGATAAACGAAAATTTAGCTGCCCAATCAAACTTGTATGACCTGCCAATGGTCCACATATTCTTGTTCATTTTCAATGTTTTACTTTTTTGAGTAGAATTTTGAGCAATATCACAATCACTTGGTTTCCTCTTTCGTGAACCGGAATTTGAATTTGATTTTGTGTTCCATTTTTCTGAGTATTTGTATGTGTGATATCTTGATGCACTTCTAGTTACACCCCAATAGGAAGAATATCTTCAAGATCTGGCATATTATCGTAGGTGTCATTTGTTTGATACTGTGTAGAATGCATGTCCACCTCAATAATACCTTCCACACAGTCAGTATTCTGATTCTTTCTGGTGGCATCTTTATGGTTGTTGGTATTTTCAATATCTGTATCCACAGAGTTTCCAAAAACTTGAACAATGATTTCTGAGATTTCTTAGTTACTTTTAGGGTCTTCGCATTCTTAGGACTAGCACCTTCCATTATTCTGAATAGAGTCCTGTGTTAGCAAAAGAACCAAGTAGCGAGTCCTGTGCGCATATAAAAACTAACTCTTTGTCACGAGTCAATAATAATGCCCCTTAACCTATTGCTTGTATTAGGATATGAGTAGCCGATGTGTCTCACCATATCATTTTATTATATCATTTATACTTTCTCATGCTTAATAGGTCAACCTGGGTGATGGCCATAACATATAAATAATATATATAGGGGATTGTAGGTAGTAGTTCATCATCATTTGAGCATTTGAGTCTTATTATATGGTTTGGAGGTTGTCCCCTCGAAGTGGCAAAGCTATTATAATTACATATTGAGATCATTATTCTGAAATATTATGTTATTTTGTGTTCTATTTATGCTTATAATCTGAATTGTACTAGTAATTTCATTACAAGTGGTATCAAAGCTGCGATCTGGGCCAAAATTAGGGTAAAACCCTAATTTTTTTGTTTCCATGATATATTTCGAACCAGAGAGAATTGGTGGGAGATATTTTTACTAGAGTTGCAAAACATTTCAAGTAAGGTTCCTTGAAAATTTCAGACTTTTTTGATTTATTTTGCACAAGTTATTACAAATTTAGGGTTTTTCATAAAATTGCTCCCTAGGGTGCAAATTGTGGAATTTTTCAAGTTCTTTACATTTTTGGAAAGCTCAAAAAAAATAGTATTAGTATATTCTCTGTGTTTTTTCCTATTTAGGCTGAATTTGTATCGAAACCCTAAACCCTAAGGTTTGATATCATGACGGGGCCTTCCACAAGAGCAAAAAAGAATCACGGTTACTCCGGGTAAAACCCCAGATAAAGATGGGATAGTGATTGAAGAGATGGATTCAGAAGGGGTAAATACAGATTCCTTAGCACTAGGGTTTACTTCAGTTGATCATAAGGTGAGCCAACTTGAGTATGAGCTACGAAATGTACAATCTGAGATGGCCTCTAAAGGAGACATAACCCAAATCAATCATTGGTTGGATGATATCATGCAACATGTAAAGGGTAAACAATATGGCCAAAATCCATCCCATATCAACCAAGGAGGATATTTAGTTCAAAATCATGGACAAAATAACCATGTTGGATCACTTTTCCAGCCCAATCAGAATCCAACTTATTCACAACCACGAAACATGATGCCGAAAGTGGATATGCACAAATTTGATGGTAAAGATCCCCTGAATTGGATAAATCAAATGGAGAAATTATTTGAGCTACATCAAACACCATCAGGACAAAAGGTGACATTGGCATCCCTGTATCTTGAACCAGACCAATTCATTTGGTATCGATGGTTATGTGCTCAGAGGCAGAAGAATGGTCTTGGTGTCACTTGGACAATTTTTACCGAGGAGTTGCAATTGCACTATAGTTCCAATGTTTTAGAGAACTACTTTAGTCAATTAGCAAAGTTACGACAAACAAGATCAGTCAAAGATTATGTGCATCAATTCCAGAACCTATCCTTAAGGGTGGAGAATATACCAGAAGAGAATTTGAATGACCTATTTCTTGGGGGTCTTAAGGACCACATCGAGCATGAGGTACGTATGTTTAATCCACTCAAGCTTTCTAATTCTATTATCATGGCACGTCGAAGCGGAGAAAAATTTCTTTGTAGTAGGAGGCCACCTTTCATTAACACCAAAGACCGTAGTATCTCTTCCCCTTCATTTTCTAGGCCAATTAGACTGACTCCTCAACAAATGGAAGAAAAGAGAGCAAAAGGATTATGTTTTAACTGTGATAGCAAATATGGACCGGGACACAAATGTGCTGAGAAGAATTTGTTCTATATTGACGGAGGTAATGAGGATGATGAGGACACTGAAATTATAGGAGAGGTGAGGAACCAGTAGAAGAGGAAGTAGAGGATCACCAACCTACAATTTCTTGCCATGCATTGTCAGGTATTAGTACTCCTCAAACACTCAAGGTTATTGGCTATCTCAAAAATAGAAGGTGACAGTGTTGATTGACTCGAGGAGTACTCATAACTTCATAAATAGTAAGTTAGCTGCCCACCTCAATTGTTTTATTTACCCAGCTCTAGAAATGCAAGTTATGATTGCGGATGGTGGGATAGTCAAGTGCATAGGAAAGTGCCATAGTATCAAGATTTCCATGGGAGACTACATGTTATACTCACCTATGTTTGCTATTTCTATGGGAGGGGCAGATATTGTTTTGGGTGTCCAATGGCTCACAACCTTAGGTACTATAGAGATGAATTTCCAAGAATTGTTCATGCGATTTCATTCAGATGGAAGGAAATACAATTGAATGGGATGGTAGCTAAGTCTCCACAGATTATTAGCTCTCATTAGATGTAGAAGGTTCTCAGAAAAGGAGTAGATGGATTTATAGCAAAGTTATTTTCCATAGAAGTACAAAATATAGAGTCTTCAATGCCACCCAATCTTCAGAAGATTGTTGATGCTCACTCATCTATTTTTGATGCAATTCCAAAGGGACTACCACCAATTAGGGATCATGATCATGCCATTCATTTTATTCTAGGGAGCTAAACACCTAACATCAGACCATACAGATACCCATATTCCCAGAAAAGTGAGATCGAGAAAATGGTTCAAGAAATGTTGAAGGTAGGTATCATCAGGCCTAGCCAAAGTGCATATTCTTCACCAGTGGTCATGGTACATAAGAAGGATGAAACATGGAGGATGTGTCTAGATTACCGAGAACTCAACAAATACACCATCAAAGATGAGTTTCCTATTTCAGTAATTGATGATTTACTTGATGAATTACATGGTGCTATTTATTTCACAAAATTATATCTTCATTTGGGTGCCATCAAATTAGAATAAAAGAGGAAGATGTTCATAAAATGGCTTTCAGGGACTCATGAGGGCCATTATGAGTTTTTGTAATGCCTTTTGGTCTTACAAATTAGTTTTCTTTGATGACATATTGATTTATAGTAAGACATGGGAAGAACACTTACAACATGTAAATAAAGTGTTGGAAGTTTTGGAGAAACATACTCTCTATGCAAAGCCATCTAAATGTTATTTTGGTGTATAAGAGGTAGAGTACTTAGGTCACATTGTATCCCATGAAGGCGTCAAAGTTGATCCTCAGAAGATCAAAGCTATGGTGGAATGGCCAAGGCCCAAAACTCTCAAAAATCTTCATGGGTTCCTAGGACTAACAGGGTACTATAGAAGATTTGTGTGGGGATATGGTAGAATAGTAACCCCACTCACTGCATTGCTAAAGAAGGATGCCTTCCATTGGACAAACTTAGCCACTAAATCCTTTGAGCAGCTGAAGGAAGCCTTGTGTAGCACCCCAGTTTTGGCTACTCCCAACTTCTCAAAAACCTTCATTGTTGAATGTGACACTTGTGATCAAGATTGGGAGCAAGTTCTAATGCAAGAAGGAAGACCAATTGCATTTGAGAGTCACTAATTCAAAGGAAAAGATCTACTCAAACCTATCTATGAGAAATAAATGATGGCTATTCTTCATGCGGTCAAGCAATGGAGGCCCTATCTCATGGGTAGACATTTCAAGGTAAAAATGATCATGATAGTCTCAAATACTTTTTGGAGCAAATTTTATCATATGAGGAACAACAAAAGTGGGTAACAAAAATGTTGGGTTATGATTTTGAAATCATATACAAAAAGGGTAAAGAAAATGTAGTAGCTGATGCGTTTTCCAGAAGGGATACATCTGCAGATGCCTTACTATGTGGAATGTCCATGTTGACGATTGATTGGTGGATGAAGCAAGATTGGAATGGGATCAAGACAAGGATACAATATCTCTAATAAAAAATATCAAGCAAGGACCTATGACATCTAAAAAATTTGAGTGGAAAGGTAATGCCCTATGGTACAAGGACATGTTATACTTGAGTAAAGATTTTGAGTTGAAGCATAAGATTCTTGCAGAGCTACATGCCTCACTTGTTGGAGGACACTCTGGGTTTTTGAAGACATATCATAGAATAAAAAGAGAATTCTTTTGGGAAGGAATCAAGGGGATGTACAAAATTTTGTATCAGAGTGTTTAGTGTGCCAACAGAACAAAGGGGAAATAATTAAGACACCAGGTCTGTTGCAACCCTTACCAATTCCTAGCTAGAGATGGGAGGAGGTCTCCATGGATTTCATCACCGGATTGCCTTGTTTAGAGGGTAAGAATGTTATTTTCATGATTGTGGATAGGCTCACAAAATATTCCCATTTTTGTGCCCTATCACATCCATTTACAACTAGTACAGTTGTGGCTAATTTTTTTTTGGAGACAGTTTAAAGGCTACATGGAACCCCAAAGATAATCAAGTAAGTGATTGTGATCCTATTTTCACAAGTAATTTTTGGACAGAATTATTTTCATGTTTGGGTACTCAGCTAGCTCACAGTTCATCTTATCATCCTCAAACTGATGGGCAAACGGAAGTGATCAACAAATTCTTAAAGGGGTATCTATGTTGTTTTGTATCAGATAAATAGGAAAGATGGATTAAATGGCTACCACTTGCGAGAATGGTGGTATAACACATCTTTTCATACCTCTTCTCAAATGAACCCATTTTTAGCCTTATATGGTTACCATCCACCTTCTATCACTTCCTTCTTGAGGGTACAAACTAAGGTCAGAGATGTTGAGGAACACATTCAACATCAACAACATGTTTTGGCTAGTTTGAAGGAGAATTTAGCATTAGCACAAAACAAATGTCTCTAAAGCAATAGAAAAAGGATAACAGAAAAACAGATGTCTTCAACCTTACAAATAGATGTCTCTAAAGCAAACAAAAAAGGACAACAAACTTGTGCCTAAATACCATGGCCCTTATCAGGTTCTATAGAAAATTGGCAGTGTTGCTTATAAACTAGAGTTGCCTCCATCTTCACACATACACCCAGTATTCCATGTTTCATGCCTGAAGAAGGTTATTGGACATAAATTTGAAGCCCAAATAGAGTTACTAGAACTTGATGAGGAAGGAAGAATCATTTTGGAGCCAGAGAAGATTCTGCAAACACGTACTAAGAGGCTGAGAACCAGAGACATTAAGGAATATCTAATCAAGTGGAAGAATCTGAGCATAGAAGATGCCACCTGGGAGGATGAAGGTTTTCTGTAGCAACATCCAAGATTATTCAACGTTGAGGAAAATGTTGGTTTGAAGGGGAAGGGCATGCTACGCCCTTAACCTATTGCTTATATTAGGATATGAGTAGCCAACTTGTGGCTTACCATATCATTTATACTTTCTCATGCTTAATAGGTTTGCACAGGTGATGGCCATAACATATGAATAATATATATAGGGATTGTAGGTAGTAGTTCATCATCATTTGAGCATTTGAGTCTTATTAGATGGTTTAGAGGTTGCCCCCTCGAAGTGGCGAAGCTATTATAATTACATATTGAGATCATTATTCTGAAATATTATGTCATTTGTTGTTCTATTGCTGCTCATAATCTGAATTATACTAGTAATTTCATTACATAATCCTTTCAAAGGCCAAATGAAACTTTCATGCATCACCAAGGTGTCAAATGTCTCTGTCGGGCTTTGACTCTATCCCTGCCACGCATCAACCGCTTATGCCCTATCACGCATCAACTATCTTTGTCACACGTCAAATATTTACCCCTTTGTCGCGCGTCTGCAATATCCCCTTGTTGCATGTCTACAATACCTCTTTGTCGAAAGGTCAACTATATCCTCACGTGTCAACAACTAACCTAACAGGCTAATAAAAATCTCTCGGTACTTAAGAGTATACGAGTTCAAACTTCACGATATTGGTAATTTGGTAAGCTAATCGTGGTATACTACCCACGAATCACCTAGGTTTTTATAGGAGATGATTTCAAATAAAGGCAAAGACGACCCAAAAAAAAAATCTTGTACATTTTAGGAAAACAGACACCGACCCACTCAAAAAAATCACCTTTTCAAATTTTCCTAAAATGAAATTTTCAACATATTTTGAATATTTGCCACTAAAATTATCCCTAGGCTCAATGGCCCCCTATGCTCTCCACACTGTGGGTGCACGACCTCATCCTCTCACTCGAGGCTTGTTGTGCTCTATACTACCCATAGGATAGAAAATCTATCCCTACGACCATCAAAATATCTAGATAATATTAGACCTCACCTAAAGCATCTCTCAACCTGCCTATCGGTACTATCTATGGTGGTGCCATTGGCCTTGGCCCCTGTGCCTGTCTCTTGGGACCCTATCCTGCCGATACCTGTGAAGAGGACCTTTTCGCTATGCCCGTGACTATCCCGAGGGACTCTGTCCTACTCCTTCTGTGTCTGGGCACGAAGGGCCATAACTTGGACTGTGCGGTGGCTAACCGCCTGCAAACCTATAATTTACACATGTAGGGCAGCCACCTCCCCCATCTCCATCTCCACCCTGTGCGGGTACTTTATCCTGTGCGACCGGGGCTCGTAGATTGGCCACTGTGCTACAACATAGTAACTGTGCCTCTAAACTTGCCAATCGCCACCGCACCATACCCAATCGTGTAATCGGGTCGCCACCTACCCCTGTAGGGTGTCCTCTACACTGTGATGGTGGCTAAATCTGCCTGACCTCGATGGTACTACTCATAAGTGTGCCACCCACCACTTTCTGTATCTATCTATAATCCCGACATCATTAATCCACCGGTCTCTCACCGATCCTCCCTTACCTGCCGGCACTTTGTTGGTTGTGGTAGGGGCAGAGGCCTCTCCACATCATCCCTCCTATACTGTGGGAAGGGTGGCGGTATATCTTGTAACAAGCCGAACTATCATCTAACCCTGTCCACGGGTATCATCTCATGCTCTCAGACATGATGCCCTTCTATCCATCTAAGTATCTATAATCCATCTAACTCAGTGGCCATCTGTTTGTATGAGGGAAAAATCACATACGGTCTTCAAATGATGTCCACGCTAGACAAGCCCTCCAATAAACACCTGTAGTAGTTAACATCATGTGTGCGCCAGTGGTCGTTCGATGCTCTCCAATAACAGACACCCATCACCTGTAACCCACCCGAACCAAACCTGGCTCGAATACATCAACATGGGGCATACCAACTAGGTGCACACACACATAATGTGCTCATATGCCCAATAATGCAGTAGGAAAGTGCAACATAATATGAACCTCCGTAGCCACCCATACACCCATAACTCCCTGTATAGATGCACTAGGAATGTTGGTGCTCATGCAAAATGGGTCCTGTCTATCACCATATCATGTAGGACCCCCATCAATGATCGTGGGAATATCCTACCCTCTACATCTAGCAATGCAAAACAATAGACTGCCTCTATCAACAACACAACAAGCCTAGTCTCCTCTCGGACAGGCTTGGTACATATCTCTGTAGCTCAGTGGCATTTGTGGAACCTTAACTCCGCCAACCGCTGCTCGCAAAGATTTTCAACATCAGCTCCTCAAATTCCTCGAGGAGTTTGAATATACATGTGTCCCCTCTATTGGCAACCACAGGTTCTGTACACATCCTCCAGGGTGACCGTGATCTCACCCGTCGGTAGATGGAATGTGGTGGTCACCAAATCCCATCTGTTAATGAGGGCGACCATCAAACTCAGCTACCGAACTACATGTTAGTAGCGTCTGACCCCAATCAGGCTAACCTCTGCAACATGCCACCAATCCTTGGCTGTTGTACCTCATTGAACCATCATGCGAGCAGGGGCAACACCCTATCTCGCATCCGCAGCTGATCTCTCGCCTGCATCCAACAACACATCACATTAATACACCTTGATCATACTCACAATCATTCTTGACACCTCACCTACACCTATTACCATCCCTCTTTTCCCCTTATGACTTACCTTCTTATCACATATTCTATCTACCCACCCCAACCCTCACCCACTATCGCTCAAACCATACCTATTTTCAACCTCGTACCCATGTTATGTTTTTCCTCAACAACATCTTCTTTTCCCCTATCTACCTCACCCACCCTTATTGAAACCTACCTCCAAGCCTACATTACATATACTTGTCCTTAATTGCATTTAGGGACTTCTTATTTTACCCATACCTCACCCCCTTCTTGTCTTTGTGACCTTACTACCTAGACCCAAAACATTGTTGATAACCTATGACCTCATGTGCTCACTATACCTTGCGACACTATTACCCGTATTGTTTGACCTAATGACCTTACCTTGCCTATTTCGTGACCTAGCTACCTAGACCCGAACATTGTTAGTGACCTATGACCTCATGTGCTCATTATACCTTGTGACATGATTACCCATGTTGTTTGACCTAATGACCTTACTTTTCCTATTGTCGTGCCATTTATCCCAACCTTACCTTTGGTGTACTGTAACATACCTAAATGTTCCTACACCTGACCTGCGAAGTGCTTCCACACCATATCCTATACCTTGGATACCGGAATCACCTCAACCTTGTTTGGATAAACCTATCACCTTAGACAATGTAGAGTTTGCATGCTCTTTAACCTAGTACCATGCCATAATTTATACGTGTGCGTGTGTTTGATTGTTGCTACCTTTGACCTTGGCCCATTACCTGGATTACTGATTGGATCTTTACCCAATTACCCCCAGTGTCCACCTTCCTCTTCATCACATCCACCTTTTATCAAACCACTCACTGATTCTATCTTCTACCACATCAGTTCCTAGTTTGAGGGGGATCACCTTCACCCACACATGGGGCAACCACATCTTATTTTTGTCAACATTGCTTACCAATACAAGCTACGTAACAAAAAGGGGTAAAATGTAGACACCGAAATTGGGTCACACTCTGTTGGTCCTTTGTCAAATAACTAGCTCAATCATACTCATCTAACCATGGCCCCTTACACCCCACATCACCATTAATTAAATTAAATTAATATATCCTCACAATATTTAATATCTAATTACCCTAATTTCTACCCCACCACCTCACCTAGCCACCTCACCTAGACACCTCATCTAGCCACCGCACCCTAGACGTATTCTTGGCATGTTTCCATAACTAACTAAGACCTAATCTTACTTATATTAATGAGCTAAGATTTGGTTCAACCCTAAAATCAATGCCTAAAATCTCCTAACCACCTTCTTGCTCATAAAAACGTAAAGTCCATTCCAAATCAGGATCATGGAACAAACTCGAGCTAAAAGATGCGAGATCGCCAATTTTAGTAAACCTAGGGAATCTCACCTTAACCAACACTTTGGTCACCCTAAACCGACGCCTTGATTAACCCAAAACCACCGTCGGTTACCATTTATTCACCTAAATAACCTTGTTTTTGGGTTAGCACATTTTGAGAGCGAGAAAAGGAGATCAGAGCTGCATGCAAGCAAAACCAACATCATTTTACGTATCTAGACATCTAGAGCCAACACCAGGACATATTTTGGAGGCATTGCACTCATAGAATCACTCCGGGAGCCACTGCTATGATATCCAACACCATTCTTCTGATCAATAACCTCCTCCATTCAGCCATCTAAATCTACATCACAGTAAGTATACTTTCTACCAACATAGTCTATTTTAATATATAGGTTTTTATTACTTTTGTTATCAGTTCATACCTTGCATGTCCATTTTCCACCTCTTACCCACTGGTAGACTCAGCCATTCTTCTACCCACACCACCAAATCACCCATTCTCACCTGTTACCCACCTCTAAGCATACCTAAGACCTTTACCTACCTCCCTCTCTACCCTTCCATCTCTGTTTAGCTCCAAATCAATCCCCCCAACTAGATTTCATTGAGTTCCTTTCGCCCCACCATACCGATGCCGGATACCCAGAACCATCGTCGGCTATACCCAACCAACATCGGTCTCTGTGTTTTACACATTTTTTAATAATAAAACCAAACAACCTTTTACTGAGTGACCTAAACAACCCAAAACCTAACCATCGTTGGTCTGCCTAAACCATCGTCGGTTACACCAGACCAATGTCGGTCTCTGTGTTTTATACCTTGACCTAAACAACCTAGAATCTAACCCTGACCAATCCCAACATCTTGCCAACTACCTACCTTTCTGATATGACCATAGCCTAGCCTATTATGTTAAGATTTTCTTATTGTACTTGAATGAGATACCTAAATCATATCAACTACAGTAGGAATTTGTTTCTTTCTCGCATTAACTTGTTTTAAACAGTGGATTGATAGCCATCTAGGAAGTATCACACTTCCCAAAACTAGCATATGCTAGGCAGTCCACTATCATATATCATTTAACTATCTTTTTTTGGTCTTTTTTTCTATTACAGGTAGTTCCTCCTAGCCAAAAGGAAGCTCTCACATTCAGTTGTGGATCAAGAAGTCAGAATGCACGCAACAACCATCAACTCGACCAACATTTAACATGTATTCCTCCTTGGCCTTTACCCTTATCTGTTTCGTCACTTCGAAAATGTAAAGAAAATGGTGAAACAGATAGGGAATATGATGTTAGCTTCAATCAGCTTATTCAAATCTTTCCTCATGAGAGGTTCATGTGAGGATTTACGCCCTTTTCTTTTATCGATAGGTTTAGATCCTGGATCCATCTCAATAGTGTGTTGCACCAACTTTGGGTTGAAACCTCTTAAATCCTTGTAAGTCCAAGTAAAGACATCTAGGAATTCTTGATAAAGTTGAACGAATTTAGATTTTTCTTGTGGGGTACTTTGCAAATTTACAATGTCTTGCCTTCATCTATTGAAATGGGCTCTAAATCTTCACCCTTTACTTGAATGTTTGCCTTCTCCTTCTGGAATTGATCATTTGGGTTGAAGATTGACTCCAAATTTACAAGACCTTTTGGTAATTTGTTAGTTCTCAGCTTCACAACTAGCTCACTATCGCCAAACACTTGTAAGTTTTTAATGCCTCTCTTTCTTGCCCAATGCAATCCATGAATCAAGGCTTCATACTCAGCTATGTTGTTTGAGCAAGAAAACTAGAAATGAAAAGCTGAGTAATATTTTGTACCTTGTGGTGAAATGAGCATAACTCCTCCTCCTGTGCCTTGTCTACTCCTTGAGCCATCAAAGAATAGCCGCCATACCTCATTATCATCCTTCTGGTCTGACTTGGTGATGCTAGGGAGGGGTTGACTCTCTTCATGCAAATAATAGACTCCTAATTTAGATTCTTCCATTTCTTTGTAAGGGTCAAATTCATGTCTCTTGTTTTCCCATTCATCAAGAGTCAAGTCTGGAATGCATCCAACTTTGGTATCTAGCTTCATGAGCACTTAGATAATCTTCTTGATCAAATGTTGAATAGTTTGAATTGATTGGGTTTGGTGTATGAGGATCTATGTGAAAGTTTGCAATAGGCTCAGATATGATTGTAGCCTTAGCTCCATACCTTGTTTTGAATAACATATGTGACCAATCAACAAACAAATAACCTCCAATTTTAGCGGTGAAGTCTCTTGACAAGCACAATGCAAAGAGAGGTGGCAAGTCTATGACTGATACATCTTGCAAGACGGTCACATTGGGACATGCATGCAATGTGAGGCTCAAATATTTGATTAATCCAACCGTTGTTACTGTTTTCCCATCCAATTGCACTATGCCTTTGGAGATGACTTCATATTGAAGACCTAGCTGATCAACTATTTGTTTCAGTATGACTGAGCTACTTGCTCTGAATCAATCATGAAATTATGCACTAACTTGTCTCCAATGATCAATGAGACATAGAATGGGGGGGCTTCAAAATTTTACCTTGGTCGTTTCCTTGATTTTCTCCTTGCCGAGCTGCATTGGTAAGCACCTTTTCTTGTTGATTGGGTGGCTGGTTTGACACTGACCAATTTGCCATAACAACTTGCAATAGGTCTCTTTATCCTGGGATAGCCAATGACTCCCACATCGAGATGTTTACATTTGTTTTCTTCATCTGCTCAATGATGTTGAATGGAGATGAACTATCTCTTTGCTGCCCCTTGCCTTGCACATTCTTCTCTTGTACATGGGCTATTACAACCGACACTTGGGCTGGTCTAGAAGGTGGTTTGGGCTGACCTTGCACATTAAGAGCTGCACTTTGATTGCTAACACCTGTTGAGTGATAGAGGGTTGTGGATCATTTGAATTTGATGACTTTCCTTCTCCAATATTCCTTTTCTTGGACCATGTATTGGCTACTACACTTTGAGAAGGTGCTTGATTCATACCACAAAAATATTTAGCCTACCAATTGACAAGTGTGGTCTCATTCGAAGATGTTCCTTGCTGAGTTGTTTCTGATGTTGATTTCCTTCTTGGCTTGTCTCTTGTTCTACACCCATTGTTGTCACCATAAGGGCTTGATTCAAAGCACCATTGAAACACATTGACTGGTTATGAGGTTGATTACATGGGAAACACCAATCATATTCCTGAGCCATATTATTTTGCATTGGTACTAAATCTCTAGATGTGGATGCAACATTAGGATTATAAGGCTAGAATGGTCTATTAACAGGAGGCCTTACTTGGTTCTGATTTGTAGCTTGAATGGGTGACCTATTAGGTTGATATGGAGGCCTATTGGGTTGAGTTTGAGGCTGATATGATCTGAAATTTTGGGCTTGCTGCCTCTTAAGTGTTACTAACTCATTGCCCAAGTTTTGTAGTTACTTTATGACTTCTTGGAGCTCATTTTAAGAGCTAGAAGATGAGGTGGAAGCTTCAGTTGAACTCTGATTCCTTGGAGCAGGAATGGGAGCTAATGTGGGTGCTTGACTAGTGCTTGGAGCTCCTAGTTTTGGATATAGAGGCATAGGTGGCCTAGGTGCAAGTTTACCAACCTGAATTAAACAATTTTCAGCTCTAATAGCAATGTTATAGGATGCGGGTAAAGTCCTGCCTCCCATGGATTGAATCATCATGGAAATATTATAATTTAAAGCTTTAAGGAAGTATATAAAAGCAACCTTCAGCTGTTGGTCTCATAGCCACCATAATCTTATCCCACGTACGCTATAATCTGAAGTTGAAATCAATCAACTACTCATTAGGAGCCCTCTTGATGGTTGTCATTTTCTCTAATAAGGATAGGTTGTCCCCCTTTTCTAAAAATTGATTGTGTAGGGTCAGTGCATGAGATGATCCCACTCTACGGATGGATCCTACAGTTAGACTCCTGAACCACTGTAAAGATTTACCTTTAAAAGATGAAGCCAACAACTTGACAACTATGTCCATTTGAGAAATCTCATGAATTGCACAGACATTTGCAATATCCTAGATGTGATTAATCGAAGTCATCTAGTTCTCTCCAAGTAAAATATGGAATGCTCTTCAGTGCCAGTTAGAACTGGATTTTGTGCATTGAGAGCCAGCGGGTTGCTACCAATGAAGTTAATGTAGGGGTTGGGCTATGCCATCTTGATTGGTCGAGAGGACTCTAGTTGATTGAATGAAAGGCCTACCAAGTGGAGGTGTCACAATGTCCTGCTTGGTGGAGATGGAGACCTTTGAGCTCTTCTTCCCCTTCTTGCTCTATTTGGGGATAAATGTAGATAGAAAAATAACCCCTCCTCTCTAGTTCTTGACCTTGTTTGTATTCTTCTCATGAACTTGACAAGCTTGGACTGTTGAAACTAGTGGATTCTACCTCTTTGAGTCGCCAAATGTGTAATTTCAGAGCTTCTTACAAGTTGGGAACTCACAACAAGTGCACATCAATCTTTTTGTAGTAAAAATGAAGACTTTTGGTCCCATTGGGCGTGCCAAAACTGTTAGTGCAGAATCACAACACCTCTCAAGTCTCAGAACTTGATGGGTTGTGACTCTCAGTGTGATTGCATAACATGGATCATCTCTCAAAGTGTGAGACTTTACGAATCGAGAGAGCTCTCCTGGATGGAGGTCGGTTCCTATTCCACTTGTTCTCAGTGCACACATACAATTTGCAAAGGGTCTATTCTAAAACCTATTCTAATTTTCCAAGGAGATAGGGTTGAGAAAGATACAAGAAAATAAACCTAAACTAACAAAGGTGATGCACCAAAGAAATGTTGGACACCTGCTTTACAATTAAACACAAACCATTAAAATTATACCACAACCACCATACACGAGATAACTAAACTATCTTTGAGAGACCAAGTGGATGCAATGAACACAAGAGAGGGTTGAAATCATCCACAAACTTATCTTATTGCTCCAAAATTGATATAGTGCATTACAAGTAGCCAAGAGGTAGAAATTGCATTACAATTTGAATGGGAGGTTTGAAACTCCACAAATTCTCCTGTAGAATAGAGAAGAAGGGAGGGCACAAAGCAAAACTGTCCCACCTTTAGAAAAATGCCCCTCCTCATAATATATAGGAATAATTAGAGAAGGAGGTAGAAGAAATCTAAACTCTTGTTCAACCACCCCAAAAGGGCAATGAATTCCCCTACAACAATGATGGGTTTCACTGCAATACCCATGCCTCCACCGCTATTCCTTGTTGGGAAAGAAAGGAAGCCCATAATCCATTATGGGGGTAGGTGAGAAGCCTGACACATTCAAGAATGATGGACTACATTTAAGGATATCCAATTGTAGTTGAGTAGAAAATGTCGAGAGCTTTCCAAAAAGTCTCCTCTTGCCTAGATCCAAGCTTCCAGTCGAAGGTTATGGCTTTCTGAAGATCGAGGGTCGGGCGTTTAACGTGGGTCACAATATTTAAAAGAGTCTATTCATGCGAGATCCATGTGGCAGCTTCGCATGCCTTAAGACTTCACCCCCTCCCTTCACTCTTGAATTTATGCCAAAGAGACACGTGACATCATCCGCGGGCCTGGTCTATTTCCTTTACATTTTGGCTAACCCCCTCTGTTTGGCAGAGACACTATGTCTAACCCTAGACACGTGGAGGGTCAGGCGCATGTTTGGGACCTGCCTCCAAATTTTGCTTTTGAAGTTGTGCTGATGAGGCATGTGGAAGCTTTTGATAGACTATCCCAAGCTTAAACTTTTCAACGATCAACGAAACCTTTCTTAGACCCTCACTACGTGGCGGTTGGCGCTCGTTTGGGGATTGCCCTTAGATTCGACCCTTGAAGGAGTGCCGATGAGACACGTGGTGGCTTCCGCTGACCCTTTCTTATACTTAGCTGATTTGTGCCTCGAGTGAACATTGCCTGCCTTGTTCCTTTGGGTGAGTAAAGGGCCCCACTATGTATAATGCCAAAACCCTTTTATGGGTGGGACCTCTGTAGTTAGCTCCTAAAATTGTGATGGTGGGACACTTGGCATCATCCGCCCCCTGCCCCTTCATTTCCTTGTGTTTTGTCTTAGTCCCTTCCTATTTAGCAAAGCAATATGTCTAACTCTAGACACGTGGAGGGTTCGTGTTTGTTTAGGACCTGACTTTTGGGTCTTACCTTTGAATTTGTGTCAGTTGATGTGTGGCTCCTTCTACTGGCCTTAGACCTTTCAACAGCTGACTCTGTCTTTCCCGCCCATTTAGGAGCAACTTGTTGGACCCTAGACACGTGGAGAGTTTGCGCACATTTGGAGACCCTACTTGGACCTGACCTTTGGAGGTGCGCCGTTGAGACACGTGGAAACTTCCATCGGCTCATCCCCTGTTAAGACTTTTAACAGTCGGTGTAACTTTTCAGACTCTGACCATGTGGAGGGCTCACGCTCGCTTGGGACCCCATTTTGGATTTTGCCCTTGGAGTTACATCGATGAGGCACGTGGTACCTTCCGCAGTTCTTTTGCTCTGTGAAATATCCCTAGTGGGATATTTCTTAAAAATACACCAAAATATTGAAAATTTGTAGCCACATAAAATACTGATTTTTCTAGATTTTTACAGTTAAGGTAGCAAACTAAAGAACCTTAATATTTCCCAAAATTTCCACCCGAATTACTTGAAAATTTAAAGGAAGCTTGATATTATTATAAATGACATTAGAAGACTATTTTTTGGGATTTTACAAAAATTAAAATGCTTTGTCAGAAAAATTGCAATATGCGTGCCCTAAACAATTTGGAAAACCTCTAAAATTAAGTAACTCACCAAATACAAGAGCAAAAATTAAGAGTATTTAGAAATAACATTAGCAAATATAGGAAATGACATTTCAACCTTTAAATATGAAAGGGGCCAATTAGAAACCCTCCAAATAAAGGCTACAAGTTTCCTAGCTTAGAAAAGGGTTGGAAATTGATGAATATGCTTCCAAAGTGATGTTGCGCCCTACCCAAATGGCTGCCATAAATATGATCTGAAAGCCCTCTGATTATCTTCCCCAAAAGCCCCAAATCCCTCAAAACCCTTCCTCTGAAACCCTCGATAATATCTCTACTCCATATAACCCAAAAAGCGGCTCCAAAATGACAAGCTAGGGTAGATCTCTCACTACCGAAGAATGCCCTGCTAACTAGGGACGGGTCTCTCACCACTGAAGCTAGGGTCCCATGTGGATTTTACTCCATAAGTCAGTAGATGTGCAAACAACGATTACACGTGAAGGAGAATAAAATGTATGTAAAAAAGTACCTTTTTCTTTCTCTCCCACTCCTTATATACTTCTCCACGGTAAAAGAGCCCCAATAACCATAGAGGCATTTCATTCCATGGAGGGGCTAATAAAATAAAAGTAACTAAAGTTACTTTTTCCTTTTAAAATTCCATGGTCCAAAAGTGACCCCAAATGCAAAACTTAGATATTAGAACCACGTGGCCCCTTCCCAATAGCTCCCGTGTCCACACCCCTTGGGTATGACCATGGTTTGGACTCGACTTGGCCCTTAGGCTTTTGGCGTAAGAAAGGGGACATTACAATCATCCCTTCCCAAATTTTGTTTGTCCTCAAGAAAATGCAAATTAGGATGCTACAAAATAATCTCTCCTCCCAAGTAGCATCCTTAAGTGGCGGTCCCTTCCACCGCACAAAATACTCGTGATTACTCTACTCCCGAGCCCCATCTTGTCTCTCTTCAATAATGGATTCTGGTTCCAAAACACCACTTCCCTCCTCATCTAGTGGCGGTAACTCTATAGATGGTACAATATGTTTGTCCGTGTGCCTTCTTAAGGCATGAAACATGGAAGATATTATGTATCTTACTTGTGCTCGATAGCTCTAGCTCATATGCATCGCTACCCTAACTTGATGAACTAACCGGTACGGACCAAAAAACCGTGGTTTCAATTTCTTTGCACCCTTCTGCTTCAGTGAGGACTACCTATATGGCTGTAAACATAGGAATACTAGATCCCCAACCTTAAAAGACCTCTCTATCCTATGTTGATCTGCATATAATTTTTGTTGATTCTATGCCTTCTAAAGATTCTCTTTGAGAGCCTTCAGAATATCCTGGTTCTCATGTAACCAATCTCGAGCTTTGGGATCTTGACTATCTGGTAATACCAAATCCAAAAATGTCCTGACATCATACCCATACAAGGCTCGGAAAGGAGTCATACCTATGTTGATCTGGTAGGTGGTATTGTAGTAATACTCACCCATGTGTAACCATTTAATCCATGCTGCTTTGATGTCTTGTCACATAACTCCGTAAGTAGCCCTCTATCCACTTATTGAATATCTCTGTCTGCCCATCTATCTGTGGGTGGTAGCTAGTGCTAGGAGTCAACTCCATACTCACTTATCTGAAGATCTCTTGCCAAAAGGTGCTCATGAAGATCTTGTCCTGTCACTTAATAATATTTTTAGGCAACCCATGTAGCCTAAAAATACCGGTATAGAAGATCCGGGCCACATCCACTGCCTCATGCCCCTTGGGTAGGGAAAATAAATGAGCATACTTAGTTAACCGATCAACTACAACATAAATGCAGCTATGCCCATGCACCAAGGGAAGCCCTGTGATAAAGTCCATAGATATGCTTTCCCATTTCTGTTCGGGAATGGGAGAGGCTGAAGTAATCCTGCTGGAAAAGAATGCTCAGATTTGGTTTGCTGGAAAACCATACACTCTCTGACATGATTAAGGACATCATCCTTCATCCCCTTCCATGAAAATCTCTTCTTGATGAACTTGTATGTTTTGAAATACCTAGGATGTCTAGCTAGTGGTGTATCATGTACTGCTCGAAGGATCTTCTCCTTCATTTTGGATCTTGGTACAAGGTAAATCCTATCCTTGTAGAAAATGAGATCATCCACTACTTTGTATTGGTCGTCTTGTATAATACCATCCATGATCTCACATGCAAACTGATTTTTGGAATACTTAACAAGTATATGAGCCTTCCAATCCACTGATATCTCAGACATAGAACTAAGCATAAAAGGTGAGGTAAGGCCTCCTAGATAAAGCGTCAGTAATAATATTATTCTTACCTCTAGTGTACTCTATGTCAAAGTCATATGTTTTTACCTTGTTCACCCATCTTTGTTGGCGATCGTTGAGCTCCTTCATCCCAAGAAGAACCTCAAACTATTGTGATCCGTACGAACCACAAATTTTCTGCCCACAAGGTACTTGTCTGAATTTGGCCAAAGCATGCATAATGGCCAACATCTCCTTGTCATAAATTGAATACCCTCTCCACGGGTTTCAATTTCCAACTCTCATAGGTGATGGGATGCCTATCCTGCATGAGAACTGCCCCAACACCCTCTCTTGATGCATCACACTCTAGAATGAATGGGTGGGAGAAATATGGTAATGTGAGGATGGGACATGAACTCATCACCTCCTTGAGGTGATCAAAAACTGTTGTGTTGCATCTGACCAAGAAAAATCCCCCTTCTTGGTCAAATCGGTCAATGGAGTAGTCAATGAGAGAAAATTATTCATGAACCTCCGATAGTATGTGCACAACCCCATGAATCCTTTCAAATGTGTCAATGTCCTAGGTGGTGGCCAATCCAGGATTGCCCATATCTTCTCTCTATCCACCTTCACTGTACCCCCACCAATTACATATCCCAAGTATAGAAGTTCAGTCATGCCGAAGTCACACTTAGAGGCTTTCACATATAATGAATTAGCTTCTAATATCCCTAATATCTCACCCAGGTGCTTGATATGGTCCTCCCAAGTCTGCTTGTAGACTAAAATATCATCAAAGAAAACCAATAAAAACTTCCGTAAGTGGCGGTTGAACACATGATTAATGCAATATTGGAATGTAGCTGGAGCATTAGACAATCTAAAAGGCATCACCAAGAACTCAAAGTGATTGTAATGGCATCTGAAAGTTGTCTTATGCACATCCTGCTCCCTAACTTTGATCTGATGATATCTAGAATGTAAATCTATTTTTGAAAAATAGATTGCACCATGTAGCTCATCCAACAACTCATCAATGCGTGGTATGAGATACTTGTTCTTTATTGTCTTCTTATGCAAGGCACGGTAGTCCATACACATCCGTAGGGTCCCATCCTTCTTCTTCACCAATACCACCAAGAAGTAAAAGGGTTGGAACTCGTCTAATATGCCCCATATCAATGAGATCCTGTATAGTCTTCTCGATCTCATCCTTAAACCATTTGGGGTGACGGTAAGGAGAAGTAACCACCGGTCTAGCATCCTTAAGCTCAATCACATGCTCAAATCCCCTATTTGGAGGTATGCCTAGAGGTATGTCACCAAAAACTACACTATGTCTGTCTAATAAGCCCTGTATATCCACATGATACTCATGTTGTCCATCCTCTGATTTCTTGGTCAAAACCAAACAATGTACTACCCAATCCACCTGTTGTGCCTATAGATCCTCTCGATCCTCTTGGCCGTAACAACTTGGGGTGCCTTTGAAGATAAGCCCCTCAAGATCACATTCCTCCCTTTGGACTTAAACTTCAGCTCCATCGTCTAGAAGTTAGTCAAAACTCACCAAGGGAATGGAGCCACTATACTCCAAGCACTATGTTGGTCTCTCCAATACCAACAATATAAAAATCATTACTAACTATATAATTACCCATCGTGATGCTCAATTAGGGAACCCGTCGTGTGCATCTCATAGAATCTCCATTGGCTACAACCACATTGAAGCCCTCAAATTCCTTTACCTGTAACCCTCGCCTCTCAACCAATGAGGCATGAATAAAGTTGTGGTTGCCCCACTATCAATGAGTACCACTACTCCTGTCCTGCAAAACTCCCCTAACTCTGAATGCCTTGTACCTTGGGGTACTAGACAAGGTGGCGATAGTCTCCTAGGGAAAATTCTCGCTATCCTGCTCAACACCCGCACTATCTAATGCTTAATCATCATCATCCTCTAATCCTTTGTGTGTCAACTCCTCTTCACCATCACTCTCCTCAAAGACCTCTATGAATTGGGCCCTCCCTCTACCCTTGTAATCATGTCCTGGAACCCAAGAGTGTGCGGCAATCAAAACATAATTTCTTTCACCTCAATTCCTCTTTGTCCTCTCTAGATCTGAATGGTCTCTAGGCTATATCAGTCCTAGGTGGAGGTACATTTGGCTTCACACACTCAGTTCTAGAAGGGAAACCCTTAGGCTACACTCACGGTGGAAACCTCAACTTAGGAGTGGATAACTCTAAGTCACGAACTCTCCTAATAGCCTCATGCAAAGAAGAAGGCTCAAATGCCTTCACAAATCTAGCGAGAGCGTCTGTTAAACCTACTATGAATAGGAAATCAATCTCATCTCTGTAACATCGGTACCATGACCGATAGCCTCTAAAAATATGCGATATAATTTGGTCCAGGAACCGAGTCTACCTCAAATGAGTCAAATCTTTAAAATACCCGTCGGGGTCCCTCCTATCAAATCTGCTCACTAGCCTCTTTATGAACTTTGCATAAGTCATGATGTATACGTGTCCTTGTGTAATCAACCCATGATGCCACCAATCATTAGTGTCTCCCTCTAGATGTAAGATTACAAACTTAATATCATCTTCCTCATGCATAGGATTCAAGTCAAAGTATGTCTTCAACTTCGGACCCAAGACTGTGTAGTACACTTCTTAGAACCATCAAAGTGTGGAACATAAATCTGTCCCAACCTCCTTTGCATCTTTGGTACTTGCACTGTGATCTCTCCTAAGCTCGCTTGCTAATCTTCATTTTGCAATATTCTTGTGATGGCATGTTGTCATGAAAGCCATCACTTAAGGTGCAGTACCTTTCCCAACAAGACTTCTCATCTACAATATCCACCGCCGCGTGCACTGTGAAACTTCCGGATCCTTCAAGAAAGAAGGTTCATGAAACCCCAAAGTCTGGTAGAAGAATGGGAGATCTCTACCTTGAATGTCGACCCTCACCTCTTAGACCATGTTGTCCCCTATTGCTATTTTCTCCTCTTTCCACATGAGTATCAATCCTGTCCTGGGCTAATCTCTCAGTGAGTTGGCTCATATAGAGATTGGTAGTCTCCTACTAGTTTACCATGTTGGTGAACAATTATTTCATCAGATCTACACCTATATCCTCACTGTCTGTGTCCCCCATCTTTTAATCCCAATAGGCTGGAGAAATAACTTCTCTGATACCACTGAAATATCCCTAGTGGGATATTTCTTAAAAATCCACCAAAATATTGAAAATTTGCAGCCACATAAAATACTTATTTTTCTAGATTTTTGATTAAGGCAAATGAACTAAAGAACCTTAATATTTCCCAAAATGTCCACCCGAATTACTTGAAAATTTAAAGGGAGCTTGATATTATTATAAATGACATTAGAAGACTATTTTTGGGATTTTAGAGAAATTAAAATGCTGCCAGAAAATTGCAGCATGCCCTAGACAGCTGGAAAACTTCTAAAATTCGTAACTCACTAAAAACAAGAGCAAAGATTAAGAGTCTTTAGAAATAAAATTAGCAAATATAGGAAATGACATTTCAACCTTTAGATCTGAAAGGGGCCAACTGGAAACCCTCCAAATAAAGGCTGCAAGTCACCTAGCTTGGAAAAGGGTTGGAAATTGATGAAGATGCCTCCAAAGTGATGTTGCGCCCTGCCCAAATGGCTGCCATAAATCTGATTTGAAAGCCCTTTGGTTATCTTCCCCAAAATCCCCCAAAACCCTCAAAACCCTTCCTCAGAAACCTTTGACAATATCTTTGTCATACAGACCCAGAAAGTGGCTCCAAAATGACAAGCTAGGATAGATCTCTCACTACCGAAGAATGCCCCCTTAAATAGCTAGGGATGGGTCTCTCACCACCGAAAGCTAGGGTCCTGTGGGATTTTAATCCACAAGTGTAGATGTGCAAACAACAGTTGCATGTGAAGGAGAATAAAATGTATGCAAAAAAGTCCCTTTTTCTTTCTCTCCCAACTCCTTATATACTTCTCCACGGCAAAAGAGCCCTAATAACCCTAGACACATTTCATTCCATGGAGGGGCCAATAAAATAAAAGTAACTAAAGTTACTTTTTCCTTTTTAAGTTGCCATGGTCCAAAAGTGACCCCCAAATGCAAAACTTTGATATTAGAACCACGTGGCCCCTTCCCAATAGCTCCCAGCGTCCACAGCCCCTTGGGTATGACCATGGTTTGGACTCGACTTGGCCCTTAGGCCTTTGGCATAGGAAAGGGGACATTACACTCTGCTTCGGGTTGGATCGTTACGGGCTAGATTTTGGGATCAAATGTGAGTCCACGCGATTGGGCCAACCCCTCCATTTCTCTTGTGTAAGGTCGTGTTCGACCAAGGGCAAAATTGGAGAACATGTATATCAATGGAAATGGATTCAATTGGGTGAGCAATTCAAGTTTTTGTCACCCTTCTATTTTCAGCCTCTCTTTCTTAACTTATGGTCTTATGTGATTCAAATAATTTTAATTTTTTTTTCTTGGATGTGAAGTATTAACTTATATTCTAAAGTGTTAGTTTCCATTCATGTTTATTATTCATCCTATTAGGTGCCCTTAAAATATACTTATGAAAAGTTAGACCTATATTAAGTGATTTATTATGGGGTAGTATTGTAAAGAGAAAAATATTTCAAAAAAACAAAATATTTCACAAAAACTTTAGGGATGTATTTTGTAGACATAAGGAAAGTGAAGGGTTGGGTTTCATTTACATAAAGCTTCAAGGTCATGCCCTAAGTGTCAAGTGGATCATCATAGGTTTGGAAGGTACCAGGCATGCAAAAATACTCTTGATGAATTGCATGTAGGAAGTCTTTGAATGACATTAAATTTATTATCTCAATATTATCCCTATGTTGGTTAACATTGGTGAAGTTTTTGTTGCTAAAAGCGCTGAAAACTTCCTAGACCCAATCTCATCTAAATAGAGGATGAAATCAAGAATGGATTATTCCTTCATTCAAATGCCTTTGGTGGTCTCATGTTCTTATCTTTCACAATGTCCCTTTTTATATGCTTCCCTAGATTAAGACCCTTGATGTTTTTAAAAAGGGATTTAATACTATCCGTGACATATTTTGCAAAGTGTGCCATAGTTGGATTCATTGGAATACATTTGATGATAGATTGTAACTTAAAAGTGAGGATGTTGAATTTATTTCTTAAATTTAGAATGTTATACCCGATGAATACCTCCATAACATTAGGATTTTCACCACAATTCTTTGGTGGAAGGATTAGAATTGTCCTACTTGACACCCCCATCTAACACTAAAATCCCTAACTTAGATATTGAATTCTTTATCTTGAACATCCCATTAAAAACCCGCAACATTACTAGAAGTTAAGGTCTCTAGATTTTATCTACACTAATTTTACTTTTGTGTATTCTTTACTAGGATCTAATTTTGGTAATAGTCTAAAGCATATCGATGTCTCCCATCATACATTCCTTTTCTAACACAAATATATACCATCAACCATTTATTTTGGTTTTAGACTCATGACCTTTCTTCTTGAAAGTGGTTTCACACCTTGTTTCAACCCTTCCCGGAGGAATTATTCACCTATAAATAGTCTTGTTTGGGATTTAGCCATGTTTCCTAAACAATACAAATACACATTTTTGACACTTGTAAAGATAAGAATCATGTCGTTTTTCAAAATTTCAGATTATATCTAGATAAATAATATTTTATGACTAAAAATGTTGATGTGATTTCCAATGTTATATTTTAGATACAAGTTCAAGTCAAGAAAAAACATTTGGAGCCAGAGCACCTTCAAACACTCCTTAACCACTAGGGTAATGTCATTGGATGGGTGTATTTTTTTGACATGCTTTATGTTTAACACCATTACAATTTTCATGTATAAATCGGTCCTTAAAAAAGCAATGAATTTAGTTAATATTTTCACATCTTGAAATTTTGGTTTTGGGATCCATGTATACAAATTTTTAAGTCAAATTAAATGTGTAATTATTGACTAGTTTCAAAAATATTTCCACATTTTTCATCCTCCAAAACCATAATTGAGATGTCTAGAAATTGAAATCATATAAGGTTTTGGGATCCATGTGTACAAAATTTTAAGTCAAATTAAATGTGTAATTATTGACCCAAGGGTTTCAAAAATATTTCCACATTTTTCATCCTCCCAAAACCCTAATTGAGATGTCTAGACATTGAAATCATATAAGGTTTTGGGATCCATGTGTACAAATTGTAAAGTCAAATTAAATGTGTAATTATTGACGCAAGAGTTTCAAAAATATTTCCACATTTTCATCCTCTAAAAACCATAATTGAGATGTCCAAACGTTGAAATCAAATAAGGATTTTAACTCTTATTATATAATCTTATTACTTTGGTTGAAATTAATGTGTACACAATATTGATCGATGGAGACTTTGCGGTAGTAGATTAAAGATTTAACCTTCTTTATTAATGATGACCTTTGGTTGTCTCCAAATGTTTTGAGGTGCAACGTACATCTTTCGAGTTTTTTCAACGAGTGTCGAAAATTAATTCTACTATTTTTCTTTTCCACGAAAGAAATTTGGAAGATGGTCAATAGTTTCATAGTTGTACTATTGTTTCATTGATTTTTTTTATATAGACAATCAATTTTATTTTCTTTATTTTTGTAATAACTATTATTTTACAATTGATCATCTCGAATTAAATTATCATCAATTTTTTTTTTTAAATAAATACTTAAATAACAAAAATGTTATAAATTAATACCTATTGGAATATTTCAATTATCTTAAAATAAAAATATGGGATCATTATTTTTATATGATATATTATACTATTTGTTAAATAGATAATTATCAATTAAATTATAAATATATTATACTATCGGTCAAACATTGTACCAACTTGATAAATTGTATACATTTTGAATGATGGAAAAATCCCACCTCGATTTTCATTATCATTTTGAAATCTTAACATTAATGCTGCCATCTGCTATTTCGCTGTCATACTATTATTAAAATGTTTGCAATCTCTTAAAGTCAATTTTAAAAAGATAATATTTCTCATGAATTATTATTTTAATTTTGTTTAAACTATAATAATTATTTTAAAAATATTTGTTCACTAGAGTTTCCCGTTCCATTGCTTTGTATGTGAAAACCCCTCAATTTTAGGTCTATCAAAATGCTTGGATGTACGTTGACAATTTATACAGTGAAAAGGAATATGAAATGTTTAAATATAAACTCCTCGACATTAAATGTTTAAATATAAAGTCAACAAGTATTAAATACAAAGTCAACCAGAAAATTATGTTATTTTATTGTCAATACACCAGTTGGTTGACTACATGAATCCATTATCCAACAGTACGGTTGCCTATATTACCAAGAACTTAGAATCGCCATTGATTACATTTTCTTCTCTCAATTTCTGTATTGCAGATTAGTGTGAAGTGGTTCAGTAGATCACTCACACAACTGTTAATGGCGGGATTCAATAGCCCAAGTTATAGAAACATTCAGCATTTCAGCCATCCTCATCGTTTGAAGCTCACCACTTTGGTAGGAGCAGGTGAGCAATTTTACTGTAGAGGATGCATTAAATCTGTTTCAAACGGATCAATAGTCTACCATTGTAAGCCCTGTAATTTTTATCTCCACTTAAGCTGCTCACAAATCCCTCTACAGATAAACCATCCTGCTGATAATCATGTCCTCAATTTGCTTTCACAGCCAAGGGCTAATGGCAGAAACGGAACTTGTACTCTATGCAATGGATGTGGGCAAGAAATCAGTCATGGTTTTCCTTTCATTGCAGTATTTGTGATTTGGATCTTCATCCTTCGTGTGCAAATCTGCCCATGAAAATTAACCACCAAGATCATCCCCAGCACACCTTAGCCCTCTCCTTCTCTCCTCCTTATCCAGACAAAGCTTTTATCTGCGATGTCTGCAAGAAAAGAGGCGCAAATTCCTGGCATTATCACTGTTCTCAATGCTTCTTCGACGTCCATGTGACCTGCACCCAGATATCTTCCATGAGAGAACGCCTGATGAATCAATTTCTCCAGAATTACGGTGAAGGAATGATGGGAATGGGCAATCCAATCCGCCAAACTGTTGCGAACCATACTCAACAAATAAGCCGCATACTTGAGAATTATACTCAGGGGCTAATGGGCCGCGGCGCCCATATGCCCACAAACAATCCTCCCTTGGGAAGAAGTTACAGTGAGCCTCCCCAAGATATCCTTCTTATTATCGGCCGTATATGCATAAAAATCTTTCGTCTTTTCATGTTCGTCAGCAGCAACAACAGCCAACGTTTCCATCTGCACGGGGTAATATGAACGCCTACAGATTTGTACAGCACGGGATGGATGCCATTCTGCAGAATGCAACGGGAGGTAGTACACCAACTAATTTCGATTTTACGAATATGATGGGTTCTGGAATTCCAGGAGGAAATGACTCTGGTATTTTGGGAGGTTTGGGGATTCCAGGAGCAGATGGTTCTGGTATTTTAGGGGTTTGGGTGATGTGTCTGGCATTATTGGATCTATGTTTGGTTTCGGATTCTTTTGAAATTTTGTGATTCAAGATGCAAACGTGTTTGAGCCTAGTTTAGTTTAGTTTGTGTTGAAAAAAATGAGGCTCTTTTCTGTGTTAGAGTTTCCCAGTTCTGGGTCGTTGGATAAATCTCTATTTTTTTGAGCCACATCAAAACTGTAATAAATGATCCGATAAAAATTTTCTGTATGCTTGTAGTGGACTTTGCGTGCTCTTTAATCCAGTGTTATTTTAAGATTGCGATAAAATAATTGAATTGGAGGATGATATAAGTACTGTGTGCTCCATGTCATAGAAGTGTTTTTCCGTGGATCATAGTCAGTGTTTTTTGTGGATCATTTGAACTATGTTTTACTTATGTGCTCTATATCATAAAAGTGAAATGCGATTAACTTTTTAATGTATTTTTTAAATTGTGTTTTATTATTTGGGCTTCATCTTTTATTTATCAGTATTTTTTAATTGAAATTTTAATGGATGGATACACAATGGTTGAGTGTAACTAACATATTTATTTTAAATAAATCTATGTAAAAATATGTCAAGATGCATTATTGTCGAGGCACCTATCTTGGATTTGTGACATAAATAGAATAGGTGCCTCGAGAATGATAACTCTCGACATATTTTACATAGATTTATCTAAGATGGTATGTCGAGTAGCATCCATGAGGCATTGCATTATACATAAGATAAGACAAAAATAAAGCATTATTTCATATGAATCAAAGTGTTTGTGGTTCGGTGGACCACTACAAGGTAATTTGTATATTATGCTTCAAGATATCCTAGAGCTCCATTTACAAGACTTGTTTTTATCCAAAGATTAGATGTTAACTTGATCCTTGCATCATTAACAATTAATAAATCAACATCAAGTTAACCATTTGGACCTCCTATCAATGTGTCGGAGGTACCTATTATAGTCACAAAACTACGTGTAATAGTTATTTTCAATGAATGCAATTTCTTTTGTTGTGGTTATTCACATTACTCTTTGTGGAAAACAAATGAATACTATTGGCATATTCATCATTGTTAGCTTTTTCTAAACCAACATGTGTTCTACTCATCAATAAATTCCAATCATAGATTATCGGATTTACATCAATGAGATTTATGAGTAGTTGTCGAAACCATTTTTCTCTTTCTTTTCTAAATACCATATCTAATGTAACAATTATTTTAAATTATTCCCATTATAGCTTTCCACGTCTACTATTATCATATGGTGGTTTATCACTAATAGTGTTGAACCTTGTTGCATTGGTTGGTGTTGTCATTGATGTCACATGGCATTGATGGCAAAGGAGGAGTGAAATTTCATGTAGATAGGTGTCTGTCAGTGGTGTACAATGGTCTCAAGTTGGTTCTTTGAGCTTTCAGGATGGTTTCAGGGTGGTCTTAGAGTGCTACAGGGCTTGAATCGGTGAGGTTGTTAGTCACTAAAGGTAGAGTGTTGGTTGGTATGCTGGCTTAGATGTTCTACAGACAAAAATGATAGTTTTAGCATGGGAAAGAGCTCTTGGAGTGAGTTTCAGGTCATATTTTGAAAGTCTCAGTTGAAATTGGCTCATTTAGGCTTAGTTCTAGATCCTAATAAGGTGTGAGAGCTTAATACAGGTCATAAAATACTAAGTAATCATGGGAGGAGCCTATGTACATTGTCTAGGGCATGTATGAGCAACAACAAGGCTTATTTTAGCTCATGGAGGAAAAATTCAAAAGTTTACCAAAACTCGCCTCTTGAGAGGCTTGAGGACTGATAATGAATGGTAAGGTAAATGAGATAGGTTTGAGATGTACATCCAAATATATGGCTAACCAACCTATGGATTATGTAGAGGGGTGTCTTGTAGTGCTTCATGCCAAATTTCATCAAGTTTTGAAGAGGTTTGTGGAAGTTATGCAAGTTTTCCTAAAACTAGTTTCTTAAGGAATGTAAATTGAGCACCCTATCTTCTTAGCATATGAGAAAAAATATGGAGCATTATTCAGATAAATAATAGAAGGAATTTTTTAATATAATTCCAATCTTGAGTGTTTGCAAAATTTTTGAGGGAATTTGGACAAGTAATAAAGAAGTTATGATCACTTTTCTAGCCTTGTTTTTCTCACTCCCAAGCACCTTCTTGAATCAATGGAGGTAAAAGTAGTTTGTTTTGCTTCAAATATTATGTTTAAGCTATTTTAACATGTTTCAGGGTTGTTTAATGTTGACACCAAGTTTCTGAGTCATTCAATTCATTTCAATAATGACATCTTCTTTCAATATCTTTCAATAAGGCACATGTTGCATTCTCCAGGGCATAGTGAGAGATAGTACAATAATAAAAGTTGTGGTTGCATCAAATTTTGAGGATGGAATTGAAGTTGTATTTCTTTGCAAGTACATGTTAAATGGTATAACGATCCTTATATGGAAAATTGGTGGCATGTTTCTCCTTGTCTCAAAATATGCCTTTTAGGATCACTTTTCATGGTTGAAACGTTGAAGCTCTCGCTAAGACAGCTTTTTCAAGGATTGTGACAAATTATTTGTTGGTTTTAGAGAATTTTGAATAAGGTTGTGTCTCTAAATTTCTCATTCATAACTTAAAGAAAGTTTGAATAGGGCGTAGAGGTTCCTTTGAAGTTGGTGAAGATGCTTGCTAATCATAATGTGAAGTGCTGTATGTCATTGTGAAAGCATGGTTCGACATATAAAATTGTGAATTTTTGGAATTTTGATGATCCTTGAGCCTTGATAGAAGGTATTTCATGATTTATTCATCCTATCAAGCCTTTTATAATGTCTTCCTAGACCCAAAATCAAGTTCCTTCTTAACATGAATATCATCTTTCTTTTGCTCAGTCCTAGTCATAGTTGTCACACACTATACATTGGAATTTCAAGTTCTTTGCTTAGGCCGATGATGATGTTTTTGATTGCTGAAAGATGAATTAGAGCATGAAAGAGGTGGATAATATTTACATAGGTACATAGAAACTGGAGTTTTTAACTTTCATCAATAAATGACTCAAAAAATCAATTTTAGAGCCTCTCGAAGCATTCAAACGTGTTACCCCTTGTATTTTCTAGGGTTTTGAGAAAGGAAATGCTCGAAACTCAAATGTTAACCGATGAAATTGCATAAAAATTTCTTCAAAGTTCTGTCTTGGCCTCTTCATTAGGATTTTTCAAGTCTCAATTCATCTCATAAAATATTTGGAGAGACTTTTGTGATTGTTTTCTTGAGGCAAGGTTTTCTCTCTTTTCCACCGTGTTTACCAAGAAAATTCAATGTCTTTCTTCATTGTTGAAGGTCTAAGACTCCATGAAAACCTAAATGATGCTAATGAATGGATCAATGAACCATTTTGGTCCTCAAAGACTTTGAAAGTATGAAAAATTCGTGATGCACAACCCTCATTTCAGGGCTTTTAGAAAGGAAATGCAAACTGATGCAAATGAAAACTAGTCTCCCTTCCCCTGCCTCAGTTGATTGAACAAATGCAAATTTCCTTCAAGAGGCTCTTGAAATAGTGAAGCATGGTATATTTGACTTCAAAGGGAGTGTGATGAAGTGAAAATAACTCCCTAGTGCCTAACAATGACTTTAATAGTCCAATGGTGGTGTAGCTCAAAACATTGTAATGTTGTTTGAGTTACTAAGTTTTTGTTTGATCTTCTTTTGAAGGTGTAACGTCATGTAACATCCTTGTTCGAAGTAAATGAGTACATGGAGAAGCTTTAAGGATAAAGATAGTTAAAAACTTGATAATCCATCATTTAGCTCGATCTATAAGAGACATGAATGTGAAGAGTCCCTCGCTTGTTCAAATTTAGTGAAAAGTCCAAAAGGCACAAAAACAAAAATCATGGAAGTTGTAAAGTCATCTCAAGGTTTTCCAACTTGAGGAAGGGAGTGTAAAAGTTGTAGAGAACAAAGAAAAGGAGGTGAAAGGTCACGTTGAATTTAAAGGAATACAAAAACAAGTGAGTGTTGAAGTGATGAATTGGAGTGAATATGAGTACTTGTGAGTAAGAATATAGGAAATATATTCCTTCTAATTCTACAAATTTATAATAGGGATTCGTAGTTGTGAATGGATCATCGAGGCACCAATATTAAATGTGACAACTCTTATTAGTGCAAGAGGAGAACACTTTAGGAATGATGCATCTAAAAGTGCTTGATGAATGATGCCAATCATGTATGATTTTCTAGTTCTTGTTGTTCCCTAAATTATCATGAATAATGAAAAGACATTTTAATGTTAATGGTAATGTGTTAAAATTATATCAAGTGCTTGTTTTGGTTTAAAACCTAAGGTTTCATAATTAATATGTGGAGCTAATTCATCGTCTATAACCAACCCATTATCTTTCATGTTTCTTATGAATTTTATCGCTTTATTTGTGTATTCTTCACCTTGATATTCATTATTCCATGGTGTTTGTATGTCAATATCTCTTTTTCCCAACATATCTATTTTAGTTACTTGCAAAATTTGACCATGTTGAAGCCTAGATATGATTTCCCATTCATGTTCCATTGTATTTTATTAAATAGGTTGATTAAATTCATCTTCATAATCACTGCTATTATCAACATATTCTATAACTGAGTCCTTCTCTTATTATAATTTAATGAATCCTAATTTGATTTTATTGAATTGGAATTAAGTCCTATATCTCTTTGTATTTCATGAAATGACTTGCATGAAATAACTCACGCCAACATAAATAAACCCATTTATGTGAATCACATGAAGGGATGGAGGAAAAATTTGGAATACTCTCACAATAGCTACCAAACTCCTCACCTCCTACTTATTATCTTGTTTTCTCCTTAGATTATATGTCTAAGATCTAGCGAGATCAATAAGTGATACACTTTCTATGGAAAATGGCCTATTATTGTACTAGTCAATGAAATATTTTACATGTTCTTCATGGTCATCTTCATCAATTGTAGTTACTAGTTTGAATATCTCACGCGAAACATTCAAATTGAAAAATACTCTACTTCTCTCTAACAATGGAAGATCTAACAACATATGACACGTTTCTTGTGCCCCAATGTCTCTTTTAAAAATTGTTTCAGTTAGAAGTCTCCTATATGCTCTTACTGCCATTTCATCAAGGATTTCACTATTTACAATTTGCATCAACATTTGATTATAAGTTATAGAACTCTTCTTTACCTTTATTGCATATTTTGTAATGTAGTTGATTAAACCATATTTGGAAAGAATAGGTTTCCATCTACATTTTCTCTCCATGGTTGTAATATATAGTGATTGTGTGTATTTACTTTATCATCATTTCTTGTAGGTTCTAACTTTTAACTCCTATCACCGAGTCTTGATATAACTTTGATCCCTTGAGGTTCAATGGTCACAAGGCATTATACCTATAAAAGATAATAATCTATTATTAGTTCTTTCACATATATTTTGTTTAATTTCAATTTAATTATTTGAGTGTTTGAATATCTTACCCGTAGACACCTATAATTTGATCAAAGTAAATTTTATTACTAACATTGCACTAACTATTCTATTCCCCGTAAATTGATGATACTTCATCAATTAGGCTTATTTTCCCCTCAATCCTCTTAATTAACTACTATACGTTGATTAAGCCTCCTATCTTGCATTTAACCAATAAACCTTCTTATTGGCTAACTCTCACTTCCAAAACATTCAAAATCTATCAAAACCTCCTCCAAATGCTCCTAGAAATCTTCCTAAGCTTACTTGGGATTCTTAATTAATCCTAAAAGATTAATTAACTTCTAATCCTAATAAAAAGTGTTTTGACTTATAAAAAGTGATTTTTGGACTTACCTTTTTCCCACATTCGCCAAATTCATACCATTCTTGGAATGTTAAACCTATAAATAGAACCCTCCTCCTTATCATTTCTTATAACACTTTTTATCCCTTAACATAAAATATAGGCATTTAGGATCTTGAGAATATCTCCATTGATATCAGATAGCATCTTCATAGTGCATCCATTAACTTAAGCTTGAGTAATATGGAAAGAACCAATAAGGTCTTGTATCCATTGTTGGTAAAATTCCATTCTCAAAACCTTGAGATCATACTAACAATCACATTTTATTTGCTAAGGATCTTCTTAGATTCATTTCAAAGTTAGCATTCAAAGAGTAGAGATTTATTTAGGCATGTTAGTTTGATTGTTTTTCAAAGTTATATGGACGTTAAAGAAGTTAGTCTCCCTAAGATCTTATGTAGATGGTTCTTGTTAGATTAATTTGAAGTTTTAAAACTCTTAGGTGTTTAATTTCAAGTCTTCTAGCTTTCGTAATTTACATATGAACACATATGGCATTCCCGGTGGGACTTAATCCATAGTCCATATAAGTTGATTTCAAGATTTGTGATTTACATCATTTTTTTTCTAACCATATCATGCATTTTGGAAGTTGAATAGATTTGTCTCAAGCATTTTGCTAACCTTGGGCATGTTGAATCTTCCTTTTGAATGAAAATTTAATGTGAGGAGATAATTGAGGAGAACAAATAGAGATTAGATATCTTTCTTTCAATCTTATTTATTTAGAAGCACACACAATATTTATAGGGAGGATAAATAACTACATTCCCCAAAAATTAAGGAGATGTTACAAAATGTGTGAGAAAAATGTGATACTACCTAATCATCTCAACCTAATTATATAAAATACTTTCTACATAACCTTATGCCAACATTCCCCCTTATTACATTATTCTTGCAAATATAACCCCTAAAAAGTTCAAATTTCACTTTTCCAAGGGATTTGGTGAGAATATCAGCTACTTGTGCTTCTGTAGGACAATACTGGAGCTGAATGTTATGGTTCAAGATGTGTTCTCAAATGAAAAGGCAATCAGTTTCAATATTCTTTGTTCAATCATGAAAGACAAGATTCAACATGAGTTTCAACACTCTTTGATTATCACAATAAAGAATAGGTGATTGTTTTTAGAATGCCCAGGTCATCCAAAATGTGACATAACCATATCACTTCGCACACAAATCCTCGTGTGGCATGATGTTCTGCTTCTGTGGATTAAACGAAACAATATTATTCTTTTTACTTATCCATGAGATAGGTCCAGATCCAAGATGTAAAATGTATCCTGTGGTTGACTTCCTGTCATCAATAGATCCGACATGGTCTGAGTCGACATATCCCTGTAAGAAGAATTGATCATTCTTCTTATATTCTAGAACATAATCAATCAGTACCTCGAGATATATCTAAAAACATGCTTTCTTTTGCATCCAATGAAATTTCTTCGGCTCTGCATGAACTCCGGAAAGATAGCTAACAACATAGCATATTTTTGGTTTTGTACATGTCAAGTAGATGAGTTTTCCAACAAATTTCCTGTAGAGAGTAGTGTCTGCTTGAGGTGAGTCCCGGAATCTTGAAAGTTACAAGCCTTTTTCCATGGGAGTGGATATAGGTTTATAGTCAGACATTCTGTACTTTTCCAGGAGTGTCTTGGCATATTTTATCGGGAGACAAAAATATGATGCTTTTTCTCCAAGCTAAGATAGTAATGAAGTAGCCCCAAATCTGTCATGTCTAAGGTTCTTTTGAGATCATTCTTCACAATGTCAACCTGATCTTATGAATTTCCAATGATCACAAGATCATCCACATACACAACAAGAATGACAATTTCTTTGCCTACCTTCTTTATATACAAATTTGAATATGAGGGGCTATGAGTGAACCCATGCTACAAAAAGTGATCATATATCTTTATATACCATGCCCTTGGAGCTTGTTTCATTCCATATAATGATTTGATGAGACGACATACCTTTTTAGGATGCTCTTCATCAAAAAATCCTTCAGGTTGGGTCATGTACACTTCTTATTTTAGATCACCATTTAGGAAAGCACTCGTGACATCTATATACCCAATAGCGTTCCTCCAATTTTTTTGTTGACAACATGTAGTGAGCCATCTCCATCACTGTGCGATTACGCCACTCCACAATTCCATTTTGTTGGGGTGTGTAGGGAGAAGTCAGGTTTTGCTTAATGCCTTATTAGTTCAGGAAGGCCAAGAAATTCTTTGATGTGAATTCCCCCTCAATCTGATCGGAGTAGAAGAAGTGGTTGTCTGGTCTCTTTCACAACACGTTGATAGAAATTATGAAAATGGTGAAGAGCCTCACTCTTCTTCTTCAAGAAAAACACCCACATATTTCGAGAGTGGTCATCCATAAACAATTGAAAGTACTTGTATCCTAAAAAGAAAGTAGGCAATGGTCCATTTAGATCGGTATGAACTACCTCCAGATGCTTCTTGGCATGGAAGGTGCTCGCCTTAAATGGATCCTGTGTTGTTTTCCTACAAGACATCCAAGGAAAATAGGAAAGGAACTGGACAATTTGGGAAGTCCATGTACCATTACTTTTGAACTCATCTGATGCAATGAACTAACCGATAAGTGACCATATCTAAAATGCCAGAGGGTAGTAGATTCTACTGTTGAGGTAGATAAAGCTATTCTGACAGAAGATGAAACAATATCTAAAAAAATAACTTATCTTTTAGAAATGCTCTAGCAATAACCATACCTTGTCTTGAGATCAAGCATGATTTGATGCCATTTTGAACAAGAAATTCTACCTTTAGATGATGATTCAGGAGATGACTGACTGATAAGAGGTTTCTAGTCAATCTAAGAACATATAGTACCTTTGTAAGTGTACATTTTCATGGTCCCAAAGGAATAATAACTTGGCCTATTCCTTCTGCAACGTACTCTTTGTCATCTTGCTATTCGAACCCGATCTCTAGTGGGTTGTTCATTTAGTGAATCAAATAGCTTCTTGTCACCTGACATCTACTTACCGGTATCTCGAGTCTATCAACCAAAATATATTCGTGGTTTGTGAAGTATGAGAGACTATTACAAGGTTCTTATCACAATTAGCTCCTTCTAATGACTCCTCATCAGATTCATCATCATGTTGGGCTGTGAAATGTTCCTTCTTCTTTCATCGGTGGGGAGGTCATTTGGACTTTTGAAAATATTCATGCCCTGATGTGCTTGTTTGACTTGAAGACCCCTGTTTCAAGCCATTGTACTAGCAATGATCAGTGTCATGAGTATTGGTTTTGCATATTTGACACCACCTCTTGGATTTTTGAGCTTGTTGACCTTGATGATGATGTGTTTGTGGTTGATTTTTTGGGGGACCTTTTCAATACTTCTAGCCATGATGTGGCTTTGATAAAAGGGATTTCTCCCGGGAGTCATCTTAGACCGAATTGATATCCTCCTCCTCTCCGTGATAAGTTCACGAGTTCTTCGAACGTCACTTTCTATTTGGATATATTGAGTGTTGTAACGAACACTCGTAATCGAGAAGGAGTGCCATCAAGGTGATCGGAACTAGAATCTTGTCTTCTACCTTTTCACCGAGTGCTAGTAACTCCGTTCGCAGCTCAACCACCCAACATAAGAACTCCTCAAATTTCTCATCTAACCCCATAGATGGGGTGTGCGCTTGATCAAGATGGAGAATCTTAGTCTAATTCTTTGCCTCAAATATTCTTGCAAGCTTATCCCATGCTTCTTGCGCTTTCTCGCATCCCAAACATGTGGTTACACATCATCACTTATACTCAACATAATCAACATCAATGCTTTGGCACTAGCCATCTCATATTTTACGAGTTCACCAGGGGCGTGGGGAACTCACACAGCGACCTTGTGTTGATGCCTCATAATTTTTTCAAATTGAAGGATAGTTCACATCTTTGTTTTCCAGGCCGTATAATTTGGCCCTTTAAGTAATTGGGCATTAGAAAGAAGCAACTTTAGAGTAGACATTATAATTGAATAAAATATTTATTTATTTCAAGAGATATTACAAATTTACTCACTGATGAGAAGTACCATCTCGTAGATGCTCTCGATACTCGCGTCTGAGAGATGGCAATGCTTTGTGGGGCATTCTTCTTCGTCTTCACAATTGGCATTGTACCCGGCTTCTAGTTCTTCTTGAACTCACTTTTCTTGGCAAATTGACGTCAAAAAGGAAATACTCCAAGAGTCCTTTGCAAACCAGTTCATCAAAGACAAGGTTATCGGTGTGCATAGCTCGTTGAGCAGTGTAAAGTAGAACTCGGAGCTTCTGGACGGTGTTGTTTGACTTGTGAGTCGACGTTGTGACTTTCAACAGCCTCAAGGGGTTATGACAGGAGCAAAAAAATAGAGATTTGATACCAAATTGTGAGGAGCTAATTGAGGAGAAAAAATAGAGATTGGATATCTATCTTTCAATCTTATTTATTCATAAGCACGTACAATATTCATAAGGAGGAGAAATAACTACATTCCCAAAAAAAAGGAGAGGTTATAAATCATGTGCGAGAGAAATGTGATACTACCTTTAATCATCTCAGCTTAATTATATAAAATACTTGCTAAGTAACCTTATGCCAACAGCTTAATGGGTTTGTGTTAGAAATTATTTTAAAAAGAAAAGTTATAACTTGTTTACAATTTCGTAAGTCATTTTTCCATCTGTTTTTGTGTTGTTTTAGGTACAGGCACATGCATTAGAAAGGGGTGTGTATATGCTCAAACTCACACACATTTGTAGCATAAGGTGTGCATACATTTGTAAGGGCACACATACGCTTCTCTACCCATGCACATGCTAGCCTATGTTTTTAGCACTCATGTGATAAAATTTACTGCACACATGCATTTTATCTCAAGGGCACGCATATGCTTGCAAGGATGCACATATGTCTCTCGGGATGCGTATATGCTTGGTTACTCTCTGTGCTATCTTACTTTTTGATAGACACACACATATACTTACAGGGGTGGGCATACGTAAAGAAGAGCGTGCAGGTGTGCCTCTCACTGTGCATATGTTAAGAGTGACTTGTTTTTTTACGAGATGTGCATACGCTGCTAGGAGCGCACATACACTGCTTGGGGCACACATATGTTTAGAAGGGTGTACAAGCGTTGCAATATAAAGTTGAAAACTATGTTAAACTGACAAAATTTTATTTCCTTGGATTTTCTAACATTTTACAGGGTATTCTTGAGCTACATTAATGGTTTTCATAGTTACATTTTCATATGTGAGGCTAGGATCACGTATGCTCTTCCCTCACACATTTTAGGTGATCTTGAGAATAAAAAATGATTCAACCCTCTTTCATGCTTTCAAAAACACTTCATCAAATATTTCTAAGGGAATGAACTTCAATTTGAGTAAAGAGAATGAGTTGTACGTGAAAACACCCCAATTGTTACAAATCAAACTTCATGACTAACTAAGGAAGGCTAACACCATTGCCACCTTTAGTCAAGGCTCTAAGTCTAAAAATGTAACATTAAGATAGAAGCTAAAAGGAATGATTAACTAGTATGAAAACAATGTAAAATCTAACTAAACATGCCTACTAATATGCTTTAATTACCTAAGATAAACCTAAATAGACCTAAATGCCAATTAAAATGGTTATGGTTGCTAGTCCAAATAATGGTGAAATGACCTCTCCAAATGACTTGTTAAGTTACTTTAGATATTCATATACTAACCTTGTTGAAGGTTTTAGGAAAGGATTTAAACTTGGCTATGAATCATATGTATTATATGAGATGCAAATCAAAGCATGATGTAAAATATTAAGGTAAGAGGTGAACTCTTTTTATAGTTTTCCTTTTGGAGAAAACTTGTATTTTGGTGCATGTGGGACTAAAAATCCCAAATTAGATTAGAATTGCTAATCATGATGAATTTATGACCAGAGGGCGGGGTGAAGTTGTAGATGTTAGTCAAATCATATCTTGTTAACCATATTCTCCATAATGTGAATTAGGGTTTTATTGAAGCCTCAACTTTCTTATTACCTTAAGGGTAATAGAGGGTTGATAACTTAAAGGACATTTGAAAGTGTTTGCAGAGTGATTTCACTATTTTATTCTCAAATGGCTTATCATTAGTAGTGATAATAGCAGAGGGGATACCATATCAACAGATGATATGGTTCATGATAAATTTGGAGATATGGGCACCTTCAACATAGGTGAGAGGAACACCTTCTACCCACTTCATAAAGTACTCGGCTTGCGAAATGATGAATTTATGGTCATCTGAAGAGACAAGGTTAAGTTTCCCTATTAGATCAAGACCCCACTTTGAGAATGGCCAAGGGGTTATGACAGGCTGCAAGGATTGCTCCAACACATGTATTAAGTTGTCTTAATTTTGACAATCCACACACTTCCTCACATGGTTACAACATTCATGCTTCATGGTAGGCCAATAGTAGCCTACTATGAGTATTTTCTTCAAGGATGATCCCATTAGTATGAGCCCCACAGATTCCTTTGTGCACTTATTTAATTACTTGGATAGATTCATTTGAATTTAAACAGAGAAACAAATTCCCATCGTATCCTCAACGAAAGAGGGTGCCCCCAAGTAGGGTATAACATGGTATATGTTGGATGAGGGTAGGTTTTTCAGTACAAGAAATGTTACTGGGAAAAGTTCCATCATGGAGGTAGTTAAAGATTTCAGCGTACCATGGGGAGAAGGGACCAACAACTTCTCTCACCAAACAAGAATGTGATATGTCGTATGATGGCATTCTTAGATGTTCCAGGAAGAATAACATATCATTTTTCCCTGGGGGAATACTCACCATGGAACCCACTCGTAGCCATAACATAAACTCCTCTCGTCTATGCTCTTGGTATTTTCTCAAATGTTATCTACCCAAAATACTCCTTAAAAGAATCAACCATCCTTTTGTATGGAAGGAGTTTCTCTTCTTTTACCTTATACTCATCCGTAACTTGTTTTATGATGAGAATTGAATCACCAATGCATTTTACTTGTTTGATATCCATTTTGATGGACGGATTCATTCTGTAATGAGAGCTTCATACTCGCTATACTATTCATGTATCGGAACTTGAGCCGAACTCTCGGGAATCAAGTCTCCCATAGGAGTGATTAACACAACTTCGACACCTGAACCATTAAAGGTAAAGGAGCCATCAAAATATAGTTTCCAAGTAATAGAGTCCTCAAGGTACATGATGGAGGCATTTGGTAGTTCTAGGATCAAAGGTTTAGTGCCTGGTAGTGGAGCTTCTGCTAGCTGATCTGCTAAGACTTGTCCTGTAACTAAATTTTGATGTACATACTCAATGTTGAACTCAATTAAAAATATGATCCAATTTCCATTTTTCACGTGAGTGTAGGTTTTGACAATAAGTATTTTAGTAGACCACCTTTGAAATAAGCTTAACTTTGTTGTTGAACAAATAGTGGTATAGCTTCTAGAAAGGAAACACTCACTGTCAAGAAATATTTTTGATCTACGATAGTTGTGATCATATGCTATCAACGTTCTACTCAATTAGTACATAAATTTTTCTCTCTCGCTTTTATCATATTGGGCCAACAATGCCCCAATTGTAAAATGTGTAGTAGAGATGTAAAGCAACAAGGGTTCTCCTACCATGGGTGACATGAGAACAAGGGGTTTAGCCAAGTATTCTTTTAGAAAGGAAAATGCTTGCTACTGTTTTGGTCCCCAGTTTGAAATTAACACCCTTCTTCAGAAGATGTGTAAATGTGTGACACTTGTCTCTTAGCTATGAAATAATCCTTATAATGGCTTGAATTTTCCTCAGTAAGCTACAAAGTTGTCTAATATTCTTAGGAGGAGGAATTTATGTTACGATCAGTGACCTTTGCAGGGTCACTTCTATTCCTTTCCTCAAACAATGAATCCTAGAAATTTCCCAGATAACACACCAAAGACACATTTCTTTAGGTTAAGGTGGACTTTATAATCCCTTAGGTGCTTGAAAGATACACCACAAAATCTATGGGTGTTCCTCCTCTCGAGTTCTAGATTTAGCTAGTATATCATCTACATAATCTTCCATGATGTCACTTATCATATCATGAAAGATCACAATCATCACCTTTAATATGTAGCACCTGCATTCTTAAGGCCGAAGGACATGACTTGGTAGCAGAATGTCCCCCACGGGGTTGTGAAAGTTGTCTTGTGTCAATCTTCTTCCGTAATATTTATTTGATTATAACCTGAGAATCCATCTATGAGTGAAAGCATCTCATAACCTTATGTAGAATTGACAATCATGTTGATGTTTAGAAGAGGAAAATCGTCCTTAGGACAAGATTTGTTTATATCTCTAAAATCATTACATACTATGATACCGACTAGATTTTTCTGAACTAGTACCACATTAGAAATCCACTCTGAGTAGTCAATAGGACTGATGAAGCCTACTTCTAATAACCGTTCTAGCTCTACCTTTACCAATAAGGCGACGCGACGATGCATCTTTAAGAGATTTTGTTTGATAGGCTTGGTGTCTAGGTGTACAACAAGTTTATGTACCACTAATGTAGGATCAAGTCTTGACATGTCAACATAAGACCAAGTGAAGATATCTGTGTATTCTCTCAAAAATTCTATAAATGTTTTTGTTCTTTGGTGAGGATGAAGTTTCTAACTTTACAATGCACCCCAATCTTTACAAAGAAAATTTCATGACTAACTAAGGAAGGCTAACACCATTCATACCTCTAGTCAAGGTTCTAAGTCTAGGAATGTAACATTAAGATAGAAGCTAAAAGGAATGCTTAACTAGTATGAAAACAATGCAAAATCTAACTAAACATGCCTACTAATATGCTTTAATTACCTAAGATAAGCCTAAATAGACCTAAATGGGAAATCAAATGGTTATGGTTGCTACTCCAAACAATGGTGAAATGACCTCTCCAAATGACTTGTTAAGTCACTTTAGATATTCATATACTAACCTTGTTGAAGGTTTTAGGAAAGGATTTGAACTTGGCTATGAATCATATGTATTATATGAGATGCAAATCAAAGCATGGTGTAAAATATTAAGGAAAGATGTGAACTCTTTTTATAGTTTTCCTTTGGGAAAAACTTGTATTTTGGTGCATGTGGGACTAAAATCTCAAATTAGATTAGAATTACTAATCATGATTAAGCTTTGCTAATCATAATTAATGAATTACCAAGTGATTAAGATGTGTGGAGCCTTAATTAACCACTTATGGTCAACTAGGAGGCTAGGATAAGCTTTTGAAGCTTGCTGAGGCATTGTGGAGAAAAGTGGGGTGATTTTGAGTGGTTGGAAGAGGGTTTGAGCCAATAATAGGGTATATTGACCAAAACAAGGGAAAAATAGGCTTAATTAGCTAATAAATGCTAATTGTTTGTTTTGAAGAGGATTTTGGCTTATGATTCATCGTAAAGTGGCATCCTAAATGTGAAAGAGGTTTGGTGATCAACGAAGTGCTTGTTAATTGACCAAAGTGATAAGAAACATTAGTTAATTAGTGAAAATCACTAATTATAACAGAATTGGAAATAATGAGAGTGATTTGTGTGCATTTGGCAATAAGATTGCACAAGTGGAATTTAGGTGTCTATAATACGTTTGAGTTGTAGGATTTCTTCATTATTTTCTAAATACTAGGATTTATCATTGCGTATGCTCTTGCTTTATGTCTTAGGATGATCATAGGAATTAGAAACAATGTTTGATCCTCTTTTTATGATGACTTGAACTACTAATCTTTGCATGAAGGACCATATTGATCACGAAAGAATCAAAATCTAAACAAAAACTAACATGTTTTTTGTAGGTTGTTAATAGTGTGTAAAACCCCATTAAGCTAAAATATAAGAAAACACACCACATTCAAAACACTTGATATGCAGGTTTGGATAAGGGTAAACCCACCCACTTTGAATTAGCAGAAACACCCTTTGACATAAGCCTTAAGATAACAAGAGGGATGCTCCTAGGAACCCCAAAGTAGTCTGCAAGAGGGAACCTTGTGGATGAAATGGGAAAGTGCTCCACTTACCTACTTGATTAGTTTACCCTTGTGAGTTTAGATTCAAAACTATCTCCATTGTGACCCCAATGAAAATAAAATTGAACACATTTTATGCTCATTGTATTGAACGAGGTAAAGTAAAGTTGAAATACTCCAAGGTTTAGTCAAGCATGACTTCCTTAGAAAACTAAGTTTGGTAGAGATGATTTGTGACATCTAGCGAGTGAGCCAAATAGGAAGCTTGTGGCTTAGAGCTAAATTGACTTATCTATCATGTTTCAGAGCTCCCTCACAATGTGACAACGTTTTTGGAGTCAAAACCTCATTATTTGAATAAGGGGAGAGTCCATTAAAGTTATAACCGCATGTTATTTCATCACAAAATTTATAGAGTGTTACTTTATCTTAGTTTCTCACTAGCCCTAAGGCAAGGAGAAACTTTTCCAAAGTGACGCCAAGTATATTTCAACCTCATTTGATCTACACATTTTCTCGTCTTGTTTCCCATTTCAGGAAAAAAGAGAACAACACGCATGGGATACCACTAGAAATAATCATGTCCACCACTTTTTTAGTCTACTTGCATGACTAGGTTGCAATTCCGAATGCAAGTGTTGAAAGTGTGAATGGTACATCCTCATGTTCTAGTAGGCCCTTTGTCTCAAATCCATATTGAGACACATTATCATCATAGTTAGGCTTGAGTCATCATTGATCTTCCTTAGAAGTGTTACATTGTTCACATCACCTCGTCACAATTACGATACTTACATCTCATTTCTAGTAAACATAATCTAAGTGTCTATATTGTAACATTACGCTGCCCACATCTTAGCAAAATCCTTAGCATACTTTGATATTGTTTTATTTCAAACATTACCTCAATCTTGAAAGAGTGTTGATTAATTTGTTTGCATCGTATCAATATTATTTTGATACTAATACCTTGCTTTCTCACAAAGCTTGGATAACGTATCCCAATAGTATTATTACATGGCTCACATGCGTAACGCCCATTTTTAAGGTTTGGTTCTTGTTTGTCTCTAAGCTCATCATAAGTATTATTTGACTGGAGATCACGTTAATCCTTTGTTAATACTTATTCCTTGTTTATCTTAAACTTTCCATAAGTATTGACATTGTGTTGGTCATATAACATCAAACTATCTTTGAAAAACATTAGCATAGGGTATAGTTTCTTGTTGATTGATTGGTTTACCAAAACTTGCATGATTGTTCCTTGCGTGTTATCTATCTTGAAAACTTGTTTTCTAGGACAATAATTTGATCCATTGATTCATTATTGTTGACATTCCATTACGACATTGACAATTATCACACATTTTACTTAGGTTTGTTGTATTCTTGAACACATTAAACGAAAACTTTGTAGCCTTTGTGTTGTTAAAAATTTGATCAAACCATTTTGATGTTTACACTTGAAAATTGTTAGCCAAACCTTACTAATTTTTCAAAATTGTTTCAATCACGATGTCTATTTTCCTTAGATCCCCTTTAGAAGATCACACAAACATCCCTTTGTTTGTAAAATGTCTAGTTAGTTGTAATTATGCCTTTGAATTGACATGGAACACTCTTCTTTTGAAGAAGTTTGATCACACTATCTAGGTCTAGGCATTTGTACTTAAACAATGACTAACTATCACATTATTCCTCAAACTTCTCATAACTAGTGGTGTGATAATAATCCAAATTGTTCTTCTGATTCCCCACGATCTCTTGATTCTTTTGATCCAAACTATTATTCTGATTCTCCTCGGTCTCCTGATGATTTTGATCCAAATTATTATTTAGATTCCTCTAATTCGAATCCTAAGTCATGGTCCTCCCTTTCTTTATAGGACAACTTTATCAGTCGCTTGAACAACATCCTCTTTCTTTGAAGATCTCATGCGACTCCAAGTCCATCCAATAAAACACCTAATTCGACCATTAACTCACGGTCCTCCCTTTCTTTGCAAGATCTCTTTATCACCACCTCAATGAACCATTCCTCTGTCGAAGAGATCTCCAACTCGAAGTTCCTTTAATTAATCATCCAAATCAACCCATAAGTCGCAATATATACTTCCCGGATGAATGATATTAGTTATTTCTTGGCAATATTTCATCTTCTACGTAAAAAATACCAAGCTATTTTAAAGTTATGTCTACTTCCACTCGTGAGACATCTCAATACAAATCTACTTCATCTCTTGAGTCATCTTCTTTTATAAATTGGAATCTAATCCCTCTTCGGCCCTTGGGTCATGTTGATCATACCTTATTCCATATTCATCAATCTTCTAAAGATCGATGTTTGCATCCATGTCAAACCATTCATAAGAAATGATGTGCTAAGATATATTTTCGATGCACTATCCAATTCCTTTGTGGACACAATAAGGTCAAACCTTCCCCTCATCAAACATCTTATAGATCTTCCACACCTGTTGGACCTCTTTCTTCCAATCAACCTACTCTGGTTGAAGAACAACCACCCATACCGATTGATTCATTTCAAAATGAAGAATCAATCGGAGCATTTATGGGGGTACATGAAGATATTCCTCTAGAAGGTTGCGAGAAAGAAATATCTTTAGACCTCGATACATTCACGTATTGTGGGGAAGAGGTTAATTCCTTTCATTAAGAAATAGAGGAAGACCCTAAGATCATCAAACATGATCCTCCTCTTATTCTTTCATCTTCACCTTCCTCTGTGCATGATGAGATTCCTGGGTCTAACATTGATCCATGGCCTATCTTCTCATCTCCCGATCATTCTTTATCTATCATAATTCCTCAATCACAATCTCACCTTGGGTCACCTCCTGGTAGCCCATCATCTTCTCCTATGTGTGGGCCACCACCTGGTAGCCCTCCATTTTCTACTTGTGGGTCACCTCCGAGTAGCCCATTATCTTCTATTCTTGGGCCGCATCCTAGTAGCCCTCCATTATTTTCTATTTATGAGTCACCTTGGGGTAGCCCATTACCTTCAATTCTTGGGCCGTGTCCTAGTATCCCTTCATCCTCTTATATCTATAGGAACCTCTCGAGTAGTCTCTCATCTTCTATACTTGGGCCAAATCCTAGTAGTCTTTCATCTTCTATCTATGGGACACCTCCTAATACCCCATTTTATTCCATCTTGGGGCCACATCCTAGTAGTCCTCCTTCATCTGTCTGTGGCTCACCTCTTGGTATCCCATCTTCTTCAACCCTTGGATCATATTCTCTTCGTCCATCATATCATCCTCTTATCAATGACTGTGGCAAGATTATCATTATTTATCACATTGATCCTAAACATCCATTTTCTTCTCCCACTTCTCGGGATAAGATGAGTCACACCTTAGCTTATACGAAACCAAAACAATTTCTTTATCAAGCTAAGATAAAAAATTCAAAGAGCTCCAAATCTCCCAATAAATCAAACAACCATAAAGTTAAAAATAACACGTAATTCAAGAATGCACACCAACGAAACCATCAAGTATGGTGCAAAGTGCATGAACCTATGGACAGGGAACTCAAGCTCCCACTTACGAAATCCATGTTTTAAGATAAATCACAGTCATTTGTTGAGTATGATATCACCCTGATCATCAAGATTAGAGATAATACGACTCTTGATAAGCAAACAAGCTTAATTTCCCTTATTAAGGAAATTGAAAATATCGTTGTTGGATATTATCATGTCGAGTGACATTATTGGTCCCAAAAACATAAAATACAAAAAAATGAGAAAACATTAAAAATCAAAGGTACAAATATCAAACATTACCATCAGGTATTGTGCATACACATAGATGTTCTTTATTCCCTTTCTTACCATCCCTTTGCAAATCATCCGCTATTTTCATCCCTTTGATGATATTTTGGTTATTCTATTGGAACTCATTTTGTGACATATATCTCTATTGTATCCGTTTGACCTTGGTCTTTCATTGCCTTGTAAATTAAAGAATGTTTGACCTCATAAAGATCCTATCACTATCTACATCTAATAAAAATTTTGTGAAAAACTTTTGGACATATTTTTTGACACTATCCAATGTCGTCATCATAATCACTTCCACATCCTTCTATCAAGACATAAGTGGCTCTTAACCCTTTGTCCAAACATTCAAGAGAGCTGAAATATAATTTTCTTAAAAGCAAAACAAAATAAAATAAAAAAGCACAAAACTAAAAGAAAAAAGTAAATTGATATATAAATCTCTCTTGGGGTATTTCCAATATCTCTACTAGAGCTATGGATGCTTGGCTAGCAGTAGATAAATGTTGCGATTAGAATCAAATACATCTCCCTCGGGGCTATGGATGCCTGACCGTAATGAGCAATGCAATACTATCCTTCCACCCTTCATTCACAAATCAACTTTTAATATAAATCATTCCTACACATTGGCTAGGGTGTCTTCACTTGTTGTCTATCAATTCTTCTCTCCAAGAGATAATTAAATTCGAAATACTCACACTTTGGATCTCTATGAGAAAATAAGATTAGTATGTTACCAAGTGTCTTTTTGGACCTTGTTCAAACTCTTACTTTATTCCTTATCTTGTCTCATGATTTGTGCCTTGGGCTATTCACCTTTTCATTGTAAGGCTTCTAGCTACATTTTCCATATCCTTTCATAGCATTCACACTTTTCTTCTACTTCGTTCAGAACATCCATGTGTATAAGATTTCCTTTTTACTATGTTTGAGGGAAACTTTGTTCCTTATTGCAATAAAAAATCTTCTACTCCTATTTATTAGCGGCTTTTTGGCCAGCTTACACTGGGGGGCATCCTTTCTCCTTCTTGATCTTCATTGACTCAAGTTCATCCTCATGTTGAACTTATCCATATTGCCCTTATCCAAATGCTATGCGTGGAATTATGCCCTTGTACATCCCATCTATCGCTTGGGGCATCCACATTCCTTTCCTTTCATGTACACAGTTTTAGAAAACTTTCAAAAATGCCAAAAAAATTCAAATACGTTTCTATAAAAATCACTAAACAAAAAATTGAAATTTTCAAAATAAAAAAATGGTAAAAATAAAAAAATCGAAAAATGCAAAAATTACAAAAATTGGTAAAACATTGGTACGTAGTTGAAGCCTGTGTCAAATGCATTGTATTAAAATTATATCTTGCTTGCGTTTTCACTTGTTTCTATAACAATGACTCATGGATCATTTAGATCTACCCCATTAACAAAGTTGGTTTACTTGCTCCATCTGTACTATCTTGCACAACAAGTTGCCTGATATTGTTTCATAGCGCACGAATGCTTTTTTTCATTGGACCCCTATGTCCATCATATTTCCCCTTGCATGTATCCTTGCTTGGGGCACCACTTTTAACCCTTTTCATTACACATGAACATTTAGGAACTACAGCTCGATAACAAAACATTTATGTAACTATCTTAGACATTGTTAGTTTAAGTATGTGTGTTTGTACTTGTTTCCCTGTTAGGTTGGCTTGTTTACTTTCTCATATTGCATTGCATTCTACATGTTGCATGGAGTTGGTGTTTTAGAAATGGACATTTTTTTCGTACTATGGCTTTTCATGTCATTTTATGTTACAAATATATTGTGTAACATTATTTATATATTGTAATATTATTAATAATGAGTATTTAACTCATATTAATAATATAGTTAGTCTGAGTGTGTTGTGAGAACAACTCACGTAGCTAAAGTTGTGTGAGATAATAAAGGGATGTTAGAGAGATATTAGGAGATGGGGTTGAGATTATGTAGGGATTGAAGATCATGTTTGACTCCACCATTGTAGGGGTTAATTGATCTATATATGTAACTCTCTCTTAATGAATATTATTGTCCCGGATGAATTTTATATTATGTGTTTTTATTATTGTGTTAGATTATTTCTAATAATCTAGACCAAATTTATTATTCTACACTTCCATCATATGCTTACAGTTTTAATAAGGACCGATGATGAAGATCTCTGACAATATGATGAAAATTAAGTTGTTTACATGAAACTGGATGGATGTCAGCTCAATCCCCTTTCTCATAATATTTTCTTCTATATCCCCTTTCTTCTTTTCACACTATTTTGCTACTTATTAGGGGCATCTTATCCCCTTAGTCTTCTATCTATTTCCTTCCTCTTTTTCGATCGTCGATCGACCTCTTTCATCACCCCATTAACACTCGAGGGGGCATCCTTCATTCTACTAATTTATATTGTACCCCTTCAAAATTTATTTGTCTATGCTTTTCTACTATATTTTAAGTGGCGTTGTTTATGCCACCCCAAAGAGGGGCAAATTTAGACACCTGTAATTTAATCAAAGGAATTTTATTACTAACATTGCATTAACTATTCTACTCCTTGTAAATTGACAATACTTCATCAAATAGGATTATTCCCCTCAATCCTCTTAATTAACTACCATGCATTGATTAAGCCTCATATCTTGCATTTAACCAATAAACCTTCTTATTGGCTAATTCCCACTTCCAAAACATTCAAAATATATCAAAATCTCTTCCAAATGCTCCCAAAAAGCTTCCTAAGCTTACTTGAGATTCTTAATTAATCCTAAAGGATTAATTAACTTCTAATCATAATCAAAAAGTACTTTGACTTTTAAAAAGTGCTTTTGGACTTACCTTTGTCCTACATGCACCAAATTCATACTATTAGTGCAAAATCACAGCACCCTTGAATGCCTGCAACTCGATGAGTTGAGACTCTTAGTGTGACAAAGATAACATGAAGCATCTCTTAAAGTGTGGGACTTTGAAATCGAGAGAGCTCTCCCGGATGAAGGCCGAGTTCGTATTCCTCTGCTTCGGGTGCACACAAATAAATTATAGAGGATCTACTCTAAAACTTACTCTATCTTGCCAAGGAGATAGGGTTGAGAATATGCGAGAAAATAAACCTAAGCTAACAAGGTGATGCACCAAAGGAATGTTAAACACCCATTTTAAAATTTAACATAGACCATATAAATGCAATACAACCACCATGCACAGATAACCAAATTGTAATGAGAGATCAGAAGATAACAATGAACACATGAGAGGGTTGAGAATCATCCACAGACATATATTATTGCTCCAGAGTTGATACAGTACATTATAGTAGCCAAGAGGAAAACTTTGTATTACAACTTGAATGGGAGGTTTGGAAAACTCCACAAATTCACTTGCAGACAAGGGAAGAAGGAAGGCTGCAAAACAAAAATGCCCAACACTTTACAATGATCCAAGCTCTTTCCTTTATAGATGTAACAAAGAGAGGAGAAGAAAAGAGGTAGGAAACCTGGTTTGGATCTCATCTACCAGCCATCAATGCCCCCCGCAAATTCACCCCCAACTGTCAAGTCCACCACTCTATATCATTTGGCGTGTCAAAGAAGAAGGAAGAACAATGGATCAAATCAAATTTGATCTAGTTGTTGAAGCAATCGATCACATATTAATGGCATGAAGACATTTTACCAATTCTCACCCCCACTAACCTTCTCAAAATTAGGGTTTCGTGGCCTTCATGGTGGAGAGGAGGTCGAGATATTTCCATAAAGTCCTCTCTCGCCCAAACCTGGGTTCTCAGTCGAAAGATATGGTTGTCTGAAGGTCCTCAGGTTGGACGCTTAATGCGGGTTTGCAATATGCAGGGGTTTGTCCATACAAGGGCCACATGGTACCCCACACTCATTTGATATTTCACTCCCTGCGTTCACTCTTAAAATTGCACCCATGAGACACGTGGTGTTGTCTGCGACTGTTCGGGTCTCTTATCATGTTCTCGCTTAAGTCCCTCTTGCTGGCGGAGGCACCGTGCTCGACCTTGGATGGTGGAGGCTTCGCCCTTCTTTGAAACCGCCCTAGATTTTACCTTTGGAGTTACGTGGATATGACACATGGAGGCCTCTCGGATTTTGGACTTTTCAATGAGCCATTTCCTCTGTCCCTTTTCGGCTGAGACACGTGGAAGCTTCACGCTTGTTTAGGGAACCGCCCTTGCTTTGACCCTTGAAGGTGCACCATTGAGACACTTGGCAGCTTCCACCATCTCTTCCATACTTAGCCAATTTGGGCCCACTCTGAATCGTTTGTGAAGCCCGAAGACTTTGAGCCTTTCCCCATCTCTCCCGAGAGCCTCTAGCCTCCTTGACGTTGTTTGCCTCCTTTGAGCCTCTGGTTTCTCCATTTCTTTTCCTCACAGGTAACACTGTTGGATTCAAACGTGGGCTCATTTACGTGAACCGACCTTTAGATTTCTTCCTGTGCAGGGTCGGGTTTGGTCAATTTTACCGAGGGGAAAAATTGGGATAACACATACCATTCTTGGAATGTGAAACCTATAAATAGAAACCTCATCGTCACCATTTCTTAGAACACTTTTTCTCACTTAGCATAAACTATAGGCATTTAGGATCTTGAGCATTTCTCCATTGATATTGAGCTAACATCTTCATAGTGCATCCATTAAATGAAGCTCAAAAGTAATATGGAGAGAACCAATATGGTCTTGTAGCCATTGTTGGTGAGACTCCATTCTCAAAACCTTGAGATCATACTAACAATCACATTTGATTGCTAAGGATCTTCTTAGGTTCATTTCAAAGTTAACATTCAAAGAGTAGAGATTGATTTAGGCATGTTAGTTTGATTGTTTTTCAAAGTTATATGCATGTTAAAGAAGTTAGTCTCCCTAAGCTCTTATCTTGATGGTTCTTGTTAGATTAGTTTAAAGATTTAAAACTCTTAGGTGTTTAGTTTCAAGTCTTATAGCTTTCCTAATTTACACATGAACACATTACCTACAAGCCATTCTTCCTCTTTTCTTACGAGTGAGTAAATTTAATTTTTCAACTATATTTATCTAAGATAGATATGTCAACCATACCATTTATGGGTAAGTACAACACTTTATATATAATGTATAAGTAATGAATTTGAATTAATTTATATAATAATTAAAAATAGTTTAATATTTAATTAAAAAAATCTTTACATTCCTATATTCAATTTGTAACTTATATTATTATTTACCTATGTAAATTTTCATTTTACCTATAACAATTTGTAATCAACCTTTTGAAATACTTATTTTGAAAAATTAAATCTACAGTATAATTTTAGGGATCAAATTAATTTAAGGGAGAGTGTAATAAAGGCCAAAAGAACTGCACATAAATATTTCCTCTCCTAAAAGTAAATTATAAATATGAGTGATGTTTTTTGAATTGATCCGTAAAAGTAACTTATATTATTATTTACCTAATTATCTAAAGTTTCTACACCTACTTACTTATATATATTATTTAGATACACATAAGGTACATATAACATAACTATTTACCATAAATTTATTAAATTTATATTTTATATATTTATCTATTTATATCTATACAATAATATGTAATTTGTTATACTTATATTTCGTTATTTAAAATAGTAAATCTAAAATCTAATATAATTTTTAAATCTAATTTAATCAAATGATAAAATCTAATTTATTTTTAGGGTTTTTATTATGAATTTAATTTTACATTGACATTTGATTTGATATATTTATTTTATAGTTTTGACAATAACATACAAAACATTATTATTTATTTATAGTTAAGAAAGAATAAATCAAACATACCAATTTATTAATCTTTTCCTCTCTTCTCTTTTGTATTAATCTTTTTATTTCGGTCCTATTTTTCTTTCACAAGCATGGCGTGAGACTCCTCCACTCCATGTTATAATTGTAGAATGCCTCTCGGCATAACTAGTCGATCTGTTTGGTCTTGATGGAAGTATGACATGTTGACCCCTAACACCCGTTGTCTTCATTCTTCATTCTTTTGTCTTGTTGTCTCTGCCTAGTTGAGGATTAAATTTGAAAGTCATATTTTCTTGTCAAACAATTTTTAGGTGATGGTAATTTTTGAAATTCACCCTTAAAAATGTAAAATAATGTTATTTATACATTATTAAAAACATATAAAATATTATATATATATATATATATATATATATATATATATATATATATATATATATTAGTATAGTTTACATATAATTTACATAAAAATGATTGTCATATTTCAAATATGTAAGTCACATGTATTGTTATTTCAAATATTTATAAATATTTTAAGATAAAAATAATGAAAACGTCTAAACATCCATCAAATTTAATCCTCGTACTAGGCACACCAAATTTACCTTGGTATGATGGTATCTACCCATTGTCAATGTTGTATGTATTTATTATGATAAAAACAAATTTAAATTTTAAATGTCCCGCCTACAAAATTTTGAATCTTGAATGTTTGCCAAAACTACTATGTTTCCTTTTCATTGCCAAATGGGAGAAGAATTGTCTCTATGGATTCTTTCCAAAGCTCATTCATGGGTATGATTATGGATATCACCGAGCTAATCATCCATTCGTGAGAGTGAATTCAAACTAGTGAAATTTGTGTCGAGTCATGAATAAAATGATGATGAGGGTATTGAAATAGTATTTGAGATATTCTCCTCATCTCTGGTTAGTGTGGAGTGAAATGTTTTGGAGAGGAACAAGAATCTAAACTTGAAAAAAGTATGGGCCATCATAGGTTGCACACACGTTGTTGTATCCAGAACCTTTAATATCTCTAAAGAAGAAGTATTTTCCGACTAGGGAATACCAAATAAAGTTTCCATTTATATTTAACCGGTATTTAAAACACATGCTTTCCCACCTTTACGTTATTATCATTTTTGTCAATAAAGCTTGTTTATTGTAGTTGTTTAGTTCGACATCAAACTCAAATTGAGTTTATTTAGGATCGTTTAAGTGCTAAATCAATGTTTAATCTTTATGTGGTTTTTTATCATCACCGTTACATTCATTATTGATCACTATTGAAATAAAGTTTTAATTTGCATGGTATTTCTCTTTAAATAGTGCACAACAATAGTATTATTAGTAAAATAATGAAACATTAAATTCTTTTGCAATCATGGCTCTCTTGCATAACACCCTTCTTAATGCGAAGTAGGATAGATTGATAACGTATCCCATTATTTTCTCAGTAATGCCCCATTTTGACACGTTCAACTCCAACCAAAAACACTAAAATCCCAACGGCATTTTTTTACGTGTTTTATTAATGCTAAATTATTTTAATTTATACTCATACCGGGTTTATTTACACCCTTAGCCCGCAATTTATTTATTTAATTTCTTACCAAGTGAATATTTAACTTCCCCAATTTTAACTTTATTTATATCCCTTATTTTAGACCAGATTAATATTTGGTCACCCATAAATAACTAAGACAAACCAAGCATGGAATGACATCTGTTTATTTCCTCAAATTTCAAAGGTTCACTTTATTTAGAATTTACCCTAGGCCATCCCATAAATTAATTTACCCCAAAATAACTAATTCCCCCATACCTATTTATTTATTTCACCCCACCCCTTTTATAAAAACTCATTTAAATACCACAACTAAAAAGGGTGTCGGGTTAAATCACAACCCTTAGATAAAATGCATCTAAGCCCTAAATTTTTAGGGCTTCCTATAACCCTAATTTCTTATCCTTAAGATTTCCTTTTCTCTTTATTTTCATCGTTTTATTTTCTTTTGGCTCCCATCTTGCAAGTTGAATTCTAGGGAGGAGGAAGAAGGTGGAGAAGGAAGGTTTTGAAGGAATCATGTGCTCCATCCGAACTTATTTTCCATTTTATCAACAAATTTGGGGTTTATTTTCCCCTACTAGGGTTTCCTTGTTTTCATAATTTCTTTTCTTAAATAACCGAGTTCTTTTCTAGGTATGAATAAGTATGTTTATGCATATATATTTGCTTAGGCACACACACACGCACACACGCACACACACACACACACATCTTTATTTTCTTAAAAACTCGAGTTAATAGATATCTTCACGCTTTAATTTTTTTATTCTACTTGAGAGGCCGTGGTCCAATGGAAATGGCACATGGAGGTGTTTGAGGATGGATGAGGTGGTTTTGTTTAGAGGGGGTGACGATGGTAACGAATGGGCGACAATTGTTGCGTGGTATCTAAGAGGGGAAGACAATCGGTGGTGGGATCACGACCACCACCGTGGTGTGGGTGAATAGGAGAGGGAGATGTGGGGGTTGGGCGGTGCGACTTGTCCCAACCATCACCCATCCCCAAATCCTTATTACAAACAAAACTACTCCATAACACAGCTTGATTTACATCTTTTTTTTTTGTTTCTTACTATTTTTTAAAATCAAAAGGTATTATATATATGTAAAGGATAGCTTACATATGAGTTTATATAATCCCAATTCAAAACTTGAGTATTAAGGGTAGAAACAATAAAATCGGTTTTCTTTCACAAAGTGATAATATATATCTAAAATTATAAATTTGGGGTTTATTTCTTTATATATATAAATATATATTCCTATACATAAAAGATTATTTAGATATAAAGTTGTAGTCTAGTTTTTTTTTTTTGCATGGGCTTTTCCTAGAAATAATTGAGGAGATATTACCATGTAAACTAATTTTACTAAGACTCCCGAAAATTCATATTTTCTTATAAAGTAATATGACTCACATTAATGAAATAAAGAGGGATTAATGAATTAAAGAACCTAATTTTAAATACACTTAGCTTAAGAACAACCAATACTTTTTTTTTTTTGAGTAACCATAACTTTTCCTCTATAAATTTAGCAATGAAAATTAGATCTATACTAAGATGCCAAAGGAAACTAACTAATTTCAATTCCACTAGCTATTCACTAAAACAAATTTTAAAGGAACATTCTTCTCATATGTATTCTAATATAATTTTCCTTAAGACTACAAGAAAAATTCTCTATTATCCCTTTTCATTCTTCGCACACAAAACCATTTTCTTCCTTCCATAACATGTGCCAATAAAATCAACATTTGGTAAACCACCATGAACTAGAAATTTGTGAACTCATTCCTCTTAATACCACAAACAAGATAAAAAGGGAAAGAGTGACAAACTTATTAATCTCCATGTACTTTAATTGCATTAAATTTTCTTTTCAATCCAAGGAAAAATGCAAACTACCCATTCATACCCAAAGCCATTCAATATAATTTTAAGAGAATACAAACATACCCCAAATCTTTCATTATGCAATGTTTACGAAACATGTACAAAGGCAAGAATAAAAGTTTCTTTCCACATAGAAGAATCAAGATACAATATGACTATGTTCCTATAAATAAGAGTAGAAGTTTACTTCAATATGAAAGGACCAAGATTTCAATACAACAATATTCCTTCTCAAGAAGAGGATCAAAACTCAACCTTCAAATACAACCATACCAACTCCTTATCAAGGAAGAAGAAAAATTTACAAAAGATACAACATTTAAGAGTAAGATACAAATACATCCCAAGATGGGAGACTACTAAACAAGATTTTACAACATATTTACAAGAACCCAATAAAATCCAAGTGGAAAAGCCTCCCAAAAATGGGGAACAACATGTCGAATATTCAATTTTCTTCACCAAGATCCAAGGTAAATTTGTAAGTTATTTTCGTCAAAATAGTATTCATAACACAAGAAGAAATGGACCAGTTACCTCCCAACCTATTGACATCATTACATGCCATCTCCAATACATGGAGGACATGCTAGCCTCCCTCCAAGCCCATGGGAGAGAGAGGATGCATGCCTCGGTTTGCACAAATGAACAAGTAAGGGAAAATAAACATATAAGTACACATTTTCAACATTCACAACAACTAAAACACAACACATGAGGGAGAAACTCCATGCTTCCCCCAAAATGGGGAAGAGTGACAAGATTCCCGTATGTAGCCAAGTGTGAACCAAATATAGGAACACAATAAAATCTCTAAGCACCCTCCTTATCTCTCCAAATAAAAATTACCTCATTATATCTCTAGCCCATGTACCAAGCCTCCTCCTTGGAAGGATTTTCAAACCATAATGATTTCCTTGCCAAGGATGGGGAAGGAAGATCAAACCATATGAAAATCCTTCCCCACATCAAACCATATGAGGGGAGGAATAAAATAAGACCATCATGGCTTGCCCATCAAGCCATGTGGTGAGAAGGGTATTCCTCCCTCTTCCCCAACTCTAAAACCATCACCAAGAATGATGGATGGAGAAAAAGATAATAATTGTTTTTAACAAACACACCCATAATCCAACACACAACAACAACACAAAATGACACCATTTTCATTCCATAAACACATTATATTTCCATAAGCAAAAATAGTAGAAAGATGTGGAGACCTACCTCAATCAAGCTATCCAAAATCTCTATGCAATCCAACAATCCAAAGCTCCAAGCTCCACAAGCACTCTCCAAAATCTCCAACACCCAAAAGCAAGAATGACCAAAAGTCCCAACCCCTCTCCATGAGGGAATATTTAAAAATAATAATTAACAATTATCCCAAATGAGAGGGTGACATGTGTCACCCTTCTCATCTCCCCACAAAAGATTCCAAAAACATAATCAAGAATAAAACAACTCTCATTTTGGAGGTAAACTCCTAAATTCCCCAAAATGTAATTAAATCCAAAACCCCTACAACTTTTAAGAAACAAAAAAACTAAATCTCTTACAAGAAAGTGATGTGTGAGGGGTCAAATGGGAGGGAAAATCCCATTTGGCCTTGAAAAGAGACCCCCTACCCATAGGTAGGGTCCAAGGGGTCCTTTTCCATGAAAGGAAGTTCCCAAAATGAAAAGAGGTCACCAAAATTGCCACTTTTAGCCCAAATCCGAGATTGGGATAAATGGAACAAGAGTTGAGGTGGTGGGGCCCACCCAAGTGGAACTTAGGTGGTCCCATACCTCAAACAACATACTTAATTAACATTAAACATAATTAGCACAAGTAGGGACCACTAGGTCCCTAAACTAGCTCATACAAGACTAAATAAATTACAAATAATAAAATTACAATTAGGGATCACCCATGGTACCCAAAAATAACATGCAACAAACATATAAGGCTTCACATAATCAAACATGGCTAGGACTTGGCCCATCCAGACGCTTGTGAAAACCCAAGGTGTAACTTTGAAACCCACGTTTTCGTGTGCCCTGTAATCAGCACACTTAATGCAAACATTAAACATACCTGCCCAATATAACATCAAATTTAACTAATCTCAATAAATCATGGATAAATCACACTAACTATAATAAATAATTTCAGTATGAAATGGCTAACACGATCATAAACATCCATACTAGCTCAAAATGTATTGACCATCTAAGTAACACGTGACAACATCCCATTAGCAATTATAGTTCAAATGATAACCAAGTATATGATGAAACCATGAGTAAATCCATCACATGTGAAATAAATCTAACTATAACATAATATGTTGATATCCAAAATCATACCATGCAAGAGCTAAGAAATAGTCCACAATACTAGCTTGGCGTTATGTGCCCAAATCAACACACAAGTGTCATCAAACGAACCATAATAAGAACATATAGTAATCAAATGATGCCAAATTCCATGTCCATCATCAAATGTAAATAATGAGTTAGCATAAGAACTATGGTAGGAAGAGGTGGGCACTACATTTTCTAAATGGTTGGGCATCTTCCTTTGAATTGTATTGACCTTCTAAATGAAATAAATCGATGCTATTAATCTCCTTACAACATCTCTTTCTTTTGTTGGATGATTTCCTAGTAGAAATGATAGTTTTGTTTTCATAAAAGTATATAAATAGGGTACATATAGAATTTGATACTTCTCTATTCTTTTGAAGAAAGCAAAAACAATAAATATTCATTGTTCTACCCTATAAAGTCGGATCACCTTATACATGTTTCACAATGAATATATCAAATTAATATTTTGAAGAAGTAAAAATACAAAAAAACCAATTTTCAAATTTATTTTTAAAACTCAAATGTAAATTGCATCACTACATATTTCTCATACTACCTCCATAAAAATGGAATTAAACAAAAATACATGCAACACCTCCACATTTGTATTTGCTTTACTGAAAAAATCATTAGGTGTTACTATGACAAACCAACCTTTTGAATTCATCTTTGACCTTCTCCAAATTCTTAATTTTTTTGGGATTTTATTATTATTACAAATTTTATTTAATAAAAGTGAATTTTTCTTTATAAACCCATTTACGTGTTTGTAGAATGAAAAGTGATATTTCACTAATTATGCACTACACTACTTATAGCGCATTGTGATTAAATTTAAAGAGATAAATTTAGTAAAACAAACCCAAATAAACATATTCATAGAATATTGGAATATATATGTAGAACATAAAATACCATGAAATGATTGAAGTTATTATAAATGTTAAAGATGTATAATTTCAAGTAAGCTAATACATAATTTATCACCAATTTGGAGACAACCATTAATGAAAACAATGGGATGATAGGAAATAATGTTCATAGTGTGAACATATAGGTGTGGCATAATTATTCAATATTTCAATAATATATGAGTGTGCAAAATGAGTTTTATGCACAACTCATAAAGATAGGGGTGTGGGAGAAAGAATAGAGAGTAGACCTAAGAGATATGGGGATAATGTGATAAGAATTGACTCCATAATTCTAGGAGCAAGAAATAGTATTTAAAAATCCCTCAAATATTCAATAGAAATTACTCCATTCTAAATAATTTGTGTCTCTATTTCTGTATTTTTAATTTCATGTGTTAATCTTGAGTTACTATTGTTTAAATTTTCATTATGCAAACCTAGAGTTTTGGTAGCATCGGTATTAGAGCAGGTTAGGACAAGATATGAGAGTCATTGCAAGACAAAACCTGTGGCCTTTAGGATGCAGATATGATATTTTTAGATCTTTCATCGTCATTTTTTCAATTTTGTATTTGTAACACGTATCGCCAACAATCTCATTAATAGCCAATGCTTCTATTTCTAATCACCGATGATTTCTCCCATCGCCAACGATTCTCTCTGATCACCCATGATCACTGTTTAAAAATGACAGTGAGTTTTTTCCAACATTCTCAGTAAATTTCTCTGATATGCTTTATTACTTTGCTTAAAAATAAAGTTGAATATTATTGTAAGGGTGCATTTTCAACTGAGTTCAAAACCTATTATGGAAATCCCATTAGATAAATTCAATGGATTAAATTTTCACACATGGAAGGTGAAAATACAAATGCAACTAATGAACAAAAATATTTGGGGATTGTGAGTGGAAAAGAACCAAAACCAACAGATGCTACAAAATTGCTTGAATGACAAACAAACGATGAAAAAGTAAAATCCATTATTGGGCTTGCTTTATCATACACTAAGTTGCATCATATTGACTTGGAAAAGAATTCTAAGGATATATGGGATTTTTAAGTCAAACATTTGGTGCTAAGGATATGAATGCTAAATTCACATTAAAGTTTCAGTTATTTAAATCGAGAGTGAATGAGGGTGCAACAATGTCAAGTCACATTAATAAACTAAGATCACTCCCGAGAAATTTAACAAAATTAAACACTCAAGTTTAAGATGAAGATGCAAAAGCTATTTTATTGAATAACTTACCTCCAAAATATAGTAATGTAGTTTTTACTCTTGGCCAAATGCCTTCTCAATCACTTGAAGGTATGATTTCTACACTACTAGCTGAGGAGAAAAGAACAAAAGAAGACATTGAGGAAGAAACTGCCTTTATGTAAAAATAAGCATAATAACTCCTCCAAAGATAAAGAGGAAGTAGTATGTTACTATTGTAAGAAAAAGGACATAAATATTCCTTTTGTATTACTCGTGCCAAAGAAATTATAAAAGGAAAGATAAAAATGGATGAGGCCAATATAACTGTTGAGGTGGAATCAAGATCATGAAGAAGAATAAAAAAGAAAGAAGAGTATAATTCAGATGAATACCTATTCTAAGTAGTGGATCATGGAGGCTGGAGGCATAGGAGGATGGAGGAGAAATAACATCTCTTGTTAGTCACCAACAACAAGATTGCTTCATTGTAATGGTGATCATTTATGTTTTCAGTTTTATTTTATTTCATGCATGTGTGTAGTAAATAAGAACAGAAGGATAATTCCTGTTCAATTAGGAGCAAAATTTCCTATATAGTTTCCTTTTGTATGATGTGGGAAAAAATGTGCTCTTCTTTGAAATGGTTGCTAGTTCCATTAGAAAATTGTTATGTTGTGGAACTTGTTTTCAAGTGTAGAAGTGTTGAAGAATGTACACTAAAATTACTGTACACTATCCAAAGTTTTCTTGCCAGGGTTCGGGGTCAGTGGGCCCCGAGCGAGGTGATAACCCCCGAGAATATTTTTGGCCTTGAAGATGTTCCCGACACCTCGGAAATTTGCTCTTCTCATATGAATGATATTTTGACCCATAGGTTTATGGGGTGGTTTTGGCCCATGGTTTGAATACCCACGGTATTATAAAACTTCTTAAGTAGTTTACAATTGATGTACTTTTGATAGGCAAGACATTATATTGTAGATGTGTGTGAGTTCGAGTGTGAATTCAGGAGAGTTTGTTGAGCACAAATCCAAAAAAATCTGGGTATTGTATTGAGAAAAAGTGGAGGCTTGTAATAAAAATATGAGCAAGTGATTATTAGTGGATGTAGCTCAAATTCGGTGAACCAAGTCAAATATTGTCTCTGTTGTGTTATTTTATTTTTTCTACACTTTTTTTTTTTTGAGATATGTGATATTATTCTTCATATTAGTTTCTACTATTGCAATTCTGTGTGGGATTGTTCCACATATTTTATCCCTTATTTCCAAACAAAAACCTTCTTTTGATTTGTTGGTTCTCTTAGATAACCTTCTATAGAGTGGTTTTTGGTTCCACTAGAAAACCTTCTTTCTACCGGGTGTTAGTTGGTGGTTAGCCAATTTGTAAAACCATATGTAAAACATAGCCATGTACTAGATTACCCCATGTTCACACTAAGGGGGTGAATGATAGGAAATACTATTCATACTATGAAAATATAGGTGTGGTAGAATTATTTAATATTTAAATAATATATGAGTGTGCAAATTGAGTTGTATACACAACTCATGTAGAGATAGGGGTATGGGAGTAAGACTAGGGAGTAGAGGAGAGATATGGGGGTAATGTGATAAACCTTGAATCCATAATTATAGGAACAAGAAATTGTATATAAATCCATCAAATATTCAATAGAAATTACTCCGTTCTATATATGTTGTGTCTCGCTTTTGTATTTTCAATTTCATATATTAATCTTGAGTTATTGTTGTTTAAATTCATTATGCAAACCTAGAGTTTGGTAATATGGGAAACATGTCAAGACACAAAGGAAAATATAACCTAGAAAACTTGATTTACATAGTTGACCTGAACTTGAATAAGTGTGGAAATGGAAAATTAATATTGTAATGTATACGAAAACACACCTCTTTATTAGGTGCATTTTTTCAAATAACATGAGTAAATTTTTGAACTCTTCCAAATTCTAACTCATTTTCCTTATTTTTGTTGTTGTGGATCATATGAATTTTCTCTTATTACTCCAACCCCTAATCATATATCAACACTATAGAAAAATCAAAACCGAGGCGTGGATTTTAGGGCATATGTTTATCGGACCCCATTTGAGGGAAATGTTTTGAAATAATTACTTGTAAAAGTCAGTAATCAATCTGGTGTATGCAAGTGTCCTAACCCTTATATTCTTTTTAAATAGATGTAACAAACAATAAATGTAAGATGTTATATCAAATGTTTGAATTCTTCTTTTGTAACAAGAACATTTGTAATATAGAATAGATTCTATGACCTTACAAATTAAATATAAATCATTTTTGATTCTTCTATCTGACCTTAAATACACCAACACACCTATATATTATTCAAATTCTTGAATTCTAGTTAGGAACCTCTTGGCACTAACACATAACATGTTGGAAAGGTAAACAAGAAAGATTACAAACTAGAGGAATCCAAGCTTTTGGTTGAAAGGACCCATAACACAAATGGCCATTTTCATACAAAGTACATAAATCACATGAACAATTTTGTATGTTACGAAAGTGCAAAAACACCCAAGACAATGAGAAACAATGTGTTTGGCATTATAGGAAATACTATGTTTGTATTTAGGAATGTGAGCATGGGCAACACATCCAAAGACAATGAAATTATCAATCAAACGCTTTCTTTCCACTCCAAGACTATGCGGTGTAATGATTTTTGATGCTTTTGTGGAGTTTGGTTATGAATATGATTTTAAAAATTAATTGTTTTTGATATTCTATATTATGTACCACATAGGTATAAAATGAATAAATAAATAATATTAAAGTTGTGTGAGCATGTGTGTTTGATGTGTTAAGAAACAACTCATCATTTATATAAGTTGAGAAAAGAGATTGTAGGGATTTAATGATAGGATTAACTCCCACAATTAATGAGATCAATAAGATTTTATGGGTAAGTCCAGCAAGTTGGGGGACATAAAAGTGGACATCAAATCCTGAATTTTACGAAACGAGATCGTGGTTTATAAACCATGATCACGGTATTAAAAACTGTGATCGTGGTCTGTTTTGTCAGACTTGGGAAATTCTAAACCTAAAAGTGTGATCGTGCTTTATAAACCACGCTCACGCTTTATAAACTGCGCTCATGCTTTATAAAATGCGCTCGCGATTTATAAACACTTGTGATCACGGGTTTTAAAAATCACAATCGCGGTTCTCGATACCAAAAATAATCGCGACCCTCATTTTTCCCACCATTTTAGCACCGCGATCGTGATTCTTCTTCAGTATCATCAAATCCAACCCTCAAGGCTTGGAAATCTTTGTTTTTCCCGAACCAGAGCTTTGGGAGGTCATTATGGCATGTGAAAGGCCAAAAACTTCAAATTTTCTCTTCCTCGGACTTGAACCATGCCGAAAAATAAAAAACATGTCACAAAAATGGTACCATCGCATAGGGGAGAATGTTAGCTTTGTATAAATATTGATTTTAAAGTGAATAGAATAAGATAAATACGACTTTATAATTTTTTACTAACAAAGAGGTCTTTAAGACACTTTTCCTATTAATGTTCATGTCTATGTTTAAGACCGTAACTATTGTTTCACTTGCCAGAATGTGATAAAACCTATACCATCCTAAGCGTGACAAAATTCTATACATGTTAAAAAAAAGTATTTGATTTCGATATCTTTTGATGTAGTTATGGCGGGAAAACGGAAAGTGCTTCGTTTTCTAAAAATTTCAGACCACTTTCATGGAAAAAATCATTAAAAAAATATTGCTAAAAAAATACAAAATAAAATCCATCCCAAGATAGATAGTGGTATCTAACTTTTCACCAAAGGGAAAAAAATTAAGTTTGGTCATCCAAATCGTGGGCAAACAGACTACAATCTTATAGGTGTTTAAAAAAACCAAGTCATAGAATTTGGAGTGTTTAATATAGCTAAACTTGTCCATTTTTAAAAACGTTTAGTAGTTTAGAAACTAGATTTCGGATGCTACGATTCATATTTATATAAATTTTTCCAATTTTGAGTGTGTGTATTGCTAATAATCCCTACAAGTTGAGATTTTGTTGTTTTTTACAATATGACGTCCACTTATGACCCCTTTTTGGTCCCCCAACTTGCTGCACTTACCCTTATATGTAAGTTTTATATCATTTAATAATCAATGAACTATTTTTGAGTGTGAAAAAATATTTTTATTTGGTATTTTTAGACTCTAAAATTTAGTAACTTGTCCTTGTGTAATGCCAACTTTGACCATATTGTTCCTTGCTAAGACAAGTGTTCACATTTGGAATCCAATCACCTCATCTCTCCAACTCTTTTGCAACTTGATTGTCTTTACACTATGCTCTATCATCAATTATGATAATATTATTCAATCAAAGCACTATAAAACCTCTGTTGTTAATATCACAACTTTTTGTTTGAAATTTCTCCCTATCTCGTTTAGGACCGTACAAATGGGTAGGATGTGGAATCCAATCTTGGTAGACCCATATGTTCCTGCTATACTTTGCTCTCTGACACTAATTTCAATTTTAATATCTTCTTTGGGTCATTTCATCTTCCTAGGGACAACCTTACTAGAATACACCCGTTATCACTCCATACCCCTCCAAAAAGGGTTTTCAAACTTAAAATTTTCCTTTAATGAAGAGGTAAGTGGGGGGGGGGGTGTGGAACATGGAGAGACAAGTAGAGTGGAGGTTTGTATTTTGGAAATTATTGGTTATTATGTTTGAAAAAATTGGAATATCTTCATCCCCTCTTCCCATGGAAAGAAGCTTGGAGCTTCTAAAAGTTTTGTTTGCTTTCATGTTTGGCTTTGTTGTGAAATTGTAAGCCTTGTATTTGTGATTGATTCTTCTATCCTAGTGCTAGTGAGACCTACGAAGGATGTAAAATTACGTTAACATCACTTTATAACTCACCTGGAATTCTTACAAGTTCCTATTACAAATATATTTCTAAAAGCACTCAAAGAAACCCTACATCTACTCAAACTAGGTGTACATCATCTAAGATAAGTCCCTACTACAAGTTTTAAGTACTCAACTAGGTCAAAGATTCTAGCGGGTAAGTGCACATAAATGGGCAGCCAAAAGTGAATAGAAATGCAATTTTAAGCAAAATGCATATGCATTTTAGAATTATAGGTTCGATAATTCATGAATCAAAAACGTGTACGTGTTTCTTAGTGTATGGGTAATGCATGTGTTTTTGGGAGTCTTTTATTTACTAAAATAAATGTTTAAGTATATGTTTTTCAATTTATAAAAGTATAAATTGAAAAACTTATAATTTAAATTTATTTTAGTAAATATAAGAAATTAGGGTCACTCTACACCTTATAGAACTAGTCTCACAACTCCATGAGTCACGATTTAGGAGATAGTTTTTTATAATCTAATTTGGTCAATACATAGGTATTTTTCAGATTTCAACATTTATCCTAAATATTTTAGGGTTTAAATTCTACAATTGATGTCTATTTTGGGAAAAAATATACTCATTTTTTAGGTTTTGGGGCCTTTTGGATTATTATTGAAATTTGTAGGAGTGTTAGATGTGGCAAAATTAGAATTTACAAAACTCACAACTCTCAAATATAGCGAAAATTGATCGAATATATGGCCTCATGAATTTTCCCACGTGCATGGAGTTGAATCCCTAATTTTTTTCTTAGAATATGGTAGAATCATACTATAGATGAGTACCTACTTTACAAGCTTAGGGTATGCATCTTTAAGAGGACCACTCGAATGATCCTCACAATCAACAATGCAAGGGAGTGACCTTGGTTCCCATGTTGGCATATATATAATCCTTTGAGCCTTATATGTTGGTTCATATTTCTCACATTCATGAAAATATATTTCGTGAGAAAAGGACCCCAAACTTCTACAATACGACCAAGGTATTACAATTTTGATTGAATTTTCTAAGTTCAAAAATAATTAACTTTTAAGTGACAGTCAAATAGCCATAAAATTTGTGGCAAAAAAAAACCTTTTCATGGTCAAATGGATGTCAAATTTAACATAGAAAATAAAACCTTAGACGGTCACACCATCACATTTCACCCCTTGTTGCCATTATAGAATGTCTATCAACATAAATCTAATATATTATCTTATTTTTACTTATATTATGGTATCTAATTTTTACGTATATAATTTGATATGATATAATATAAAATTATTACGATATTTCCACCTAATGAGAACCAAATATACATCTAATGATTAAGATATATCTACGATAACACTTTATTTCATAGTAAAAACAAAATAGTTGAATACATTTATGTTAAGTAATTGAGAGTTCTATGTAGAATCTAATTATATTATGGTTAAATTATTTTAAGGTTTATTGCCATGAACTCAATTCATTTCAATGTAATTTTTATGAGTAATTGTCACTCTAATAATCTGGTTTTAGATATATTGTTTTAATAATATAAAACAGGAAGCTTATTTATTTAATAAGTATTTGGTTAAATGGTGAAAATCTTAAATATATAACATTCATTGTTTATCATTCACAAAATTCCTCTCTATAAAATTAACAAATACAAAAATGGTTACATTTTTTTATTTTAAATTTTATAATTTAAATAAATATATTTTATGAAAATGATTTTAAAATAATTTATATGTTATAAAATATCTCACCAAAATAAATAATTTATATTTATGTTGGCATTTTTATGAAATATATTGAATTTTTGAAAGTTAAGTTTCAATATAATAACATGATATTTTTCCTTATAATAATTAAATAAAAAATGAATTTATATTATGAAGAACCAAATGCAACCTTAGAAAAGAACATCTCAATTTATAATAAATTTGAATAGATAATACTAATGGGTGATTGTAATGCTAGAATAGAAAACTAGCAAGCCAACACCCTAACAAACAATGATCGCTCTCCACGGATACTTGTGGAGTATTCACCCCTATCTATATATGGTGGAGCAAGGGGGCCAATTGAGATGGGGCGGGCTTTCTAGCCGCCATGTTCGAGATAATATCATGTTGTGGTTAGAGAAGAAAGAAAACAATCAAGGTGAAAACTTAGGTAATTAGAATATAGTTATACGAATATGATGTAATTTGGAGAATTGATTGTTGTATACAACATACATGACCTTATCATATGCAATTGCATGAAGGTGTGGCCAAAATCATGGAGATACATATGCACGGTCCATAAAATGAACATATCACAAAATACATTATCACATGCTCCTAATATTTGACACATGTAAGATTATAGAGATACAAATTGGTGAATTTCTAATTTATCTCACATATAAATCATAACCTGACATACATAAAAATTAACATACTAAGAATTAAACAACACCTCAAGAAGATATAAGACAACGAAAAGGGATGACATGAGAAAGGATACATATTCACGTGACATAAAGAAAATGAATAAATTTTCATAAAAACATTGAAAGTCAGTTTTAAGGGAGTAGAAAAGAAACATTTTATGCCTAGCAGTGGAACATTTTTAGTAGCAAATTCAATAAACATGAAATAAGTGTAGAATATCTAAACCCAAAAGGAAAGAAAATATAGATCTTTTAATTTTTAATGTTTGGTTTGATGAAGAATGTAAGGCAACAAATAAATTTCAAAGATCTATGAAAGAATGGGACAAACTATTGTACGTGTAATGGGTGAAAAAAGGATTACATGAAAACAAAGCGGGAAGATCTTATATGGTTAGGGCAATACAATATCAAGTGTTTTTGGAAAGAGATGAAAATAATTAAAAATAAAATAGAGAACAATGTCACAATGGCATAGTGGCTATAATATGTGAAACAATTATATGAACGTAGAAGATGAGGACACATCCCTAGGATTCAACTCAAAATAATTTTGTTTACTATCAAATGGATTTAAAAGGTAATAATATGCCTGCAAGCAAAAAAGAATACCATATAGATAGATTGTAGGATGAATTAATGGGGTGCCAAATCTTGACACCTTTCATAAAATAAATATCTAATGGTGTTGCTCAATAAAATTTCCTTATAGAGTTGGCCACTTCCCTACTCATACACCTTTTCAAAAGTAGCGGGGTCAAAAACCCTTTGGATTGCAAAACCATTGTCCTCAACTCTCTCATGGAAAGATTATTTGGAAGGGTAGTTCAACGTAAAATTAGGTATTGAGCTGAAAATCAAAGAGAAAGAGAAAATGATTGGGATGTTTTAGGCAAAAGCATTCAAGAATTGATCATTGCATCAATCTTGAATATTTAAATGAAGTAGTATGTGAAAAAAAAGAATAAGATATTTTTGTTATTTGTTTGGCTTTAAGAAAGAATTTAACGTGTCTCATAAATAAATTTTGGACTATGAATACATTAGAGCCAAAGTCAAAACTCATACATGACTATTATAGTGCTTTAATATGATATAGATGTTAAATATGGATGCCTTATGTCACCCATTCTATTTTGAGTTTATATTAACAAATTAGAAGTCTAATGGATTGACATATTAAGAGTGTCTGAGTCCACATAACTAGCTATTTGATAAAATTCCTATTTACAGATGATCTTATTTTGAATGTAATAACAACCTAAAACTTGGAAATCATTTGAAATCATTAAGAATTGTTTTGTAAATACGTGGGAATACTCCAAGTAAGCACAAATAGCAAAACTAATATTTTTATTAAAAGCATATAAGTAAACAATAACAGATATTTGAACAAGGGACAAACTAGAAGTATTATTTTTCTTAATAGATTTTCATTCCTTTAGCTATACTTATGTTCTTGTGTCTCATAAATTATTTTAATCAAATAAATATAATGAAATTATCTTTCATATTTGTCTATCTTGTGATAACCAATCTTAAAAGAAAAAAGATGGAAACAATATATATATATATATATATATATATATATATATATATATATATATATATATATATATATATCTTAGACCATCAACTAAATTGCTTGTTGATTCCTTTTATGCACATATCATAGACCATCCTCACGAAACATAGTTTAGATGCTCCATGAAAAAATTAATTCCATTTCACTTAAATGATATGAAAAACACACACTTTATATGTATATCATCCTCCATTGTTTAGTGAAAAAGCTACGATCAAAACTAGTCTATATTCGATGGTGTAGAAGAAATTATATTGTTTCACAAACAGAACATTCATGTATCCCACAGCTTATCTTTCACATGGTTTATTGCATCTCTAAATAACACTAGCTTTAACATCACAAAAGTTTACAATAATTAGCCTTTTAACAAATGATATTTTTCAACATCAAATAATTGTTAACTCCACAATCCACACTAATCAGGATTTTCAAACAAAAACTAGTAATCCCTTATATCTAGAGTCATGCCGTTTGAAAAGAATATGAAATTAAAATTAGATCCATTTCCTCATGGAATACCAAAACTATTTCATCCTGGAATCCATGAACCCATAGTATTAATAAAAGTAAAATATGTTTGACTATCACATAAGTTTGTAAGGCTGACTAGTCAACCAACCAATGAACTGTTTATCACTTTTTGGGGTGAATTTATCATTGGTTGGTTGATCAATCAACCTGTGATGTTTAGGATGAGTGGGTTTACCTCCTAGAGCATTCATCCCTAACCGAAAATGGCTTCCATCCCTAGCCGTACAATGACTTCCATCAATGTTAACATATGTAGATGGAAACGGTGGTTGTTGTTTGTAGTGCCCACATTTTTATAGCCTCGCTTATTTGCTGACTTCTTTATTCATAGACATGATTTGATATATTTTAGACATTATGATATGTTAATTGATCTTCATGGATATGTATGGTAATTTGGGCACGTAGCACCAATTTGAATTGATTAGTATGTTGGTACATTTTATTTGATGACGTGGATACTAATATATTACTATGTTATTTGGGCCTAATTGATATATGATGGATATTTAGTTTAGTCGCATGTCTTGATTATATAGTATATTCAATTATTGATGAGGACATGGTTATGTGACATTTATATATACCGCTATGACTAACACATGATGAATTATGTGAAATTGTGCATGTTTCTCATTTACGATTTCATGTTGATGTTGTGATCTCATAGAATTGCATGTTAGTCTTGATCGCTTATCGAGTAGTCAATTTACATTATATTGGACATGTGCATTTAATGTGTGTATTGAGTGTGTAGGTGACAGGTCACATGAGAACGTGAGTTTCAGGGCGGCTACGCAAATTGTGCACAAGCAGCCCACGGGGCCAAGTCCTAACCATGTTAGTTGTATGAGACCTTAGTGTTTTTTTCATTGTTTAGGCACCATGAGTGAACCTTATTTGGCATGTCATGTAAAATTAATTGTGATTAGGTTGTTTATTTTGTTAAGTAAACTAGGTTTGGGGACTTAATGGTCCCCACTTGCATTAAGTTTTGTATTTGGGTAAGTGTGTGTTAATTAGAGAGGATTAGGGTCACATGTGTACCCTTGAGTGGGCCCCACATCCTCTACACTTGTGCCCAAATGTGTCAAACCCGAAATTGGGCTATTTATGGCATTTTAAGTGACCCCTTTTAGTTTTGGGAGTTCACTTAGCATAAAAATAAGCCCTTAGACCCTACCTATTAGGTAGGGGGATTAATTTCAAGGCATAGAGGGAGTTTCCCTCCCATTTTGCCTCTCTTTTGTCACCATCCATGTAAGATGGATTGGAATATGTGTGTTGTAAAAATTTGCACAAACTTGTTTTATTTTATTTTTGGGCAATTTGGGAGAAGAGTGTTAAAAGTGAGTTTATCTTTTCTCCATTTTATTTTGGGAATATTTGACTTGGAGGGAAGAGAGGGGTGACACATGTCACCCCCTCATTGGTGAGGGAATTTGTTTTCTTTATTCAAATACTCCCTCATGGGGGAGAAAGAGATTTTTTTTTAGCTTTTTCTTGGTGCTTGGAGACTTTTTGGAGCTAGAGTTTGCTTGGATAAGGAAGTGGGAAAAGATTAGAGTGTTAGAGAGCTTTTGGAGGTAGGATTTTTGATCTCATTCTATGTTTTATGTCATGTTAGATCTTAGCCTTTCTTATAGTTGAAAAGTGTGTTTTGTTGCATTTTTGTATGTTGTTTTGGGTATGTTAATTGTCATTTTCTCCATCCATCATATGGCTTGATGGATTTGGAGCTTTATGGGGAAGAGGGAGAGATTTTCCCTCTTAAACCTCATAGCTTGATGGGCAAGCTATGTAGGTTATTTTTACTCCCCTCATATGGTTTGAACCCCTTCCACATTCTTGGAGAGGAAACCCAATGGGTTTGAAAATACTCCTAAGGAGGATTTAGGCAAATGGGTGGAGCAATAAGGAGGGTTTGTTGTCTTGGAGGAATAAGGAGGTTGTGAAGAAATTGTTAGTGTGCATCCTATGGTTGGACCACACCTTTGACACTTTTGGGTATCTCATCTTCTCTTCCCCATTTGTGAGGATGAATATGGTTTTCTCCTCTTGTTTTTGCTAAATGTTGTGTTTTCTTTAGTGCATGGACTTGTCTTGTATGTGAATATGTTGTTGTTTATGTCTCCCTAAATCTTGTGCACATTTGTGGAAGCTAGCTCTCTCTCCCATGGGCTTGGGGGAGGCTATCATGTCTTCTAACCTTTAAAAACATGTAATGATGCCTATAGGTTGGGTGGTAAAACAAGCCTCTCTCTTTGTGTTAGAATTCTTGGAAAAACATTCAAAGTTGGAGCTCAAGTTTGGAAGATGGTTGGAGTCTCTTGACATCATGGCTTCTCATTGTTTTCTCCAATTTTTGTGAACACTACTCTCATTGTAATCCCATGAATATGGCTATTTGGGAATTTTCTTTATCTTGTAGAGTTTCATTTTTGTGATTTCGGATTTCTTGTAAATTAGTGTTGCATTATTTTGTGTATCCCCCTTCCTATCTTGCAAAGGAATCTTGTAAATTTTCTCTTATGCATCTCAAGTATTTTGGAATTATATTGTATTTGTAAGATTAAACTCCTTGGAAAAATACATCTTGTAAAATAGATGATTTATTTAAGATGAAATTGTTTAGAACTCCATTTTGAAAAGAAATTTTGTATATTGGAAATATATTTAAAAAAAAAAAATGCAAAATGTGATGTCAATAACACTAAAAGAAAATGTGATTTCTTCCTTGTTGGGTCTCCCTCTTGTAGAAATCTACAATAGTTATTTAGCTATTACATTTGAAGCTAAGTTAGTGGAACATGGAGCTTGAGGATTTATATTAAATGAAAATATTATCATTCTTATAATAGGTCTCTTCTTGCAAATTGTGGTAGCATTATACAAAGAAATGAAATCAATTTTTACTTCCTTTTCATGTGCAACTTAATAAATGATTGTATTAGGAAATCAAATTTAAATATGTATTCTTTCTTGCTAGATTTTAGATATATTTCAATCCTCTTTTATTATTTGAAATACCTTGCTACATTATTTATTTTCACATAAAGAAGTAAATAATTTAGTCTAGATTTGTTCAATTTTTTTTATTAAGTTGTATAGTTCATGTAGGCAACACCCTAAATTTTATTATTTCATAACTTGTAACAATTTCCTTCTCATAGTATATGATATAGATATATTCCATATAGTTATATTTTAAAATATAACTATAATATGTTCTTACAAAGTTATTTATTTATTTTATTAATGGCAAATAGTTTTGAAGGGACTATACCCTATTACAAAAGAGGCTCAACAACCAGATAAACAAGAAAAATTAGAAAAAGGATCTGAATCCAGATATTACAATAAGTCCAACAATAGTCAAAAGAGAAACTACTAAGAAAAATCAAGACAAGGATAAATTTGTAATCGAACAACATAATATTAGCAACAAAACAACAACTTGATCGCATCTAACCTACCCAAAAGGTGTTATTTATTCGAAGCCCTATCTATTCTTGATTTGATTGTTTACAGAGAGGTAAAAAGTGCCAGAGTGGTGACATGCATGGGGTCATTTACATTCAGCTGTGAGATGACCTGGTTTCTTTCCTTTTTGTACCCCAAATTTCCTCAAGAACTCCACTCAACATAGTGATGCTTCTGACCTGTTGATAAAGAAAATCACATATAGCTTTGAAGATGGCCATATTGTGATCATGCCTATCCTTAGATTTCCCAAGTATATTATCCAAGGAATTTAATTTCTTATATATTTCATCAGTTTGATCTATCCCAATACCAGCATTCTCATTCATCTTTCTTTTCCCCTTTTTCTTATTTAATTGATGCAGATATTTTTTAATACTTTCCACCTCATTTTCCTGCATTTCCATTATGTGGAGAGATTTTCCTTCTCTTATTGGGTAACATTTTCCTAACTCTGCATTACTTACGATGTGTAATAGATTGTGAGCTATTTCAATATCCTTTCGCTCCTAAGGACACAGCCAGAGGGAGATGGGGTCACTTTAGAGAATGAAGGGTTTTTAGTCTTGACATTTCTAAGATTAGGAATGGTGATCGGGTTAATAGTGGGAATATTGTGAATGGGAATGGGTGGGGCGTTGGGGGTAGTAGGAATGACAAGAAAATTGATGAGGCAATGCCTGTGAAGGAGAAAGATGAGCCCCTGGTGGAGGGGAATGGCCCTAGTATGCTTTTGAAAGTCAAGAATGGAATGCTCCATTGAATTCAGGAGATAGTGCGGGAAGCATACGAAAAATTTCTCCTAAAATGATTAAGAAATATCAAGTGTTTTGTGGGGACAGTGATGTACCAACCTTCAAGGGAAATAAATTGAACCATCATTCTAGTAATTTCATCAAAGGGTTCCGGTATGGAACTTACCTTAATGCCAGCCATAACAAAGAGGAGCTCCTCCCCTGTTTCAACAAACTTTTTACTTTAGCACATTTTTGTCTACCCTTTTGCTGAAAAACTTGATTCCATCCAAAGCTAGACCCGTAACCTTGGCAATGAGCTCCTCATTCACCAACACTTTTTTCCTCCATACCTAACCTTCCTTTCTTTCCAATCAGAGCAAAATGCACCAAAATGTTCTGGTCATGACCTTGGATTTTCTTGATAAAATTGGTGACACCCCCCATTTGAAGATAATTCCACATCTCAACGTTATCTTTCCAAGCGGGATCACAGTTGGGCTCTAACTGACACGGATCTCCCCCCATTTTCCTTCCTCTATGATTTCTATGATTATCCTTCTTGAAACCACCTCGTAAATAAGTTGTTTTTGTCTTTCCTAGACCGGTTTTTAATCATCCAATTACAAGTCCATGGAGCATGTGAATTTTGATGATTATAAATATAATTACTCCTCTCACATGTGCTAACTTTCTTTTCCATTAAATCCCATGAAATCTCATTAGTGATTCTACATAAGATGTAAATGCTCATATTTATCCTTGGTAATAGAATTATGTACTTCAATAGGGGTGTTTTTCTCATTATTCCAAGTGATGAAGTTATTATTGGTACCATAATTAGCTAAGGTGTCCGCCACCTATTTCCCTCTCTATATGTATGGCCAATTTTAATACTTTTGAAGGTATGGCATATATTAATAGATTCCTGAATGAAATATTTAATAGTCCAACTTGGAGGATGCATCTAATTAAGATGATTTATAACATTCAAGGAATCACCTTCAACAATAATGTTCTGAATGTTACAATCCTTAAGCAAGTCTTAGTCCCCATAAAGTTGATAAAGCTTCAACATAGTGATTGGTCTGATTTCTCATTCTAGCTAGCATAAGCAGCAACTAAACAACCTTTATGATCCCAAATTATTCCTCCACTAGTAGTTGCCCCTAGGTTTCCCTTAGAGGCTCCATCAAAATTGAGTTTATACCAAGAATTAGGAGGAGGGATCCAATGAATTGAAGACCTGTCAATGGTTAGAGTTCTCTGTTTCTAGACATTTTTAATGTCAATCTTCCAATTTGAAAGTATAAACTCTTCATCTTTAGGATATTTCTTGTTCTTGGGTGGTTTAAATCTTTCAATATTATCTTTAATTGCATTACCAATCTTAGTAAAGCTTGTCTTGCATGTCTGTCTGTTGTTTCTAAATATTATGTCATTTCTGTCTTTCCAAATCCTCCATATAATATGGGGCATAACTAGTTTCCATAATCTCCTAACAATACAATGCTTATAAGGAGGGTCCCACTGTATCCAAGTTTGAACAAATTGCTTTGCACCGTCCCGTAAAAAACATTGAACTTTGAAAATTCATAACTCCAGATCTTTGAAGAGAACTCATGTAAAAAAAAAGATGCTTGATGTCCTCAGCCTCTTTTTTTTTGCATAGCAACACATGTTTGGCATTATAAAACCTCTCTTGATTAGGTTGTCATTTGTGATTATTATTCCTCTGAGAACAAGCCAAAAAAAGAAAATGACTTTGGGAGTTAGTTCAGACATCCAAATCCTGCTCCATTTGAAATCACAATGGATGTTTTCAAAATAGGAATTATATCCTGATTTGACAGTGTATTCTCCATCACATGAGTTGTTGCAAACAAGCTCATCCTTGACATCAAATTGATTCAGGGGTATATTATCTAGCTGCTCTTGAAGTGAGGAGATTATGAAGTTTAGATCATTCCTCTCCACCTTAAGTTGCTTCCATATTTTTATGTTACCCTCCATTTCAATGTAGTCTTTGACTTTAGTTCCATACTTTTGTTCTAAAATATCTTTGATAGAACAAAATTTATCATTTAAACTGAAGCTAGTCCAGTTATCACTCCAAAATTGAATATCCCTTCCATTTCCCACTTTCCATTTACAACCTTGTTTGATGAAATTCCTGATTTGTATCAAATTATTCCAAAAATAGAACCTTGAGGTAGTTGACCATCATAAAGGAAAGAAGTTACTTTTTGTTGAGCTAGATATTTGGCCTTAATTAAATCCATCCAAGGTTGTTCCTCAAAGAAGCATTCTCCAACCCATTTTTGCAATTAAAGCCATATTCATTTTTTTGATATCCTTTATGCCTAGCCCACCTATTCTTTTAGGTGTACATACTTGATCCCATGCCACCAAGTGGTATCTGAATCTTTCCTCCGTTCCCTGCCATAAAAGTGCTTTTGAATCCTTTCAATTTTGTCCCTAAAAACAACATGAATGTTTTATAGAGACATAATGTAAATAGGTAAATTTTGTAGAGTGCTTTTGATTAGAATACATTTTCCAGCACTGGATAGTTTGGCCCCTTTCCATCCAACCATTTTCTGTGACCAAACTATGGTATATATTTTTTTGTTCTAAGAGGAAGATCCGGATATGTTGTGGGTAGAGAATTGATTTTTCACCCTGCAATTTATCTCTCGCCCCGAGGAAACCTCATAACATTTCATAATAGACTTAATAGCCTTAGCTTCAAGGATAGAGGCCATCAAAAGTAGAATTTTTCATCCACAAATTGTTGATGTGAAGTTGTTTGGTTTGTAGAAGTAGGCCTAATTCCTTTTAAAATCCCATCATTAACAAATTTGGTAATGGATCTGCTAAGACTATCAACCATTAGAATGAAGAGTAAAGGGGATATAGGATCACCCTATCTTAATCCCCTACTGCTAGCAAATAAGCCCATTGGCTCCCCATTAACCACCACAGAAATCTAGCTATAGAAATGCAAGCCTTAATAATTCTTCTAGAATTTATTATGAAAACCAAATTTAGCCAGAACATTGTCAAGAAAATGCCAAGATACTTTGTCAAATGCCTTGTTCATATAAAGTTTCATTACCATGCTAACTTTTTTGTTATTATCCATTGAATGAATGATCTCATGCACCATGATCACCCCATCTTGAATTATACTCCCTTTTATGAATCCACTTTATTCCTTTGAGATCATATTATCAAGAATAGTTTGGATTCTTATTGCAACAATCTTAGTAAAGATTTTATAAATAACATTAGCCAGACTAATGGGGCGGAAGTCCTTAAAATCTTTAGCATCCATTTTTTAGGAGCAAACACAATGTGGGTGTTATTCAACTCTTTTAGGAGATCACCGGTTCTGTAGAACTCTTTCACTGCCCTTAATAAGTCATCTGAGCATATTTCCCAAAAATTCTGAAAAAAATTAGCAAAAAAACCATCGGGACACAGTGTCTTATTCCCTTCAAGATAAAATACAAATTTTTGCAGCTCCTCCAAAGTGACTATTTTTGAAAAGGTTTTTGAATCTTTGCTCATCTATTTTGTCATTCGAATGGCCTCTAAAAGAAAATAGGCAGCCTCTTCATTATCCACACTATTCTCCTTGAGCAGATTTTCATAAAATCTGAGAGCTTCAGCCTTTATATCCTTAGGATCTTTGATGACAATACCATTTCCTTTTGAAACTTCTATTATCCTATTGCAAGCTCTATGTTTCATAGTGGTCATATGAAAGAACTTTTTGTTTCTATCTCCCTCTTTCAGCCAAATTTCCTTGGATTTAAGCCTCCAAAAAGTTTCTTCCCTACTACAGACCGTATGCAACTTGGATAAAATATTTTTCCGATAATTGATCCTCTAATGACATGCCCTTTGTATTTATTTGAGATTCCAGCTCCTGGAGTTTTTTCTTTAATTCTTTTTTCCTTTCAAATATATTTCCAAAAACTTATTTATTCCAAATTCTAACTTGCTTTTTAACATTTTTTAATTTCTGAATTAATTTGTATTGAGCAGCTCCTCCTCCATCCCATTTCCACCATTCTTTAATCCGATCAGAGATGTCATCATGCTCCATCCACATATTTTCAAATTTAAATGAGCACCGTGTTGGTTTAGCCCAGTTGAAAAGATTTAAGACAATCAGATTATGATCGGATCCAATTCTTGGTAAAGAGGATAGATGAAAGTCCTAATGTAGAATCTAATTGGAAGAGATAAATGCTCTATCTAGTATAACCTGAATCATGTCACTGCCCACTCTTCTATTTGTCCAAGTGAATTGATTACCATGAAGTTCCACATCCATGAGATTTGAGTCAGAGACAAAATTAGCAAAGTCATCCATGTCATTGGAATATCGAGAATTGCCCCCTTGTTTTTATCTAGGATTTAAAGGGGAGTTGAAGTCTCACATAAAAAGCCAATTGTCATTTTTATGATAACTTCTAAAGAGCTTTAAACCATTCCAAAGATTCCTTCTACCACTTACATTATTAGGTGCATAAATGTTTGAAAGGATCCAAGTAAAATTATTATCAATAGCATGAAACTTAACAACAAGATGGGTGTTGGTGTCAGAAATCACCATACCAGTAAGAAGATTTTTATCCCAAAAAATAGCCAAACCACCTGAAGCTCCCTGAGAATCAACAACAACAATTTTTGAGTTATCCCAGAAAATCTTTGTACAATTTTCAAGGACATTTGATTTCATTTTAGTTTCCTGCAAAATCAAAATATTAGGTCTACTTGAAAGTCTTAACTCTTTAAGTATTCTTTGTTTAGAGATTCCATTCAACCCTCTTATATTCCAAGAGATTATCTTCATCTAAATAATATGGGGGATGTATTTTCCGGATGGCTCAATTGACTTTGAGTTCCATCTGCAATATCTTTTCTATTTTCTTTTTTCTGAGTTCCTTCTTTGAAGGTCTTCCTTTTTAAAACTACTTCCAAAATATACTATCCTTCTAGTAGATGATCTAGTTGTTCTGGATGTTGAGGTTCCCTAGTTTCCTTTTTTTTTTATCATTATATAGCGTATCTGGGATCTCCTCAAATCCTTTCATTTTTTTTTTATTTAACCTCTATAAACCCATTGATCGAATCAGTATCACCATCAGAAAGTGTCTTTTCCAGGAATGGTGTAACTTCACCCTCCTCTTTTTCTCCTTGTTCTTGATCCTTATATGGTTGTGAAATTGTTGCTTTATTATGAATTGAAGTTTCCCACCTTTAGGCGAGAGATTTTCTATCATAGAGAAGTTTTCCTCCATTAGGAGGTCTGGTTCCTTATTTTCTTTTTCCTCGTACAACTCTTCCTCTATGATATATAAGGGATCATTCTTACCCCTCTTTGTCTCTTCTGATCATTGATTCAGATCTGTTCTCATTTACTCGATCCATCAATCCAATCTGATCTTTCATGTTCAACATGCAATCTATATCCTTGGAAATGAGATTAACTCTTATTGTAGTAGTCTTTTCATCAACCTCCATAATCACCTTCATAGGTGTTTTTACTGCTAGATCTCCTTTTGCGCTCGGAAATTTTCCTACGAGGTTTTTTTCATTGGAGTTTTTTAGGGTGCTAGATTTTCCTACAAACTAGAGGTTTCTTGATTGGATTTCGGAACCCCTTTTTTCCTTTCTTATATTTCATATCTGGCTGGTCTAGAGCAATAATTGCCATTTGTTCTTTTTCCCTTCTTTCAATACCATCTATTAGGATCCTAGGCTCATTATCTTTCCTTATTTCAGGTGCCTCTTTAGAGCCAACATTTACCATATCATTTTTACCCATCATATTCTCCTAAAGTAACCCTTCATCCTTGTGCTTGGCCAAGGTTGGGCATTTTCTGGTGAAGTTTCCTATTCTATGACATTTTTTGCACCTCAAATGAAAGGTTTCATATTTAATCTTTTGTTGCCATGTACCAAATTTTGATTGTAAAATGATATGCTCTGGGAGTTCCTGTTCCATTTCAGAAGAAATGCATAATCTTGCATAAGCAAGTCTAGATCTATTCCTCGTTGGTCCATCAAGCCCAATCGGAGATCCAATAGATTTAGCAACATTTAACAAGATCTCATCATCCTGAATTAAAGGGGTAGACCAGAATTCTACACCATACATGTATAGTGTGTATATTCTCAGTATTGGGATCAAACCTTGGATACCACCTTTTTGACAAAAAGACCTATATTACCCATACACTGTGGTCCTCCCGGAAAACATAGATTCCAAATCAATCATTCTAAAATATATTTATTGTAATAATATGTATTAAAGTTATTTGCTATTTAATACATATTATTACAAAATATTTTATTGTAATATTCTAAAATATATTATATTATATATATATAATATAATATAATATACAATAATTAATATAAAATGATATATTATTATATAACATATAATAAACAATATAAATTGATATATATATATATATATATATATGTATATATATGTATATAAAATATGTAATATAATAATATTTTAATATTTATTAATAAAAAATAAATGTAAACAAATTTTTTTACTAATGCAAAGTTTCGGTGGAAGATTTCATTGTCTTCACGTAAAATCAAAGTGGAATGGTGGGGAGGGTCAAACCCCTCCCCAAAACTACGCACCATTACCCCCTGTTAGTTCCCCACTCCATCGTCCAACACTCCCTTCCCCACACCCCTCTCCCCACACATCTCCACACAGCCAAACACTTACCCCATACTCCCTTCTCCAAACCGCCACCCTCCCTTAATGCCAAACCCGTGATTTTTCTTGTACACCCGGTTTGTCAATAAATTTAGGTTTTATTAATATTTTATCATTATATAAATATATATGTGTGTGTGTGGGGGAGGAAATTTCCTTCATCTTTAAAAAAATATGTGGCTATTCAACATACCCAACTGACAGAGCATGCATCCGGTATAAATATACAAAATAAAATTAAATAAAAAATTCAAGTAGATAACTTGAATATCCATGAATCCATCTCTCCCATAACTTCTCCACAACCTGCACATGTAAATGACAAAGAAAGATTAGGTCATTTCTAGGGTAAGTTGAAGATCTAGGGCCAAGATTTGATTAATCCTAGGGCTCACATTTAACCCTACACACTTTTAAGTCATGGGAATTTAATGGGAATGGGAAATAAATTAAAGGAGGGTGTGTGGGAAAATTAATTAAAAGGGGGAAAACTAATTAAACTAAAAGGGGTGTAAACTTATTAATTGTGACCCTAGTAAACTTTTAGTAGGAATAAATAATTAAGTTGGTATTGGGCTAGTGATTACTTTATTTGGGTAAATTAAATTAATATAAAATAATTATTAACGGAATCGGTTAAGCAAAGCATTAGTATTATTTGTTCGCTTAAAAAAATTCACCCAAATTTTTAGTTACCATTTGGTGGGATTTTTGTGTCCCAAGGAGGGGCACTACACGGTTATTCTTGATGCACATGAAAAGTGCAGAGTCCTAAAGATCATGCAGTTCACGTGGTTCCAGCCAAAATGAAATTGTCGACTTCTACTACCCCCAAATTTTAGCCCCGACCACTACGCCACACCTATTTTAGGAGAAGAAAGTCAACAACTTAGTTTTATTATTGATTGTGTTAGGAAATAAGAGATAAAATATGCGGAATAATCCCTTACGAGAATCGCATACAGTAGAAACTAATGTGCGTAAAATATTACAGATCTCAAATAAAAGTGCAGAATAAATAACACAACACAGAGAGACAAGATTTAATGTGGTTCACCCAATTTGGGCTACGTCCACCAAGAATCACTTGCTCAGATTTTATTACAAGCCTCCACTCTCTCAATACAATACCTAGATCCATTTGGAGCTATGCTCAACAAACTCTACAGAATTCACACCCGAATTCAAAACACATCTGCAATACATTTGCTTGTCTATCTATCATATGCATAAGACCATATAAATAGATAACTGCTTAAGCAGTTTTACAAAACCATGGGTATCAAACAATGGGCAAAAACAAAACTATCCCATAAACCTATGGGTAGCCGAAGAGGCGGTTTTACAAAACAATGGGTACCGAAAAAACCATGGGCCCAAAAACAGCCCATAACGGTTACCCATTACCCATGGGTTAATAAACCACCCATGAAAATTTGCTTCAATACCCGAGTGTAACACATGGAAGGTGTACCACACTCTAACATGAAAATAGGCTCCACAAACATAACAGTTTGCAAACCTCCGTGATGTTTATGCATACTACATGAGGAAAGTGAGCAAACGGGGAAAACTAGAAGGCTCACTATATTTTTTTCCCAAGTGGAAAAGAGAATTGATGGCTATTTGTTAGCCCTTGACTATGGTTCTCAAGTTTTTGGTGGATTGGATTATTCCCAATGACCATATGGCTGCCCATTCCCATCATTCCTTCACTGTAATTCTGAAACAATGATCCATCAAGTGTTCTCTCAAGGAAGATATTTGGGTGCAGGTCACATGGACGTCGAAAAAGCATTGAGAACAATGATAATACCAGGAATTTTCACCTCTCTCCTTGTAGACTTAACTTTACTTAGACAAGGAGGAGTGAAGGAGGGTTAAAGTATGATGTGGGTGATCTTGGTGGTGAAATTTCATGGGCATATATACACATGAAGGATGGATATCTAAATCACAAATAATACAATGAAAGGAAAAACCATTCCTCAATTCTTGCCCACATGCATTGCATGTACAAATCTTGTATCTTCTATAAGACCTTGGTTGGGAAAGCAGATTGAGGACATGATTATCAACAAGATGGTTTATCTCTTTGAGGGATTTGTGTGCGGGTTAAGTTAAGATAATAATTACGGGGCTTAGAATGGTAGATTATAAATCCATTTGAAACATATTTAATGCATCCTCTATAATAATGCTTGTCTACTCCTTCCATGGTGCTTAACTCTAAGAAATGGGGATGGCTGAAATGCTTTGAATGTTTCTAACACTTGAGAAATTGAATTGTGCCATCAAATTATTTTTGAGTGATACCAAACCACTTCACGATGAATCTGCAAAACATAAATTGAGAGAAGGAAATGACATCAAGGGTGTATAAATGTCGTACTTAGGTTGATAAGCCTATTTTAAAACCGAAGTCATTTCTCCAAACTAGATTGAGCCTTGTAAATTATGACATGCAATAGAGACTTCATGGCTCAGATTTATTTGGTCATTGATGCATGACCTTATCCTAGCCATTCACGTGGCAACTTATGTGTCAACGCTTGCCACCTTGTCGATGTAAGGTAAAATCACGTTGTGGCATTTTGATCAATTTGAACAACATCATAATGAATATTGCCTTCTCCTTTACCTTGTGTTGGAAAATCCTCAATTTTTTGGTTTGATAAATTGATGTTATTGGTTAGTTGTTGTTGATTTTTTTTTAGTCAAGTCTATTTTTATTAATAAAAGTCATGTGATGGCTTTAGATAAGAATGGGAAAAGTCATGCAATGGCTAGATTTAAAATTAGATTTGTTAGAATATTTTAAAAGAGAATAAAACTATGATATGCATGCTTTAAAATTAAATTGGATTATTATTAAAAATAGTAGTAGTTCTATTTTTGATAATTATCTATTTTTGGAAAAACATGTGCCTATGCAAATCCATAAATATATGTAATGGGTGAATAATTTCAATAATCAAAGGAGTTGGAAAGTTTGTGTTTCTCTAAGCTTCTCTTGGGTTGTTTATGGCAAGTTGGTTATGGTTGTGAGTTATTTGATTTTTCATATTTATGAATATTGAATTTGTTTTCTATTTTAAAATATTCAATTGGTATCGAGAAAATTTTGGGTTCTCGTATTTTGTTTCAGATCTCTTTAACAATTGATCATGTCAAAATCTAACTCTCTTCCCATTCAAGATGATGACTCTTTTGACAGGAAAAGACTTATGGGATGTTGTAGAAGCCAATTATGAAGAGCCGGTTGATTTGGTCAATGTTCGAGTCAATGAAAGACAAGCCAATAACTAAGCTAAGAGGAAGAATTCACAATATTTGTTTCATATTTAGATAATTCTAGATAAGAGTCTATTCCCAAGAATTTTAGCCGCAAAGAAAGCCAAGGAAGCGTAGAGTGAGGAAGTCAAAGTGGTTAGGTTGCAGGACTACGAAGAGACAGGTTTGAGAATTTGAGGATGTAAGAAGATGAAATCATAAGTGATTTATATGTACAATAGTATTTAGGATGTGGTCAATAAAATGGCCACTCTTGGAGAATCATTAAGCAAATATGTTGTGGTGAAAAAGGTGTTAAGGCCTCTAACGTCAAGGTGGAATCATGTTGCCATCATCATTAAAGAAAGTCAAGACTTGACTACTCTTGAGTTTGATCATCTAGTTGGATCTCTTGTGTCTCACTAATAAATATTAGGAGACAGTTGGAGAAATTGAAGAGAATACTTTTACCACAAATTTTAATATCACAAAGAGGGAAGGTACAAGCACTAGTAGCAAAAGAAACCAAGTACAAGGAAGAGACATCATTAGAAGAAACCAAGGGCAAGGAAAAGATAGAAATCAAAATTTATTCAAGAGGAAGAGGAAGAAGATTTAGTTCAACTATAAGAGGAAGGGGTAGAGGCATGTTTGATAAGAGAAATATTCAATTTTATTATTGCCATAGGTATGACCACTTTGAATGGGAATGTAGAATAAAAATAACTAAATACGGAAGATGTGCTAATTATGCCAACGAGGATGATTAAGATTTTCTATGCAATAATTTGTTTCTTTCATATGATAAAGCTGAAATCAGCCCTAAAGAGGTTTAGTACGTAGATTCAGTTGTTCCAATCACATGACATGAAATCATCACTTGCTTTTAATATTACATAGAAGTTTCAAGACCAAGATCAAACTTGATGATGACTAATCTTTGAAGGTTGCAGCAAAAGGAACCATGAAGGTGAGTACTAGGACAAGGTAATAAATGTGTTAATGATATTTATTATACTCCAAAGTCAAAACATAATTTTTTGAGTGTTGGAAAACTATGTGAAAAGAAAGTTATAAGGTGGTTTTTGATAATAAGAAACGTGTAATCTATGATAATAATTTTAAGGAAATAAGGTTGTTACAGTTGTTCCAATGTCTAAGAATAGGATGTTCCAATTGAAGTTTTGAGAACATAACAATAGTATTTCCAATATGGCATATGAAGATAAGAGTTGGTTGTGGCATCTTAGATATGGACATTTGAATTTTCAAAGTTTGAAGTTACTAACATCACAAGAATTTTTCTATAGTTTGCCAAAGGTTGAAGAGAAAAAGATGTTTGTGAAGGTTGTCATAAAGAAAAATATGCATGAGAAAAATTTCCAAAAGGAAATGCATAGAGAGCTTATTATCCACTATAATTGATTCACTCGATATTTGTGGTCTTATGAAAACAAAGAGTTTGGGTAAGTCATCATATTTCATTGCATTTATTGATGACTATTCATGAAATTGTTCGGTTTATTTTTCAAGAAGAAAAGTTGAAACATTTGATACATTTAAGATGTTTAAATTCCTTTTGGAAAATGAAAATGATTACGGAATAAAGTGCTTAAGGACTAATCAAGGAGGTGAATTTTTTTCAAAATATTTTTGAAATATTGTGATTCAAATAGCATTAAAATACAACTCACAACCACCTACACTCCCCAAAAAAATGGTATAGCTAAAAGAAAGAATTGTGCGGTGGTTGAAATGGCAAGGAGCGTGTTACAAACAAAGGGATTAAACAACCCGCTTTGGGGTGATGAATTTTCTACATAAGTATATATATTCTCAATCGAAGCCCCACTATTGCATTTGACATGATGACTCCATATGAAGCATGGTATGAAAATAAGCCTAATGTCAATTATTTCAAAGTTTTTGGTTTTTAGCTTATGCTCATGTACCTGATCGAAAAAAAAAAAGTTAGATCCAAAGAGTGAGTCTTGTATTTTTGTTGGGTATAGTGAACAAAGAAAATCATATAGGATTTATAATCCTCTCACTAATAAAATTTTTGTGTCAAGAGATGTTATTTTTGATGAAGGGGGAGTGTATGGTCATGAAAAAGAAAAAAGGCATATTGAAAAGTCTAAATCTTTTTGTAATGATGATATTGTTGATGAACAAGTCACTAGTGTTTTGATTCCAAGTGTAAAAAGTCCACCTAGCAGCCCCTCATCCAATTCTTGTATTCCAAGTGTAATTCCTAATTCTATTCCAAGTTCTTCAAGGAAGGTAAGAACACTAAGTGAAATTTATTAAAGAAAAAAAGTCAAGCACATGAAGAATGTCCAATAGGTGAGACAGTAAATTATTCTTTATTTACACAAGCTGATTTTGAACCATCATGTTTTGAAGATGCGTGTATTAATGATGTTTGGTGCAAGCAATGCAAGAAGAAATGGATTTCATTCATCAGAATGATACTTGGGAGCTGAAAAAACTTCCACATGACAAGATGTGTATTGGTACTAAATGGGTCTATAATACTAAGTACAATAGTGATGGTAGTGCTGAAAGACACAAGGCACATTTAGTTGCAAAAGGCTTCACTCAAAGTTATGAAATATATTAAGAAGAAATATTTACACCAGTGGAAAAACAAGAGACCATTAGAATGATGATTTCACTAGCAGCTCAAAAGGAATGGAGCATACATCACATGGATGTGAAAATTGCCTATTTGAATGGGTACTTAGAAGAGGAAGTCAATGTACAACAACATCAAGGTTTTTAAGTACAAGGTAAAGAAGAACAATTATACAAGTTGAAGAAGGATTTACATGACCTCAATCAAGCACCAAGAACATGGTATGCCCGAATTGATGGATATTTTCAACAAAATGGTTTCAAGAGAAGCAAAAGTGAGCCTACTCTTTACTAGAAGAAAGAAGGTAAAGATATTCTCATTGTAAGTTTGTATGTTGATGATTTGTTATTACCTCTAAGATAAATGATGAATTCAAAATTGTTATAACGAATGAATTTGAAATGAAATATTTAGGTTTCATGTAATACTTCCTTGGAATGGAAGTTCATCAAAGTAAGGATGAGATTTTTATTTGTTAAATAAATTATGCAAAGGATATGTTGAAAAAGTTTAGTATGGTTGATTGCAAACTATTCTTTACTCTACTTGTTCATGGATCTATGTTATGTAGAGAAGATGGTGCTTTGGAAAATTTATGAGAATGCTTATAGAAGTATTGTTGGAAGCTTAACGTTCCTAACTTGCACAAGACCAAATATTTCTTATTTAGTTTCTCTTGGTTGAAGGTATCTGTCTAGGCCATTTGATATTCATATGAAAGAAACCAAACATACATTAAGGTATGTGAAAGACACTATCAAATTTAGTATTCATTATTATGTTAAGCACAAGCTTGAACCTTTTAGTTTTAGTGATTCTAATTGGGGAGGTAGTTTGGATGACCAGAAGTCAACATCTGGAAATTATTTTTCACTTGGTTCAGGTTTGGTTACATGGAGTTCAAAGAAGCAAAGATCATTTTCTCTTTCATTGACAAAAGAAAAATATATTACAGTCACTTCAACAGGTACACAAGCATTATGGCTCCAAAAAGTTTTAGAAGAAATTGGGGAGAAACAAAATCATTGTCCAATATTTTTTGTGATAACATAAGTGCTATATTCAAATTAGCCAAGAATTCGAGTTTATCATAACATGTCATAACATTTCGATTTTAAGTACCACTTCATTCGAGATTTGGTTTTGAAGAAAGAAATAGAGTTGAAGTACATAAACACTAAAGAACAAGTTGTTGACATCTTCACTAAAGTTGCTGCAAAATTTCAGTTTGTGAAACTCCGAGATGAAGTTGTTAGTCCACTCAACATCAAGGGGGAAATGTTGGTTAACTACTGTTGAGTCTTGTTTTAGTTAAGTTTATTTTTATTAATAAAAATTTATACAATTGTTTTAGATAAGAATAAGAAAATTCATGCAAAGTCTAGAGTTAAAATTAGATTTGTTAGGATATTTTTAAAAGAGAATAAAGCCATGCTATGCATGCTTTAAAATTAGATTGGATTATTATTAAAAATACTAGTAGTTCTATTTTTGATAATTATCTATTTTTAAGAAAAGCACGTGCTTATGCAAATCCATAAATACATGTAATGGGTGAATAATTTCATAATAAGAAGAGTTGGAAAGTTTGTGTTGTTCTAAGCTTCTCTTTGTCTATTTATGGCAAATTGGTTATGGCTGTAAGTTATTTTATTTTTCATATTTATGAGTAGTGGAGTTGTTTTCTATTTTAAAGTCTTCGATTGAATACCTAAGAATATTTCACCTAGACCGAGGAGAGCTCCTATTAATATGGTTTTTCTTTGTGTATATACTTCATATCTTCAAAGTACATACTACAAAAACACTAGTTGTATATACTTTAGTCTTTGTTCCCATATTCTACATTGTGTTCCTTTGAGTCTATGATATACATCCTGCAAATGCTTGATGTGCTTATGCGCTGGATACTCGCCGTGTGTATAAATCTTGTAAACCCCCACTTTGTAAGGAAACTCTTAGACCTTGACATCATACACTTTGATGATTTTATTGGTAAAAATTCTTCCTTGTAAATCAAAGAGAAACTTGCACTCAACAATGTAAGAAATCGTGTGGAGTATCTATCTAAAACTTTCTTCATCACATATAATCTTCCTATCACTTATATGACCAAATGTTGGAGGGACTCAAACATCAATGATTGTTCATGCATCACATGTTTTCCTACAATTACTTCAGCTTAAAATTGGAAGGGGGCTACAAAGTGCTACAAGAAGCAATAACCTTCATGCTTGCTTGGCCAACGTTGCCTATATTTTACCTGGCGGACATCTCTTTATTTCTTCAAGCATGGGTCAAGTTCAGGTTTTCATGCCTTTCTCATGGGCTTGTTTTTCACCAGTCTCTGCTTAAAATTCACAAACATGCAACTCAGCTCTTATTCACATCGTTGAGCTTCAAGACAGTTCTAACGATTACCTCTTTACACTCAAACTTAAATAACACAATAACAGTTTAGCTAGAAATAACATCTACTTATGCAGTCGGTTCCTTCTTCATTTTCTTCCGTGTGGACTCTATGCATGTCAGATCAAGAATTAATAGAAGATATTGGATTGTTTCACAAACAAAACATTCATTTTTTACAAACTTAAAATCTTTCACATGGTTTATTCCAACAACACATTTTATTCAAACTATTGATCTATTTTATTGCATCTTAAAAAAACTGGAGTTAACAGCACACAAAGTTTTCGATGATAAGCGGACTGGGTTCTCTGCCACTGAGCCACCACTCTTTTTAGTAACAGGGATGTAGTTGATTTACTCCACAGTCTACCGCCCACTAACCACATGCTCAGTTGTAACAGTTCTAGTGTGTCTCATTATTTCCAAACAAAAACTGGCAAGCAAAACTAAACTAGGCTCAAACATATTTACAGCTAGAATCATACAATTTCAAAAGAATCCGAAACCAAACATGGATCCAATAATGCCAGACAGATCCCCCAAACCACCCAAACCCCCAAAATACCAGAGCCATCTCCTCCTGGAATCCCTGAACCCATCATATTCATAAAATTAAAATTAGCTGGCGTACCTCCCAATGCATTCTGGATAGCGACTTCCGTACCTAGCCGTACAAGTGCTTGCATCCCTTGCCGTACAAACGTATTGTGATGCATGTTAACTGCATGTGTAGATGGAGATGGTTGCTGATTCATGTTAAAAGACGAAGAGTTTGTAAATATATTAGATGGCCGAGGCAAAGGAGAAAACCTGCTAGGCTCACTGTAACTTCTTCCCAACTGGAAAACAGGATTCCTCGTGGGCACTTGACTATGAATCTCGAAGTTCTGGTGGATTGGATTCCCCATGGCCATATGGCTGCCCATTCCCTGCATCATTCCTTCACTGTAGTTCTGAAAAAATTGATCCATCAAGCGTTCTCTCAGGGAAGATATTTGGGTGCAGGTCACATGGACGTCGAAAAAGCATTGCGAGCAGTGATAATACCAGGAATTTTTGCCTATTTTCGTGCAGACTCCGCAGATAAAAGATTTACCCGGATAAGGAGGAGTGAAGGAGAGGGCTAAGGTATGTTGGGGATGATCTTGGTGGTTAAATTTCAGGGGCAGATTGGCACATGAAGGATGGAGATCTAAATCACAAATACTGCAATGAAAGGAAAAACCATGACTGATTTCTTGCCCACATCCATCGCATAGAATACGAATCCCGTCTCTGCCATGAGCCCTTGGCTGAGAAAGCAAATTGAGGACATGATTATCTGCAGGGTGGTTTATCTGCCGAGGGATTTGTGAGCAGCTTAAGTGAAGATAAAAATTACACGGCTTACAATGGTAGATCAATCCATTTAAAACAGATTTAACGCATCCTCCACAGTAATGATCGCCTGCTCCCACCAAGGTGGTGAGCTCCAAGCAATGAGGATGGCTGAAATGTTGAATGTTTCGAGGATTATGGCCATTGAATCCTGCCATTAAAAGCTGTTTGTGTTATATCGAACCACCTCAGATAAATCTGCAATACAGAAGTTAAGAGAAGACAATGGCATCGATGGTGTGTCTCTGTAATATTTGTACCGCTAGGTGACGTTCGTGGTAACATCATGAATAATTTTAAAATTCTTCTCAAATCAATTGATTAATATTTTTTATTTAAAATCTCCTATTAAATCCATCTTAAAGAAAATGAAGACCTATATGTACTTTTTATTTCTCTTAAATCCATCATGAAAATGAAGACCACATATACTTTTTTATTTTAATTTACGTCCATCCAACCAACTTGATAGACCAATTCTTGACAGATTATAATAGACAGATTGAGATTTTTTGACGGAGAAAATAACGAATATGCTTCATTGGAAAACGAAACTCAGTGAAAAATCGTTTTAAAATATTTATTAGGGAGCAAACATAAAGTCAATACCCTTTTAAAAAATAATGAATCAAACAAGTTACAACACGTATGGAGACTAATAATATAATCAGGACGACTAAACAGCAGATGGCATCATTAATGATAATATTTTAAAATATAAATGCAAACATTGAAAAGTTTTATTTATTTTTTTAATTTAAAATATATACAATTTGTCAAGTTAGGAAATGTTTAAGATAATTTGAAAAATTTATACATTAACAATCACATATAAGTTGTGCAATGAATATACTAATATGTCGGATGCATGAAAGAAGTTAAACTTGAAGGAGTAGAATATTAAAGGAGAAAGAGGGGCGATGGAGAAGGTGTTAGAGATAAACAAAAATATATATGTGGATCAATCCCACAAAATCGCAACAATAAGAACTATGAACAAAAATATATAAAAAAAAATACACAACAAGAAGACATGATTTAACGTGGTTCACCCAATGTGGGCTACATCCACCAAGAAACACTTGCCCATATTTTATTATGAGCCAACAAGAGTATAATCCACTCTCATATCAGTCTTCTCATAATTACAATGCACGATCTTGTTTGGAGCTATACTCAACAAACTCTCTCAAATTCACACTTGAATTCACACACACATGTATCTCTCCCTATTGTATGTCCATTATTTATAAGCACATCAATAGGTAATTGTCTAAGCAGTTTTACAATACCATGGACCAAGAAACTGACCCATAAACCTATGGGTTAAATACCACCCATATAATTAATACATGAAAAGACCACATTTTTAGTTACTCCCAAAAAAATAGTGAGAATACATGAAGAGTGTACAATACTTTTAGTGTACAATTTACAACACATCTAACATGAAAACATGCTCCACAACCTAATAGAAGGGGATTGAGAGAGAAGTCCAACAATGGGGAAAATGTTTGGGGAATGTACACGAAATTCTTATTACTTATGACCACAATATGAACCACATTCCTTTTTGTTAATCATTTGAAGAATAAAGGGGGTATGATAAAGAAAATGCTGACCCAACATACATTGGAGATATCTCAAAAGAAAATCCGTGACACTCGATTCTTGCAATGTGAATGGTTAGTTTTTGTTGTCACTACTAGAAGTAGGGACATTTATCCACATTGTTATCCACAAAAAAATCATTTTGTGGAAAAATTGTGAAGTATCAACATTAAATGAATAACTTTGATAAAATACAATGTAGATCTTTTACAATTTTATTAATGTCAAATTCAAACAATGAAAATATTCACATTCTTGAAATTTCATTGTGGAAATATCACATTTTCTCCTCCTATTTTGAGAAATATTTTACAATTGAAAATGAAATTATGGATAGTCAAGACAACCCAAATATAATGTCTCATGATTTGATTTTTTTAATACCACTTCTAAGGTTTAAATAAAATTTATACAACTAAGTCCATAATACTTTGATTTTTTATTGTTCACAAGATATAAAATATATGCATTCTGCACATTTTAATATACCATGCATAGATTTATTTATTGATAACAATGTTCATTTTATGACTACAATTTTTACTTCATTTTTAAGGTTCAAAAATATAAAATCCTACATGCTATGTAAAATAGTAATTGTGTATTATCCACAAAATGTAATTTTTTTGCATTGTAGACAATTCACTACACATTTTAACACTAGACATTACTAATATATATTAATAAAATATACTATTTTATTTGTAGATAATTTTACTAGTAAATTTTATATAGAGAATAAAGAACAACGTAAAAATAAATCCGTAATGATTTTTGAAAATTTTAATAGACAATTAGAATAATCAACCAAAAAAATTATGAATAATTTACCAAAAAAATTAAGTGTTATAATAGTTGCTAATCAAGTATATCTATAAAAAATGAAAACCTAAACATGTTATTTAGCTCAAATTATTGATTTATGGAAAGGGGAAATAAATATGAATTATTTAATTCAAATGGATAGTTTCTACAAAATTATAATGTAGTTTTTCATTATATTATAAAAGTCAAATTTGTTCTTGTAGAACATTTGTATTATTAAAATTTGATTGTGGAAACATCACTTATTATCCTCGTGTTTTATAAAAGAGTGAACAACCAAAAAATAATATGTTATGATTCCAATTTTTTCACCTATGTTTAAGGTTCAAATAAAAACCATAAAAAATCTAAGTAATTAAAATTTTGATTATACAATATCTACATGATATAGAAAGCTGTGGCCAATTTATTATATGATTAATGTTTGTTTGTTAATCCATAATGTATACAATATCTTAATTTAAATTATTATTTTTAGAATTTATCAAATTAAAATAAAAATTTATTCAAAAATTACATCTTTAAAATATAAATGGTATGTTATCCATGTAAAATATATAAACTTTAGATAATTTAAATGATTAGAAGTAATAATAAACTTCTATACATATTTTACAATTTCAAAAATTAAAATTGAAATTGTAGAATATCCATTTTATTAAGAATTTTTTTTTAACATTAAATTAGAAAAAAATATTATTGTTGATAAAAAATACAATTTTCTTTTATGCTTAGTATTTTAATGGGCTATTGAAACCTAAATATTATGAGGAAAATTATTCGGAAGAACTTTATGTTCACTTCAGTTATTGAATTTGTAATTACTCGGTTACTAGGAACCTCGAATGGTGCCCAATATGTCTACTTTAAACATGAGAATAATTTGGGATATAAACTCCATAAATTTAATTATTTTTAAGGCATTCCACAAATCATGATTTTATTGATTCCTTCCAAAATAGTAATTTAAATGGCAAGGTTTTTGCGGGATTTCTATCAAGAAAATATTTGACAGTTTAGATGGAGGATTTTTTTCTTCCCTTTCTTTTGGTCTAGTTTTTTTATAATATTTTTTGAGATCTATATGGTTTTGAAGTTTAAAATGAAGATTTATTCAAGGTGTGTTTTCAGATTTCTACATTTAATGGTTTTGTCTATAAATCCTAGTATGTTCATTAACTTTTTGTGGGTGATTTTTTTTTTTTTTTTTTAAATTAATAATCATAGTTTTCATGTTTTCAATTTATTTTTGTAATGATTTTGTTAAGTACGGTTTCTAAGTCTCATTCAATTCGGGGCATCCACATTTCTTCCTCGATTTTAATAGAGATGAAAGAGTGCACAAAGATGGCTGCAATATGATGGTAATTCAAGGATGATTAAATGTTTACATGCGTATGTCTTCTAAATGTTTAGCAAAAATTTTAAACCCTCTTTTCGATCTAAATTATATATATATAATTATATCGACTTTTTAATATTTGTTAATTTTCTCCCTAAATTAATAGTTGTTGTATTTTAATTGTTTTGTTAGATTTAGTGTGCAATCTTAACGGATTGTATTTACTTTGTACTTGTTTTTTAATTAGAGTTCTAATAGATATATGGACTGTATATGTGAATATCATAATTTTTTAGACTTGCTAACTATTTGATTGTAGATGTGAAGATTGAAGGCGAGAAATCTAATTCAACTAAAAGTTCGCATTGATGAAGATTGAAATTTAGATTTTATCTAAATAAAATTTTAGCAACATGAATATAGAAGACTTTAGGGGTTCAACCATATGCAATAAAAATAACTCTAAGGGCGACCACTCTTTCCCAATTAGGTGTTCAACTATTCGTATAGGAAACTTCATATAACTATAACCATGATTTCAACTTAAATCATCGGCCATCTATTATGTGAAACAACTAAATTTTGTGAATAATGTTAAAATCAAATATTATTCTAATATATGCATGTAATCTTTAAAAAAAAAAAAATCCAATTTTTTTGATAAATAATATTCTAAATTATTTTTATTTCATAAATATTTACATAACATTTTTTTAAGAGATTGATTTCTATTATAAATTAATAATACAATGTTAAAAAACACAATTATCCATGTAATCATAATATTTTCGAGATAACTATTTAAAAAATTTCAAATATAAATTTTCAATATTAATTAATATTATTTTATTTGAAATGGAAAATAAATTATAATTTCAAAGAATAATAATATTCTCACTCGAAATTAAATTTTTAAATTTGAAACATCCATGTCATAAAATTAAACATAAATTATGAAAATATTATGCTATAATTGATAAAGAAAACTCAACTAAAAATATAGAATAGATGTAAAAACAATTAAATTTGATCAAATATGATTTAAAAAAATATTTTGATGATAATTTGATTATATTTTCCCTTATTTTGATGGAGATGTATATAGTTAAAAAAATATCACTTTCCACTAAAACTATTTATTCTTATATAATAAACATTTTTAAATTTATAAAATATTATTTATAATTTTAAATTTTTAATCTTAAATAATTATAATTAAAAATATTTTAATCTTAAATAATTATAATTAACAAAATTATGGAGCTATGTATAACATTCCAATTATTGTTATACATGTCATAATTTAGAAATTATGGATTGATAACATTTTTCAATTGTGAAAAAGTCACAATAGTTTAAAATATATAGATATACAACAAATTGTTTTTTGATTATCTAGGTCAAGGAGGGTTAAGGAGACTACTTGCCCGTACATAGATTGGAGAAAAATATGAATCAATGAAGAAAAAAGCGAGGTAGCCTCTTCCAAAGGCACATAAAAACAACAAAAAACAACACCCCTTCCAAACCAACAACACATTCAAACCAGTAGCACAAGAAGATCAAAATATAAAGAAACTCATCTAGGTGACATCTTCGTATTGGATCTTAAGTGAATCTTAAGGGGAGTGTTATTCCCTTTCATTTTTCGAGCCACAACTGTCCAATCCTTTTCAATATTCGGATTAACATTTTCACTATGGATTGGAATCATCACTTCTATATTCTCTTTGGGATTTTGGTTCTCTGATGAATCAAGGGGAAGGGAACATGTTCCATTTTCCAATTCCACCAAAACCATAGGAATCTAAAGATCTTGTTGCGAATGTTGTATTCTAGCTAGGAGGAATCCCTTCTTCCTTTTCAAAGTCTAACTCAACATTTGAATCACTATCTAACGGCTTCTTAACAACCAGGTGGCTAGGATTAGAGTTCTTCCACCAAGAGCTTCTACTTTTAACATGTTTTCTATCCATATGTCATTCAAAACCTAGATGACCAAGAAAAACATGTTCGACACCTGAATGGAAATCCTTTGTAGTCCAAGTTTTGTGTCCAAATTCTATCTTCAACCTTGAGTTTAAATAGTGGCTGAAAAGTCTATAGAACTATCTATATCAACCAATATTCGGGAAAATGTAGTGTGCTTAAAGTCCTCATTTTTTGGGTCAATAGCCAAACATTTTCCTAAAGTGTTACCTATAGAGGTTAAACAACTCTCTGCAAAAATTGGAGGGGTAGATAAGGCAGATGAATCCAAACCGGCTTGACTTGGAAAGTATCAAAACCGGGTTGAACAATGGGAACCACGATTTCATAAGTAGCAAATGGGATTGGAAGTCCCAAACTTTTCTAAAAATCAAATCCCTATCTAGAGGTTTCAACAAAAACAACAATGAAAAATCCACGTGAGGTAGGGTAAATATCCAACCTACCTTCCATGATAGGTCTCCAATGGCTTGACATCTAGTCATGAAGAGAGGGCAGACCCAGACAAAAATTGTTGAATTTGCATATCAAGCCGTTTTTCATGAAAAAGGCTTTAGATTTCACCACCTCTGATCCAAAACTAATAGAGGTGGTGGATTTATCGTAAGTCATGGGATTATAATTATGCTTGGCATTTTTCATGTTTCTATATTCTTTCCCTTAAAGCATCTTTGAAGGATTTACTTTCACCTGATTGACCCAAATAGGGGAAGCACCCTTAGAGGCCACATCCTTCGACATGGATTCTTCTACAAATAAATAGTAGTAGTGCACGAAAGGGAAGATTATCCACCATGCATGAACCGCTGCGTAGGGACATGGGCCTAAGGTTGCGCGAGGAGCATATTGTGAAACATGTGACAATTATAAAATTATAGAATTCTCACAATGGTTTTTATTGTGACTTTTGTCACAAATTTTGCTTTGGATATTCGAGAGAAGAGAAGACAAATTGTATTTAATTGATTAAAACAAAAATGAGACAACATATATATATATATATATATATATATAACATTGTTTTTACAAATGTACCCCCGAAATAGTTCAAATTTCACCTTGCCAAGAGACTTGGTGAGTATATCTGCAATTTGAGAATCTATTGGGTAATATTGGAGCTGGATGTGGTGGTTCAAGACTTGTTCTTGAATGTAGTGACATTCGACCTCAATGTGCTTTGTTCTCTCATGGAAAACTAGATTTTTCACAAGCTTTAACACACCTTGATTGTCACAATGAATGATGGGAGGATTTTCTTCAAGAATTCCCATATCTTCCAAAATGTGATGTAACCAAATCACTTCGCACACAACTCCTCATGTGGCACGATACTTTGCCTCAGTGGATGAGAGAGAAAACAATTTTCTTCTTACTTATCCATGAGATAGGTCCAGACCCAAGATGAAAAATATAACCTGAAGTTGATTTCCTATCATCAATGGATCCAACATAGTCCGAGTTTATATATATCCCTATAAGAAGAACTGAGAGTTCTTCTGATACTCTAGACCATAGTCAACTATACCTCGGACATATCTCAACACATGCTTTCTTTCCTACCCAATGACATTTCTTCGGCTCTTGCATGAATCTGGAAAGATAGCTCACAACAAAGAAAAGGTCTGGTCTAGGTATACATCAAGTAAATGAGACTCCCAACAAGTTGTCTATAGAGAGTACCATCTACTTGAGGTGAATCTTAGAATCTTGTAAACCTTTTTCCATTGGAGTGGACATAGGTTTACAATCTGACATGCCATACTTTTCCAGGAGTTTCTTGGTGTATTTCATCGAGAGATAAAAATATGATTCTTATTTTCCATATCTCCAAGCCAAGACAATAATGAAGTAGCCCCAAATCTGTCATGTCGAAGGATTTCTTCAAATCATTCTTAACATCTTCAAAAGATTGTTAGAACTCCCTGTGATCACAAGATCATCTACATACAAAACCAAGATGACAATCTCTCTTCCTATATTTTTATATACAAATTTGAATCAAAGGGGCTACGAGTGAATCCATGTTGCAATAGGTGATCATCTATTTTTATGTACCATGCCCTAGGTGCTTGTTTAAGTCCATAAAGAGACTTAATTAGATGACATACCTTTATGAGGATGTTGCTCATCAAAAATCCTTCTAGTTGGGTTCATGTATACTTCTCTTTGAGATCACCATTCAAGAAATGAACTTTTTACGTCCATCTGCTGAAGTTTCCATCCTTTTTGTGTTGTCAGTACACATAAAAACTTTAATGGTTTTGATCTTCATAGTGGGTGTAAAGGTCTCATCATAGTCAATTCCTTCATGTTGAGCATAACCCTTTGTAACTAGTCATGCTTTGTACTTGTCGATAGATCCATTTGCCCTATATATTTTATTTTAAAATCCACTTGCAGCTAATGGACTTCTTACCTATAGGAAGATCAACAAGTTCTTGTCGATTCTATATCAAGGAGTCATATTATGCATCCATGGCCTTCTTCCACTCTAGCTGACTGAGTGCCTCACTGAATTGAATCAGGTTCGGTGCTATCAACCACTAAACTCATGAGTGTGAGATTTACCTCATTTCTCACATGTCTTCTTGTTCGAACTCCTGATGAAGTGTCTAAGAGAGTTCAGGTGGGAGTCTCTCATGGTGCTTTGGACCCACTTCGGACATTGACATTGCTTTTGCTGATGTGAATAATTGTTTTCCAAATTCCCAAGATCAACAAACAATTCTCCTTGTAACTCATCTTTCTTTTGTGAAGAATCCTCATGCTCATCATCTAGATGTGAGAGAAATCTATGAGAGGAGGTCGGTGTTGACTCTTCCTTTTATGGAAATGAGTCAAATGATGACTCATCACAAAAAATCTCTACTCTCTCATATATCTTCTTTGTCTCAGATCCATGAGATGATATGCTTTTGAGGTAGTATTGTACCCAAAAATATATGCACTGGTGTTTTTGCATCAAGCTTCTTCCTCTTCTTATCTGAAACATGCATATATGTAGTACATCCAAATACTCTCAAATGAGAAATAGAAGGTTTATGATTACTCCATACCTCTTTTGGTGTCTTTCCTTCAAGATCTTTAGTAGGTGCTTGGTTCAGAAGATATACAAAAATATAGACTACTTCTTCCAAAAATATGTTCTCCAACTTCAGTAGTGGAAAGCATGTAACGAGCCATCTCCATGATAATCCGATTGCGATGTTTTGCAATTCCATTTTGTTGGGGAGTATAGGGGAAGTTAGGTGTTGTGTGATGTTGTGCTCCTTTAAGAATTCCAAGAATTTCTTTGACGTGAATTCCCCCTCGATCTAAGTGGAGGGAAGAAGGGGATACCCGATTGCTTTGAAAAAACTATCTTATAGAAGATATGAAAATGTGCAAATGCTTCACTCTTCTTTTGGAGAAAGAACACCCAAGTCTTGCGGGAATAATCATCAGTGAACAACTGGAAGTATTGAAACCCCTTAAATGAGGTAGGAAAGGGTCCACATAGATCGATATGCATGACCTCAAGATGGTTCTTGGCATGGAATGTACTCAACTCGAATGGATCCCAATGTTGTTTTCCCACCAGACATCTAGGACAAAGAGGTAATGACTGAGAGAGAGGAGGAAGTCCTCATACCATCTACTTTGAATTGAGATGATAGAGGGAGCCAATAAAATATGTCCATATCGATAATGCTAGAGTGCAGTGGATTCCACCATGGAGGCAGATAACACAATTGCAGAGGATGAAACTACATCTAATGTAAATAAACAATCCTTCAAAAAATCTCTAGCAAGTATCATACCTTCTTGAGATATCAGACATGATTTGATGCCATTATGAACCATGAACTCCACCTTGAGCTTTTGATTCAACAAGAGAGACAGAACATGAGATTTGTGGTCAAGTCAGGGACATAGAGCACCTTCGTGAGAGTACATCTTCTCATCTTGAGAGGAATGGTGACATTTCCTATTCCTTCTATGCTACATACTCCTTGTTATTTCTGCAATTTGAACCCGATCTCTAGTGGGTCGATCAGTCAATGAATCAAACAACTTTCTATCACCCATCATGTGCTTGTTGGCACTGCTAATCTATCAACCAAACATTCTCTGATGGCTGTGATGTTTAGGAGACTAGAACTAAATCATCTTCTTGTGCACCATAATGTGTTGATTCTAGGACATCTTCATTTGAATCATCATCTTGGCTAGGTTGTGACATGTCCTTTTTGTTTCTTTTTATGAGGAAACCACTTGGATTTATGTGAATCACCTCGGCCAAATGTGCTCTCTTCTCCAAGAATTGTGTTATGTGTGACCATTGTACCAACAATTCATAGTGTCATGCGTATTCATGGTGCGATGTGACACCATTGATTCACTTTTGAGACTTATGCTTTTTTTTGTTGCTTCTATGGTTTATTTTGTGTCTTCTTCTCTTATTGTCCCTTGTGAGGCTTTTGACTCTTCTTCTACCTCAAGATCAACGCTTTGTCCTCAAATTCTTCTTACATTGTCTAAATGGCTTCTTCCTATTGTAAAAAATTCACCAGATTAAGCAAAGCTCACCTCCTTTTGTGTGATGGTCAATGTAGTGATGAATTCCTAAACTAGGAAGGAAGAGCTTGCACAGTGTGAGAGGGATAAACAACTTATCTTCCACCACTCTCTCTAGTGTGTTAAGCTATGCTTGTAACTTCTACACACGACCCAAGAATTCTTCCACTTTCTCACCTTCTTTCATACTCATGGTATGAAAGCTTTGAATTGGAGATGGAGGATCTTTGTCAAATTATTTTCTTCGTAGATGGTGGAGAGAGTATCCCAAGCCACCTTTAATGTTGTCACATTCCATATGTGTGGTTGCACCTCATTGGATATGCTCGAGTGATCAACATCAAGGATTTTACATCGGCCTTGTCATACTTTGTTTTCTCATTTACGTCGGTGGGATGAGCGAGTGCGCTAGTTACGATCTCCCAGAGATCTTCAAAGAGGAGAATGGTTCTCATCTTTGTCTTCCATGCAGCATAATTAGGCCCTTTCAAGAGTTGGGCATCGAGATAACAATATTTTGAGCCAAATGATGTCAAAATAAAATTTTATTATTATTATGTTCAAAGGTACAATGCCTTACTGATGAAAAAGAGAACGAAGGTGGGCTCAATATGCTCTTGTAGTGAGACGCGAACGCTTATGTGGGTGTTCTATCTCGCCTTCATCATCATCGCTTCATAGTCTTTCTCGAGCTTCGTACAAATATTCTTGGCTTGACACCATATGTCGAACCAGAACCACTCTAGTAGTCCCTGCCATACAAGCTCCTCAAATTGCAAATTTACATTGTTATGAAGGGTGTCGAGCAATGCAAAATAGGTGCTTTCAAAAGCTTGTTCTTGGCCTCTTAATGGTGATTCATTTCTCGGATTGCTCGTAGTGCTGCTTTTTGCATCTGGAATGCGTGACATGTGCTCTTGGGGTCACTTTTTAACCTCCACGTTTTGTAACAACAATATTATATGCCAGAAAATAATGCTTTCAATCAAAACGTAGAAAAACTTGTCACACACTTCACGCCGAGGGAATATGTATGCATAAGATAGATCTAAACGTTCGTTGCTTTTCTTCTCACGCAAAAAAATACGATCGTATTCTGCTCTGCTTCCAACGCAGGTTACTACACCAAATATAGATGCCAATTTTGATGCTCAAAAGCCATGCCAAATCCATAGATAGCTGCTCCAAACAACTATGCACAAGTCTGTGTGCCAATCTCTAACCACGTTTCCTTACACAGAACGCTCTGATTTCTCAACGCCAATGCTGGGTCTAAGACTTCCACGCAAGCCGAGGGGAGATATACGCTTTGATAACAATGTTGGATATTCAAAGAAGAGAGATTATATTGAATTGGATTAAAACAAAACATAGACAACATATATAGACAGAAGAGAGACATTTGGCAGAAAAGCGAACCGTCGAACAGTTTGAGGAACTATATGCCACGTAGGCATAACTACGTATACTAATAAATAATGTATTATATATTATTTATGCTAACAAATTTTGTCATGTTTGATGAATCCACAAAATAATTGAGGGTGGAGTCCACAAAATTCGATTCACAATTTGTAATAAGTTATCCACAATCAAATTGTGGAAAATATGTGGATACACAACCCATTATCTTGTAGTGTGTGGATAGTAAGAGCACACTTCAATTTTAGAGGAGTTGACTTGCGCCTTTTGCAAGATCCTTTAGAGACAGGGACATATGAAGGGGACTAGACAACCCATGTCGAGCTGATGTGGTATTTGAATTTCATAACCAAGAAGCATGTCTTGTTAGGTGGTTTCATGTCATTTTTATAGACCATTATCTTATGTCATTCTCAATGCTTTCGTAGACGACAATATTTACTAGCCACAACATTTTTCATCATGAAATTGTATATTTATATACCATTATCTTATGTCTCTGTAATATTTGTACCACTAGGTGACATTCATGATATCATCATGAATAATTTCAAAATTCTTCTCAAAACAATTGTCTAATATTTTTATTTAAATTATAATATTTTTATTTGGGATCTCCCTATTAAATCCATCTTCAAGAAAATGAAGACCATGCATATAATTTTTATTTCTCTTAAATCCATCCTGAAAATGAAGACCATATATACTTTTTTTTAAATTTACGTCCATCCAACCAACTTGGTAGACTAATTCTTGACACATTATAATAGACAAATTGACATTTTTTTGACGAAGTAAACAATGAATATGCTACATTGGAAAATGAAACTTAGTGAAAACTCATTTTAAAATATTTATTGTAGAAGCAAACACAAATTCAACACCCTTCTAAAAATAATGAATCAAACAAGTTGGAAAAAATATAGAGACTAATAATATAATCAGAATGAAGAAACAACATATGGCATCATTAATGATAATATTTTAAAATATCAATGAAAAAAATAATTTATCATTTAAAATATATACAATTTTTCAAGTTGGGAAATGATTAACATAATCTGAAAATTTAATATACTAGCAATCGTATACAAGTTGTGCAATGGATATACTATTGTACGAAAGAAGTTAAAATTGGAGTAGAACATTCGAGGAGAAAGAGGGGCGATGGAGAAGGGGATTGAGGGAGGAGAAGTCCAATTGTGGGAAAAATGTTTGGGGTAACGTATGTGAAACTCTTCTTTCTTATGATAAGACACATATGAACCACACTCCCTTTTTATCAATCATATGGAGAATAACGAGGGTATAGTGCGAGAAAATGTTAAGGTGACATACATTAGAGATATCTCAAAAATAAAATCCTTTTCACTTAATTCTCCCACTTTGTGAATGGTTAGTTTTTGTAATTTCAACCTTTGTGTTTTGTGGATAGTAAGAGCACACTTCAATTTTAGGGGAATTGACATGCATGTGATGTGGGATCCTTTAGACATAGGGACATGTGAAGGTGGCTTGACATCCCATGTCGAGATGATGTGGTATTTGAATTTAATAGCCAATAAACATGTCATGTTAGTTGGTTTCACGTCATTTTTATAGACCATTATCTTATGAAATTATTAATGCTTTCCTAGACAACAACATATATTAGCCACAAAATTTCTCCTCATAAAATTATATTTCACAAGTTGCCTCCTCAACATTCCATGTTCTTAACACTCATTAAATTTATGAGTAACAACTTTTACAAGCAAGTGCCACTTAAATCTTCTTTCTTTATCCACCTTACTTTGTTTTTTGCTAAGGGATTATTAGCGGGGTGGTTTATCTGTGAGGATTTATGAACATCTTAAGTGAAGATAAACATTACAGAGGCTACAATGGTGGACCAATAATCCATTTGAAACAAATTTAGCGCATCCTCCACAATAATTCTCACATGCTCTCACCAGGTTATCACTAGTGAGCTCTAAGCAATGAGGATGGATTATATATTGAATGTTTTTAGGAGTATGGCCATTGAATTTTTCCATTAAAAGTTGTTTGTGTTATATCAAACCACCTCGGAGAAATATGCAATATAGAACTTAAAAGAAGATAATAAAATCAATGGTGTGTATCGTAATATTTTTTCTTGCTAGATGAAGTTCTGGTAATATCATGAATACTTTTAATATTATTTTGAAATCAATTTTCTAATATTTTTATTCAAATAAAAAATTATTTTATTTGAAATCTCACTATTAAATGCATCTTGAAGCAAATGAATACCATGTCTACTTTTTTATTTTAATTGACAAGGTCCAAATGACCTAACCATCAAATTCTTGATACATTATAATAGGTAGATTGATATGTTTGGCGTAGTAAATAACAAGACTCACGTGAAAAATCATTTAAAATATTTATTGGAGAGAAAACACAAAGTCAATACAATGCTTATTTCATGTCTGGATATATTCTAGTGAATCTAGACTCTAGTATTACAAGTTTTGGAAGAAATCTATCTCCATTTTTGCGTATATTAGATTCCATTTTTGTTTATACTGGATTCCGTTATTACTATTATTGGATTCCATTAGTAGCAATATTGGATTCTAATATTGTCATTATTGGACTTATTCGAGTTCTAATTTCACTATTATTGGATTCCAATATCGCTATTATTGGATCCTAATTTCGCTATTATTGGATTCCAATATCGCTATTATTGGATTCCAATTTCGATGTTTTTAGATTTTCATGTTGGGAGTATGTAAGGTTAACAACTACTAACTATTATAAGGCATGAGCTTGTTGGATTAATAAAAATAAAAACTAATAATAAATTCATACAAAAGCAAGTTCAAAGTGCAAGCCTCACAATTTGAAAAGGTGATGCTCGCACTTTGAAAGTGCAAGCCTTGATGTAAGGTTAGCGGCTGCTAACTATTATAAGGCATGATCCCATTGGATTAAAAATAAAATAAAAACTAACAATAAATTCCTGCAAAATAAATTTCAAAGTGCGAGGAAATTGGGAGCCTCACACTTTCAAAGTGTGAGGCTTGAAATTTCAAGTGCAAGGATCACACTTTCAAATTATGAGGATTCACACTTTCAAAGTGTGAGGACAATGTTAGAGTCATTACACGCATTCTTGATATTGGCATTGGCTCATATTTGTTATGATTCTCTCAAAATATGACCTTTTTATTTAATATTATAATAGTGAAATTATTGAAGCAAAATATGGAACTTGTGCCAGTTGGTCATTCTGTTTTTGGGTTAAATTTGAAAATTGTTAAAGATAGGTGGTATAAGTAATTTTTTTGTAGACATTTAAGTTTACTTATCTCATTCATAGCATTGAAACAACTCAAGTCTTATTTTCTTAGATTGTACATGACCTTAAGTTTACTACTTTGCTTATTATTATAAATTATATCTCAGATTTATCATTAAAAGCTGACAACATCATTAGGAGCTATGTATATCACAAATTCAATTACTGTGAAAGAAAGTAGAATTTATGCTTGTAAATTGTTCCATTCTCCATATAAACGATGAGTCACTTACTTCCATTAGGAATAAAATGAATTAATCCTTAACACAATGCAAGCAAAATGCTTGTGAGAAACACAATCAAACACCCTTGGAGATACATTGAACCAATATTATATGGTTTACATCAATCAAAAGACACATTGTGCCATAATTGTATTCTTTGTGAGTCAAGAATTGCCACCACCTTTTTCCCACCACCTTTTTCCTAGTGTTGGACACTGTGAATGAGCCACATTTGCATCACACCCCTCATTGTGGAATAACGTTTTGCTTGAATCTATTTTCTCAAGTCCCCCTCTTGTAGCCCATTCTCTTAGCCTTGTATAAGTTGAGTAGATCTTCATGGTTTGATTCAATTGATATCTAACTACTAGGCCCTTGTTGTTATTGAAGAATTTGATTGGAATATCATTTTCAAAGAATATGAAATCCAAATCAATGAGTTGTACTGACACAATCCAAAGCAATGATGCATGTTCCAGAGAATAGAGTAAAAATGGAAATCTTTGTAGGGTCAAACCAAAGGTATATACGCTACTCCCTATCTCCTTTCCCTCCACTGAACACATTGGTTTGGAGAATGAATAGCTTCCCATGCCTAAGAACTCAAAGTCTATCTCATCATGCTCTGAGTTTTGTGATGATAGATGTAGCTCATAATAACACAACTGATGTGTCATACACAAGCAGAGGAAAGAATTAAGAAAAGTAGGAGAACATGACTATGTGGGATAAATGGTATAGTCATTAGGTACCATCTTTATTTGCATACTGAAGTGCCCAATCAAATATGTTTTCTTGGATTAGAATCTAGTACACATGTATTTTCTGATCATTTGGTCTTCATGTCAAAATCTCACTGAAACATATGGAAGGTTGCCCTAAATTTCATCTAATATTCCCAAGTTTCAGATACACTAAGATAAGTTGAAATAGTTATAAAAATATTGATAAGAAAAATAATAATACAACAATCTACTTATGTGCATAAACCAAAACTTCAACCTAAAAAAAAGAAGATAAAAAACATTGTGAGGCATCTGAGATGAGGATGTCAATACAATAATCTACTTATGCACCTAATTCAAAACTTCAGCCTAAAATATATCTGATAGGAGGATGAAAACAACTCTTAACATGTAAAATATGAAAAATATCAAACCGAGCGAGATACAACCAAATAACAAGAATCATAGATGTAGTAAATATAAATAACTAAGGAAAAACCAAATTAATTGACATAAAAGAGAGAAAATAGTTTAAATTTCATCTCCTCTCCTCTCCCTTGTTAAGCCAATTACTATATCAAGAAAGTTAACCAAATCAAAAGGTTAATATTTTCTGTCTGTCCTCTCCTCTCCTCTATTTGATAATTTCTATCTCCTCTAATTTAATTTAGCAGTGGGTGGAAATTGGAAATTGGAAATAGCCATGGCCATGAACAACATTGGCGAAGTGATAAGCATGTGGTAACAAATAACATCGGCATGTTGAGTTTGGTGGTGCCATACCAAAATGCACCCCTTAACCACAACACACCCCACATGCCTAAGATGGATTTAGGGAATTGGGAACAAATATAGCTAGGTGTTTGACCCAACCTCCTTCTGGTCTTGTTGTCACAAGGCCAAAGTGATATCCATGGCCATGAACAACATTGGCATGTTGAGTTTGGTGGTGCCATGTCATAATGCACCCCCATCCATAGCACACCCCACACACACTGAGACAAATTTAGGGAATTGGGAACAAATATAGGTAGGTGTTCAACCCTTCCTCCTTCTGGTCCTATTGTCACAAGGCCAAAGTGAGCCATGGCCATGAACAACATTGGGTGCTGATTTTGGTGATGTTATGCCACAACGTAGCCCCAACACACCCCTAGCCACATCTCACCCCCGACCACAACACACCACTCAGCCAAAACACACCCCTTAGCCACATTGCACCCCCAACCACAATGCACCCCCAATCATAGTGCACACCACAAGTGCATCCCCACCAAAGTGCAAAACATAGGCCACAGTGCATCCCCTTGCTGAGACAAATTTAGGGAATTGGGAAAAAATATAACAAGGTGTGTTTAAAAATAGTTGTAATGTAATGTGGAGTAATAACAAGTTTTTATAGTAAATGGTTGAAGATACTTAAGTGGAGATTCTAAATGAACGTGCACTTGAATTTATTGGAGTACAGTAAGGAGAAAATTAGACGGGATAAGCTAAACGTGAGAGGGTAACATTGCAAATTTAGGTGAAGTGAAATTGGAATGGTCCTCGAGATGCCAAGTTGACCTAGAAGGGTAGTCTACGGAAGTTGGAAGCATCTCGTTCCCATTTCCTGTTCTCATATTTGTCTATGTGGGTCACACACAAGACCAAAGAAGCGGGTGAAAGGGTGAGTTGTGATCAAATAAATCATGGATTTTCCATCGGGATGATGACTTTTTTAGGGGAAGTATGTAACATCACACCCTTTTTGAGTCCAAAATTTGATGACCATATAGATGTTCAATAAACCATCAATTGGGTTAAACAAATATTAACTGAGACATGGGCCTTAGTTCGCACCACCATTTTTGTTAAATATATGTTGGATAACGAATGTAAGGTTATTTGGTCACTTACTAGATCATTTTTCATGTAATAGTGTTTCATATAAGCTTGTATCACACACACACACACACACACACACACACACACACACACACACACACACACACACACACACACACACACACACACACACACACACACACACACACACACACACACACACACACACACACACACACACACACACACACACACACAAAGTGCTAACTTTGTGTGGTAATTATAAGCCTTACTTGGCTAGCTCGAATGAGTTGGCATTGTTTGAATAGTCCATGAATTGGATGACCTTGGAAACTCAAACTTGGCTTTATTTTTGTGTAAAAACTTGTTTAAGATACGTAGTAATTAAGCCACTTAATATAAGTGGATAACATATATAACTTATGTGCCATATATATATATATATATATATATATATATTAATGTTTATTTACTTGTGGTATATTAAATGGAACATGGGAAACTTAGCTTAAGGTAAGGAAAATGTCATACAAACTATGTTTGGGAAATGTCATGTACGAGCTTTGTTGGTTAATGTGAAATTTGGAGTGAGTGTGTGGTAGGTAAGAATAAAAGGGAGATCTTTTGGGTTTATGTCCATTTATTGCATTGCTTAACTCCTCGGGAATGGTTACCTTACCTAAGAAGCCAACTCCAAATTCATTGCATTTCATCTCTCTTCATTCATTTTCACTTTTTGTTTTGATGAGCTATTTTCTTGGGGTTATGCGGATACTTGAGATTTCTTCCCCACTTGTGCTTGTTTTGTGGCCATGAATGAGATTTTGAGTATGGATATACCACACCTCGTTTCAAAATAAATGCTTTAGGAACAATCTTGTTATTGTTGATTTTTGGAAAATATTTTGGAAGAAAAAGAAGGTGAGTGGAGCAAGAAAAAGAGTATAACATGCATGAGCTTCTTCCTCATATTATAAATATTAGTCATGTTATTTGGTAATGACATTCGGTTATTTTTTTAATCTAGTTTTCATGGTAGAATATGGATATTTTGTTAGTAACATTTGATAGTATTTGGTACATAGGTTTTGTATCAATAATGTTTGTGAGTAGATTTTACATGTTACTTAGTTTGCATGTGGAAAAAGGAATATAATTTTACATGTTAGATTATCCTTTATTATATGGGTATGCTTAATTTGTTTTATGAAGTGATAGAGTTTATGGGTTTTATACTAAAATCGTATGTGATGAATAATATCTTTTACTCAGTTTGTATGTTGGAAGGGCATACAAATTTGTGTGATTGAAGTTAAACATAAACGAGTATGCATAATTTCTATTTTCCTATTGATTTGAATTGTTTTACGGGAATGCATGTTTAAAATGCATACAAATTTATGTGAATGGAAGTTTAAATAAAATATGGGTATGCACATTTTTTTGAGAAATAGGTAGATATAAGCTTTGACCGTGTCTTATCCTTTGTGTATGCATTATTGTCGGAAGGAAAAGAGTTAGGATTTTAATAAATTATGAGACAATTTTTTTCACTATTTCATAGTATATGTAAGAACCCATACGGGCATTTTGTCTATGTTTTGATATAGTTATTTATCTTGATAGATTGATTAAAAACACCCATAATGGGCATGTGTGTTAAGGATTCATTGCATGTATTTTCTTTATTGTCAACTTAACTTTTGGATCTAATAATGTGGGTAGGGTATCAAGATTATTCTTTGTCTTTAAGCTTGTGTGTATATATATACGTGATATATTACAATTACCCATAACGGGTTTGTGTGTTTAATAAGTGTTTACTGACGTATGAGGCATATTTCAATACAAGTAGCAACTATTGTTATCTTCTTACGAAGGTTGATTTTTCCCAATGTTAGGTAGGTTAAAATTTGTAAAATATATTTATAGTAGTTGTTTATTATCCATTTTTAATGGATCTGTCTGAATTGAAAGGGATTAGCAAGGTTATTTTCTCTTTGGTGTTGAGTATTTAAAAACATTCGATTTAATGTTTGTTCTCCCCTTAAGGAGAAAATAGGTACTTAGAGAATAACGAGTATGCAATTGTATGGTGTTGATTTCTTAATAACACAAAATTTGATGCGTAACTAATTCTATTTTGGGTCTTAATGACAAATAACTTTAAACATATCAAATGGAATTTAAATGATAATTCATTATGTTGTTATCAATAGATCCTTTACGATTGGATTTTAGAAAAACAAGGATAATCTGTTTGAATCTTCTTTAGAAGAATTTAGTGAGATATGTATAAATTGTGAGTTAAAAACCATTATTCTATGATTGATTTTAGTTTATTATTAATTACAACTAAAATTCGATATAGATGTGTTATTTTAGAATTATTGTAAAAATGATGATATTATATTTGTTGACTTAAATTGAATGATTTGATTTGGTATAGGGTCAAACCTAGACTGTTATTATCATTGTATAATGATTATGACATAGGAAATGGGCAAGTTGTCTCATGCCAATTCTCTCGAACTAACCCATGTATATTTCTCTCTCTAACCGATGTACATGTGGTGGGAAAATATATGAAATGAATAATTGGGTGATTAAATACTTTTGGTTGATTATGACCTTGTGGTCACATGTATACAAGATATTTTTAATAAGTATCTTGTTTGTATTAAATGATTTCATGAAGAAATCCTAAATGAAAAGATGGGCATAAGACCTTGATGTATAATTATAATTATGAATTTTGTTAATGAAAGTTGGTTTTGTGACTTCATGAGATTTTGTATTAATAAAGAAATGAATGGCCTATTTGATCATGATATGCATATAGGTAGACATTGTCTACGTTCTATTTAATGACTATATCTTGTATAAACTATTGTTGATCTAGTAATTTAATAAGTGGTCAAAAGACCCTTTGATGAAATATTAAGTTATTACTTATTCTAATTCCTTGACTTAACTAGTCTTATGATCAAGCAACAATAAACAAGTTATTAAACCAATTGGTTATCATGGAAATAATATTATGGATCACTAATATGTTTACAATGTAAATGTATATTGATTATAAATGGTAATGATATTATCTATATTTCATAATAGGCATATATTATGATAATGAACGTGGATAATAAAATCCTAGTTGAGATTAAAATGGGCATGGTTAACATGAAATGATTATTCATAAATCATTATTTCCTTATGAAATATTAAGTTAATCCTCATGGGTAAATGATACTATTATCTCTAAAATAAGAGAACGGTTAGTAAACTAAACCTCTATTTGACTTGCTAACATATAATTTCAATAATACGACCTTACAAGAGGATAACTAATAGTTTATTCAATAGCCGATGGGGTGGGAGTGGTGCGGTCAAGTCACATGGTTGTGTGCTTGCCCACCTAGTTTCAAATCCCCCCGAGGCACGATCCTCCTCGGAGGTGGTTTCACTTCTAGGCGGCATCTTTGCTCATGCGACACCGGTGATTACTCCTCACTCTTGATGCTTTAGTGGCTTCTCCTCTCATTGTCGACGCTGGTGGCTCCTTCTCCTCTCGCTACGATCTTTGGTGGCTGCTCCGCTCACTGTTGCTTCTCCTCTCGCTGCAGATCCACCGCTGCTCCTCTCACTGCTTGACACTTGTGGCTGCTCCGCTTGCTGCTGATCCTGGTGGCTGCTCCTCTCGCTGCCGACGCTGGTAGCTGTTCTAAGTTGTCCCACTCGCTGCGGTCGTTGTCGACGGTCGCTGCATCTTCACTTCGGTTTCATGGTTGCTTCAATTGGGTTCCTAATAAGTGGTCCCCTTCATTGTAACCAGGTTGTGGATCCTCTCAAAAATCCTCAAGTGTACAAGGATGTGGGTCCTTTCAAACACCCTCAATTTACCCTCAATCCAAAAAAAAAAAAATAGTTTATTCAATAACTAGAATACATCACAAAGTTGTGGGAAACACAATTGTATGACTTTAGGAAGTCATAAATAATACTTCACGACTATGACTTAAGTAAACAAGAAATAGCCTAATTATCAAAGGAATATTCCCAAGACGAAATATGGTAGTGGTAGTAAACCTTAAATGTGACGTAGATTAGATATAATAACACATCATCATACAACTACCTTGACATAGTACTAACTAGGGTAGTTACAGAAGAGGGAAAGAGGAAATAATGGAAGTAATTATATTATGTGGTCTCTCCCTATTCCATACGAACTTGTTGTCATGCGGATGTGCAACAAAAAATTCTCAATTTTCAAGCATGACAACCATACCCTATTCGAAAATTTTACTCAAAGGTCATTATGAGCCCTCTTCCTATCACCCTAATCCCCGAGTCGGTCCTATCCTTTCTCTCAAAAACAGTTCGAATCAATGTTTCGGTATGTTCATAGGTAATTTAGGGTCACTAGTCACTCCAAATGTTTTCAAGGCAAGATCCATCAAAACATGCTTTTTGACAAGCTTGGGAAAGACAATTTTCTAATCTTCTTGGAGTTTGCAAACCTCCCCCACCCCGGGAGCGAAACGAAAGGGCCAAATACATCATGGAGGTGTACCTAAGAACTAGGAACATTGTGTAATCATTTTTGGAAGGTTTTGGGAATTTTCACAAGTTTTGGAGCAAGTTCAAAAAGTGAGTCTTGGAGGCCTAAGCAGTGGACAAAGCCAAAAATCTACGAGCTTTGTGAAGTGATTAGGAGCTCGAAAGGAGTTAAGAGTAAAACAGGATATCTTCATAAATTTAATTCAAATCTATACATGATGGTGGAATCATATTCTTCACAACACCTTGGTGCACTATGTCCCCATCCAGGTTTTCCTCATGCACAACCTTGGAGCCAGAACAAAAATATTAAATTTCATGGGGTAAATGGAGGAATAAAGCTTTAATAATCCCACCATTGGATTTAGAAGGTAATTTTCAATCAAGATCATATAAAATTTCACCAAAATATGCCACCAGAAGCTCCAGATTTGATCCCGACAAACCGCTCCCCAAGGTAAATCTCCAACAATTAGCCAATTTCTGAGTGGAAAACTCAACCAATCAGAATGTGGCACACTTTTTACACCAATTGCACCAAATTTTTGGTGCAAAAGGTGTAATAAAATGTGCCCCAACCCAATTTTATCTCATGGACCTCCGGATGACCAAGTTTCAGCGCCTTTTCACAAAATAAGTCCCACAGCTTCATTTCCCAACCCCGCTCCGACCAACCATGCTCCGCCACATGGCCCAATCATCATAGGGCATACTTTTTTCACCAATTAAACTAAACCTTGGTGCAGAGGTGCATAAAATGCACCCCCATCCTCCTAAGCCCCAGATTCAAAGCATGTGACCCAAACAGACCAAAAAGTGTGTTTTTAAGCCCTCCTCTTAAGCTCAACTTTGCCAATCATGCGATGCCAAGTGGTCCATTAGGGTTAGGAATTTTTTTGAAAAGTGCACAAAAATTTTGTGCAATAGGTGCAATAAAGTGTGATCCATTCCAAAACATGAAAGTTGTTCATTTTTTTAATTGTTCTTACTGCCACCAAACTTCTTCCTTCACGCATGCACATTTTTCTTCACTGCCAAATTCTCCCTCAAATCATCCATTGCAGCTGCTGCCACATCTTCTTTAGCATCTTCTCAACCATTTTTCCATCATCCTACATTACTTCAAAGACAAAGAAACAAAGGTTTTTCGTAAACTCCATGATCAAGAGCATGTCGAGAAACCTAAAGGCATAGAAATGATAAAACACTCATATCTTCCATAGCGTGCATCCAATCACTATAAAATTTTGGGAAGATCTCCCTCACCTAGGTTCCTTAGAGAAAAAAACAAAAATCTAAAATGTGGTCTGGATTTTTACAAAGCAATCATTCAAATATTTCACCCCTAGAACAGGCGCTCTTTCTTCATTTCCCACCAAAGCGTGAAGCGTCTTGCACGAAAATTTGAACAAAACCTCGAAGAGAAAACCCGAATGAATCTAGAATTTCTCGTTGATCTGAAACCATGATTTTCAGATTCTAAAAATATCAAGTTTCGTTGGTTCGCACTTTCCATTTTTAGTAAGTTTCAAAAACGACAAACTCCTCCGAAAGAACATGCATTGAAAATCATATGGAGCAAAAAAACTAGGGTATGCGGGTGAAAAATCACAAAAAAGCAAAAAGTGAAAAAGAAACTTTCCAAAATGGAAAGTTCTTAAAATTGACCCCAAGACACCATGTGATGTCGGAACATGAAAGGAACACTACATCTAAGGCAACAAGAACGAAAAAGTACACTGCCCGCCCAAAATAGTAGCCCCAAGGCCACGATTTCCAAAATAACAGTTTTGGCTCTAGTTGCGAAAAAGTTGCCACCATCTTCGTAGCGAATCATATCATTATACCATGAAGATCAAGTTCACTGTCCCAAATCCTTTTTGGATCTCACATCATATGCACGAGTGTGGGTGATAGCGATATCATGCACATGGACCTGGAAGAACTCGAGCACAAAATGTTTGGTAGGCCAAGGGAACCAATGGAAGAAAATATATTTGCCAAGGAATTATCATGTTGATGGTGGTCATCCTTAGTCCCTCGAAAAATTAATCTATTGTTGGCTTGTGCCCAACACTATGAACCGATACACGAACAATCGGGGTGGATGAAAATTTCATCATGGCGATTGCTCAACCCGAGGGCTATATCACAAAGTTTACACATTCCGATTGAGAAAGAGATGGTTGCGATCACGAAGGATTTTACAACCTTGGAATGGTTCAAAATGGATTCATACATGGAAGGATTCACCTTAGGGTCATGGCCAAAACATGAGAGGAAGCCTTCTCATCTCCTAAATCCCTTTCCCATAGCGATTTTCACAACACCTTCTCTTATATGATCATCTTGTTGATTCGATTCATGGGTGAAGAAACTACGAAGTATTTTCAAGATTGGATGACACTTTTCATCACCACAATCATTGAGGGAAAAAAAATGATCGATTGGGGACAACTCATCAGCGATAGATTGCACTTCTAGTCGCTTCAGGTTCATGCCTCCAAGAGATTTTTCATGACTTCATATCTTGTGTATGCCTTGGAAAGAACAAGATCATTCAAGGGTTTGAAACCTACACAAAATGTTCCTTAGAAGGCTCCTGCATTTGAAATATATCCTCAACTGTCCCTAAAGGAAAGCAATCAACATTATACCAGGGTGAACAACACGTTCACAATGTTCGTAATCAAACTATTGGAAGGGAGTCAACACATGATAATTTCATGTCAGGCCACTCCTTGATTAGAAAGTATGGGTCAAGATTCATCCAATTCTCCACATTCTCCTACCTCAGGGTGGCTAGTTTTGAGCTCACTATGCGAGAGATTACCACGATACCCGATGAAAAATTAGTACTAATGGAGTTGTGCGATAATTGCTCCATGTGATTAGTAAACTGAAGAACCACAAGAAGAAACAAATCTCCTTCCCCATCTCACTAGGTATTTTCACGTGCAAGAGATCTCACGATGCCGCGAACATCGATTCTCCCCTCACCCCAATCAACATGCACTCATATATTGCCAGGGCATATTTCGATCTCAGGGAGAATCCGAAGCTTTCCACTTTCTCGGACTTGTGCAAAATTGTGCCACATACCTCAGATCAAAGACTTCTGGGCCAATTGTATCAATGAGTATGAGGTTCATGAACATGACCATATGAGGATGACTGTAGAGTAGATGAAGAGGTTCAGGTTCGAGTGGTATGAGGATGGTGTTCATGAAGATGATTCTTAGATGTTTGATCCTCGAATACCTGCGGTCAAAGCTGCTCCTCTCCCTCATGTGCAATGGAGCATGCATGAATTTGGTGATATCGGGGAACACACTGCAACCGTCATCAAGAGATCAAAAGAGTGGTTCAATAATAAGAGGGCTGATCTCATCGCATCAAGAAAATTTCCCTTACTCGAAAGACAATCATCATACCACTCATTACGGGACCAAGGAATAGGCCACGAGCTTAGTTCACTCGGGAGAGAGCTTGAGGAGAGAAGTGGATTAACTTGACCCTCCTTGCTACGGGAGATTGTGGAAGAGAACAAAAATGAATGAGATACCTCGTGGTAGACCTCAAATAGGGGAAATTGAGCCAAATAAAGCACCTACCTCACAAAAACCTCTTGATCTTTCATCTCCTCTTTGCTGCACCAACCTCACTTGTACATGAACCACCTCCTCAAGAAGAACATGAAGTTGCAATCATGCCTAATACCGAGCTAGAGTCGGGTGATATCTTCCCTAGATGTAGGAGATAAGTATGATGAAACCGACATGGTGTAATGAGAAATTATCCCTTACTTCTCGGTCATTACTTGAATGTTCAAATCAAAGAAAGGAATGTTGGCTCAGCTGCTTCTAGATTTTATAATGGTTTTGGAATCGGTATGTGGAGATAGTCAAGCTGAAAGTTGTTAAGTTTGTTGGAGAGATGACCGACTGACTATGAGATAAGCACTATCTCCTTGGGACCGGAAACATACGAGGGTGACTGCACCTACATTAGGAATCTTCCACTCACCTAGTCATAGGCATCAAAGAGTACAAAGAAAATTTGGATCAAGCAGATGGTCACATTCACACTCTCGCTTCCTATGTCCAAGTGCTTCTTGATCTTAGTGCCACCAATGTTCTTCTTACAGAAGAAATCACTCCGGTTAGTAGCATTGATCCTAAGTCCATCAGGAAGACCTAAGCATTCACCATGTAGGGAAAATATAATGAAAATGGGTTAATATGATCCTTGAGAAAGGAAATACGTTTCTTCCAGAGGTGATAACCTTGTACAAATACATGGAGGGCACAATGATGAAAGTGCTCGTAACTAGAGAGTCAATTGAGGCCGAGAAGGATCACTGGGACCAAGTGTATTCCTTGGTCGGGGACATGATTAGATTTCATCACCCTCTTAGTGATTAAAGGTGTGTTCTCAATGGAGGAAGAGGATTTGTCTCAAGTTTGGGCCCAAGTGTTGTTCACAAGGTATGAACTGATCAAGCGTGTCATTGATGAGTTGTATACATATGAAGAAGATGTCCAGAAGATGTAGAAAGAGGTAGATGCCCATATTTAGAAACTCGATGTACCAGCGGTGAACCTTGATACTTCAACAAAGGATCTATTGAAATCATTCAAGGACCGAGTTAAGAGCGAGGCTGGAGATCCCTTTTCATTCACAGAAAACACATTGGAATTCTAGCCGAGATACGGGCAATCATTTCCACCACTACAGAGAAGTATCAAGCATGGTACTTAGAGTGTAAACACATCAACTCCCTTGTGGGGAATTGCATCAAGTCCCTCAGTCTCATCCTGATCCCTCAGGAGCGCTAGGTAATTCCAGTAGTGGCAAGATTCAGCAAGGAGTTCAAGGGTATTAAAAAATTTCTAGTAACACTTCCCGAGAGTTCTTCAGATAATAGGTCGTCTTCAAAGTAGCTCTCTCTCTCTCTCTCTCTCTCTCTCTCTCTCTCTCTCTCTCTCCTTCTTCTTCTTCTTTTCTCCTTCTCACCTTTTTCTCTCCCTCTTCTAATTCTTTGTTATGTGTAATCATGATATTTTGTCTTATTCATTAAAGTGACTTTATAAAGTTGAATTGTAAAATTCCCTTTGTTTTATAAAAAGGGAACTTAATTTCCTAAGTCCTAGGAAGATGAAAAGTCATGAGATGAAACAAGATGATGAAAAGTCATGTGGGGTGCAGCTGAAAGGTCACTTCTAGTTCTATATAATGTAATGACACCCTCATTCTTAAGGGTTGTCAATTTTGTGCACTCAAGAGAGAGATCTATTAAGCAATACAAGAGAGATAACATTCTTCCACTTTCCTCCACCATTTTTCTTCCATTTCTTGCATTGTACAACTTGATGAAAATGGAAATAAAGAAAGGGATTGTTTCTTTTCATGGCTTATGAATGTGTGCATGGTTCCCTTTTTCCATTGACATAATAATCTTGTTGTTTCTCTCTAGTTAATTGTGAATGTTAAGCGTCTAATTAGCTCTTGCGAAGAATATGTTTTTCTACTAGCAGGGTTAATTTTCCTTGTCTAACTTCCCACTCCCCTTTCCCCACACTTCAAAAATTCTTCCCTTATAATTCCTTGTAATAATTTTCCGTGAGTATAGTAGAGCATACTGTTGGACCCTCGGCCTCTTGGCCAACCACAAATTTTTTATTTCTATTTGTTCACAATAAAGTGGAGCTGCACCACCCAAGTAGATGGACTTAGATTCCCAGAGCATTGGCAAGAAATCCACAAATTTGTATATAGTAGAGCCGTACTGTTGGACCCTCGGCCTCTTGGCCAACCACAAATTTTTATTTCTATTTGTTCACAATAAAGTGGAGCTGCACCACCCAAGTAGATGGACTTAGATTCTAGAGCATTGGCAAAAATCCACAAATTTGTCCCCAATTTTTTTCTCGCCAGAACTCAAAGTAAGTGGTGGTTCTTTTTTTTTACAGAGATGGTCATGTAAAGAACACAATTCCTCTTTCTTAACATTTTCACCTTTATAAACAAAAAGACCCATGAGGGGAATTTTTATTATTAGTATTAGTGTGGTCCAATCATCATTGGTGTTTGTGGGGCTTTGGAATTTGTGTGTATTTTTTCCTCGGGGTTTGTGACGAGTTACGAACCATAAGGGGGAATTTTCAAATCATACAATTTGAGGCTTGACATTGAAAATAGGTTTTGGAGGGTTAATTTAAAGAAAACTCTAGGCAAATTGAGACTCACCAATCTAGATATCAATGGTTTCCTCGAGGTATTTCCCGAATTTTATTTCAACGCAAATGCATTTTTAAGGGTGATCCATAGAAAACTTAAATTGTTCAAGGGAAAATGAAATGGCCGATGTATTTTATTCGTTGCTCAACAAATCCCCATAGGGGTAAGGAAGACCAGGAAATTCTATCGAGAATAGGATTTGGAGCTCGACTTGCTCAAACACTTAGAAATATGTAATTCGGTGTGAAAAGACAACCGAGTGTTGTGAATAAATCATGGGCCATTATTGAAAATGGCCTTACGGTGCTTGGCATTCTTAAATATGAACAAAAAAAAATTAGTTAGGTTTTGAACCCCATCTTGCTTGACACCATGGAGAGTTTCCGGTTGTTATTCACCCCTTGTTTGAGTAGGATTTCCAAGGCGATTCGAACAAGAAAATACCCAATAAGGGTGAAAGATTCAAACGAATTTAATGCTTTATCAAATCAAGAAAATCTAGAAAAACATCATGCAAAGGGGTTTTACGGGTTAGAACTAGCACCTCATAGAAGACCTTAAGGAAAAAATTTCCTTTCCTTCGTTAGTGTCATGGTTATTCAAATCTCGTTGACATTACTCCGCATCAAATGGTGCTTGTACCAAAGAGATGGCCATAAATATAGGCTTAATCACCGCCCCAAGGAAAAAGTGGTGGATTTATTTAACACAATAAATACGTAGAACTATCAAGATTTCCTACCTATATCATTAATAGATCGACAATATGAGACTAAGGCCATAAGCATACAAATGCATACAACATTCTCAAACATGCAAAGCAACAAATATTTTTAGGGTTCCCATATATTCTCCACACCACAAAATTTTCAAATATCTCAAATCTTCCTTGTCTAAAAACTAATCTTAAAAAAATATCTCGATGATGTATGTACATGTGGACTTGTTTTGTTCCAAAATAAAGTTTCTCATCAACACCTTTGACCTCCTATTTGGTAGTGCATTTCTTTACTAACTCATACCCACATTCAATGAGTATATAAATCATCTGCAGAATGTTTTATTTAACTAAAATAGAAAACAAAATGTACAGACTGTCTCAGCTCTTGGGAAGTTATATGCTTACCTTTTCTCTCTTAAACTTTTAGCATGACACATGAAAAAATTATTTCCATTTCGCTTAAACGATGTATATGATATGAAGCACACATTTAATTCAGTTCCTTAGTTCAGTCTAATGGCTACAAATCAAAACTAATCCATGTACCAAGGTGTATCAGACATTGAATTTCTTCACAAACAAAACGTTAATATATATTGTTGCAATCTCGAAAGAACAGCACACAAAGTTCGGTACAAATAGATTGGATACTCTACCATAGAGTTATCTGCAATGGGACTTTTAGTAGGCTCCTTGTTACAGTTTCGATGTGGTTTACTTTCATCAACATACCATTTCTTACAGTTCGGACATGACTCATTTTCTTCGACAATACAAACTAGCAATCAAAGCAAAACCCATATTATCAAACGCATTACCTTCAATCACACAAATTCAAAAGAATCCAAAGCCAAACATAGATCCAATAATACCTGACAGATTCCCCAAACCCCCAAAAGGCCAGAAACATCTCCTCCAGGAATTCCTGAACCCAAACCACCCATAATACCAGAGACATCTCCTCCAGGAATTCCTGAACCCATCATATTCATAAAATTAAAATTCGTTGGTGTACCTCCCGTTGCATTCTGCAGAATGGCATCCATCCCGTGCTCTACAAACATATTGGCAAATGGAAATGGTGGCTCTTGTTGCTGCTGATGCACATGAAAAAAGACGAAGGGTTTGTATGTATATACCGCGGATCAAACGAAGAATATCTTGAGGAGGCTGACTGTAACTTCTCCCAGGTAACCATGGCTGCCGCCCATGAGCCCTTGACTATATAAATTCTCCAGTACCCGGTTTCCTCTTTGAGTACGGTAGTTCATCAAGAATTTCACGGATTGGATTTCCCCTGGCCGTAGGACTGCCCATTCCCTTCATTCTTTCACCGTAACTCTGAAGAAGGCGTTCTCTCAGGGAAGATATTTGGGTGCAAGTCACATGGGCGTCGAAAATAGCATTGAGAACAGTGATAATGCCAGGAATTTTCGCCTCTTTTGTTGCAGACATCGCAGGTAAAAGCTTTATGCGGATAAGGAGGAGAGAAGGATAGAGCTAAGGTATGCTGCGGATGATCTTGGTGGTTAAATTTCATGGGCAGATTGGCACACGAAGGATGGAGATCTAGATCACAAATACTGCAATGAAAGGAAAATCCGTTCCTCATTTCTTTCCCGCATGCGTTGCATATACTATAAATCTCCTCTCTGGCATGAGCCCTTGGCTGCGAAAGCAAATTGAGGACATGATTATCAGCAGGGTGGTTTATCTGCCGAGGGATCCGTGAGCAGCTTAAGTGAAGATAAAAATTACAGGGTCTACAATGGTAAACCATAAATCCATTTGAAACAGATTTAGCGCATCCTCTACAGTAATGCTCACCTGCTCCTACCAAGGTGCTGAGCTCCAAGCAATGAGAATGGCTGAAATGCTGAATGCTTCTAACACTTGGACCACTGAATCCTGCCATTAAAAGTTGTGTGTGATACTGAACCACTTCACAGTAATCTGCAGGAAGAGAATGGCATCAATGGCATGTCTGTTTCATATATGTGGCTCTATTCTCGGTAATATCGTGGAATAACTTATTCTGGTTCATGTGTACATCTTATCTTCGAGAAAATGCAACCATATCTACATTTTTATTTTAATTGTCAACGTCCATTTACATACCTTGATAGACATGGAGTTCTTGACATGTTGTACCAGACAAATTGAGGGTTTTCGACATAGTAAGCAACGGATATGCTACATTGAAACCTCATTTATTTCGACGTGCATGTGTACGTGAAAATTAAAACTTAGTGTAAAACATGTCCATATTACATAAACATAAGATTGCATATATACTATGACATGTGTGCCTATGTGTATGTGTATGTGTATGGTAGTTACAAACATAGATTCATGTGTAGGCTCACAACCTGCCTCACAATAGTTTGAAGTCACATAAGCCTTCACACTCGTTTTGTAGAACTTGAGCTCTACACCCTTATGGCATCTCATGCCAAGAATAAGGTTTTGTGGTACCATGCAACATTGAGACAACACCTTGGTACATACCGCCTACCTCTCGAAATTGTTTTACAATTTTTCCGGCACTTCATGCTAATCACTAAGTGTCACAACACCTTGATTTATTCCATTTTGTAGTCTCAAGCACAATACATTACTCGTTTACAACTAACATATGTTTTAAATCCCGCACTAGTATAATGGAACAATAATCACTTCTACAATCTTCCATCTTTCACATCACATCACTTATTGACTCTTGTGAGTCTTACGCCAAATCCATGTGTAGCATCTACAACTTTTGAAATGTCATAGGTAGTATTTATAGTTCTTGCAATTCCACACTCCTTTATGCAATACTCAACATCTTGGAGTATTGTGCCACAGCTCTCAATTTTGTGTTATGCCAACACACAAGTGCTCCTTTCTTCTCTACATGTCAATTGTTTCAGCATTTGCAAAAAAACTTTCATAGTCAACATTCATTTTACAACATTCAATTATAATGTGCCACACTAGGTGGTTCACTCCATGTGAGTGTTATGTGTCAAATAATCTTAAATCATTCCTTACGCCATATAGCAATTATTACTCAATCAAGGAAGATGAAATGTCTTACAATTGTTTCTCTTGTAATATTTATCATTTGTAACTATCTCCTCTCTATGTATACATTCGAAACTACAATTTGGGTTAATGAATAACTAGATACTTGCTCCCAAGCTAGACAATCAATATACTTGCATGTTAGGTGTATCTAATTATTCCCATACTACTTTATATTTATTACAAGTATAGATAAACATTCACAAAACATTCACTTACTAGTTACAAGAGATTGCACTCTTAGTGTTGTTGTATCATCATACATATTTATATTATCCCTATTCATCCATTGAATATAATTTAGCATAATGGGTTTATAGATTAGTTTTTAAATCTCTTATCTCGCATTTTATAATACATTACTTATCTCCAATTATTTATTATATATCACATGACTCTTCTTTTTTTACCATGAGGATCGTTGGTATTAGAGAATAAATCCTTATGTCTATAAGCATGTGAGCACAATGAGAGAAGAAAGTAATAAAAATTGCCTATATTTCAAACTACCAATAATAGCACCACAAATAAGAGCAAGATGGTTGACACCCAAAAGAAGCATGAGAAAACCTCGAACATCCACAAGAATATCAAATGTGCATTGGAAACATAACACTTTAGCCAATTCCATGGATTGGTGTCATTTCTCAATCTTACATCCACATCTATTTCTCATAACCACATACTAATGATTTCATAATCATACCCCTTTCAAGGTCCAGTGAATCTCAACAACAAATTATTTGAAGGTAAGATGTACACCACAACATTAGATAAGTGGATATTGATCTCGATGTGCATGCACACTCATTTCTCATTTTTGCATTTGCATCTATAACTCACTTTGGATACATAATGGTTTAAGTCACACATTACACAACAATTCACATGTTGCATTTGTGCACAAAATAGTTGACTTGTGCTTTCTTGTAGTTCCATGCCGAACACCATAGTGTAATGTTTATTTAAATTTCATGTGCAAACTTGTAGCTTTTCACTATTACATATTGAGTAGTGTCTTTGTGCCTTGTAACACTTAGCATCTTGATCATGCACGCCAATATTTTTCAACCTCAATCTTGGACACGTATAATGTCACGCTAGGAAAAATTTCAGCATCCATATGGAATCCTATGGTTTTCACATAGACTACCACGCTGACACCTTCTTAGTTTTGTGGTGTACTAGGAATCCTCCCACAAAACTACTTGTTCTAGAACAATTGTCATCGAAGAGAATAAATCATGAAGGTAACATATACATCACACACGATAGATGTAGTGATGGGTGATTTCTTCCATCATCACCATGAATCATTGTTACAGTACATCCACATCTATTTCTTGTATCTTATCACTAGTAATTTCATAATCATACTCTATACTCATTGAATGAATGTCAACAATCAAGTATCTTAAGGAAAGATTGAAACCACAAGATTTGATAAGTGGTTTTTGATCTCATTGTAGATACTCACTCATTCCTCATTTGTGTGATTGCATATTTAATTTTGCACAACTCACTTCATGGATCTACATAATGTAATGCCCACAAAATTGACACACAAATACAATAGTAAAATTATCGGGAATATATATATTTACTTTAATTACATGCTACACAACACCACATGGGATCTAAATAAAAACTCGACATCACGTATAATACTTACATAAAAATGAAGCCACTCATACAATAGCATAACATAGGGTACACATCAATGTCTTACTCAAACGTAAACCAGACAATGACCCAATTACAGTAAGAAACACATGATAGACATACTCCACGACATGGCATTTTCATGGTTTACATATTCATTACATTTAGGTTTCCATTGTAAGACCTTATAGTTTTCAACAAAATTAAACACATAAGGTTTAAAATTTCCTATTTTTCAAACTTCAATTACTTTATTTTGTAGAACATTAGTCTTTAATGGAGAATGTGCGGTTGGTTTCTTTCTCCAATTCCATTAGTTATCCAAATTTCATTTGTTAAATAAATTCATTTTAAACAACTATGAGTCTCCTAATATTCAATTCCTAAGTTAAAGCTTTGTTTCTCAAAAATTGTTTAGTTGACTATAATTGTCTGAAGAACACATAACATGGGATCCTTCATTCCTTTACAACTAGTTGCATGTTTTTCTTTAACATTTCACCTATAGTGGTTCCTTTAGAATTCACTCATTTCTCTTGTGGAAATAACTTTATATAGCTTGATTGTGATTAGGAACATATATACACACATGCATCTTCTAATATTTGACTTAAGGATTTGTTTGAAAGATCCATGTTTACTTGGTTTGGAAAATTACTCTCGTTACAAGGAGGAAAATTCACAAGAAGAAAAGGTAGGCTACTAGATAAATATAAAACCTATCTCGAGTTCATTTCATAGCATTGTTTAATACTAACAATACACTCTTTTCATCTTCAAGTTATTATAACCAACTATGTAGGTTAACTAATTAAGTTGTATCATTCTTGATTCACAATCCATTGCTCCAATTAGGAATTCATATTTTCACAATCATATTGCACATGGAAGGGTACATTACACCTGTGTTCCCGTTATAGATATTTTTATTTGAATTTAAGTGATGCATTTCACATTTCAAACTACTTATGTTTCATCATATTAAGTATTTAGTATCAATAACCAATGAATGAGTTAATTACATGTTTCGACAATAAATTATACTTCCTGAGTGATCCTAGATTTAATATATTCCTATCTACACCAAGGGTTCTACTAGCTTTTACAAGTCCAACTTGAGTGCAATTTCCTTAACTCACAAGACCTTGGCTACAATTAAGGTATCCCATTCTCAAGGCTACATTTTATTATTTCATTAGCATCGTTGTTTAATCCATATTTATGTAAAAAAAGCATGTGATCATGCATCATATTTGGTTTTTTGATTTATTAGGTTATTGTATTAGTCGTGGACCTCTACTTTATTATATTCATTTTATGATCACATATGACATTTTAGTTGGTTTTGACATCGCTCAAAGGTGTACCATTTTTAGTAGCAGGTTTCCATAGATTAATCTTATTTACCCTTTTTTACTAACTACATTTATGTGGTTACTTTGGTCATGTATAACATCATTTTGGAACAAATTTATTCCTATAACACTTACGTAACACATAGGGATTTAAGAATACAAGGAGTACGACCTCACACAAGACAACTCATTTCATTTCTCTTAGACACGCAAGTATTAAGTGTATATTGTAAGAGAGATATCCCAAATAATCTTAAGCATTACAAAATCCTCCTAAGGACCTATTTCAATTGTTGGGTAAATACACAAGTAATTTGAAATGTAGTCTCCACTCACAAAATTTAGATCTCACAAGAGATCAATCGTAGGTACAACCACTAACTATCTTGCAAGGATTTGGCCACCCACTAGGGTACCAAGGGAAATTACGCACAAGAGGGTTAAACTTATTCATGATATGGTCATACCTACAACACCTAGACATGATCACCTCACTCATCCCAAATGATAGGTTTCACAACGTAAAATCACCACCTCTTAAAATATTCAGGTAAAAGGTCCTTAATAAGACGTCTTAGGTGCGAAACAAGGAGATGATTAATGAGATTAGAGTATTTTATTAACATGATCAATGTTTTATACCCTAGAAAAAGACCCAAATGGGGAAGGAAGTACAATAGGCATTATAGCTCATTATTTTATTTTATTTGTTTTGATGAGATGAGAATCTACCTAGCATTGTGGGTGTTAAGAAAATAAACCAATAGTTAATCTAACAAAGGATTATTTTAATATCTTTATAACATATGTACAACATTGAGTACAACTTTACATCCAATTCGACACTATAAAATATAGCCACATTGGTATTCCCTTTCAAAATATACAAAGAACAATTCTTCAAACAACAATACATATCATTATTATATGGTAATACATGTATTGCAAGATGAATATAACTTTATAATGACAACTCATTAATTACAACATATCACATCCAAAAATTCCTCTTGTTTGGAGTACCTGCAACCAACGCGTTCACATCCTAGGAATGAGTATGGAAATCCCCTACACTCAAGCATAAATCCACACATTCATCATTTTTAACATTTTCAATTAAATAGAAGAGAGAGAGAGAGAGAGAGAGAGAGAGAGAGAGAGAGAGAGAGAGAGAGAGGAGAGAGAGAAGAATAATATAGATTTCATTTCTCATGAAGTCACGCTTTCACATTCATTTTAATATTTTGGTACTAGAGAGAGAGTAAGGATGAGAGAGAAAGTTAAGAGACATTTTATTTTCCATTCACAATGTCATAACCATTTAAATTTCATGTCCATTATCATTTCATTTCAAACCAATTCACATTTCCCAATTCATTTACGTTTTCAAATAAATCAAGTATCATAGTTGTTTCTAGAGAGAGAATGGAGAGAGAAAATCACCATACATTTCAAAATTCATTTATACAAGATAAAAGATCAAATAAAATTCTACATAGCATTGCAATGGTATTACAAGGTCACACACGTGGCTAGAAGTCAAACGAGTCTAAAAAGGAGATCAGAGCTAAGGTCAAGAAAATAGTCCAAAATAGTAAAAGTAGTTACAAACTGGGTCTTGAACACACTTGTTTCAAATTCATTCACAAATTTTGATGATTCCTACTTATTCCCCATATATAGAGAATTCATCATGTCCATGACGATGAAGTTTCTTACGACAAGCGAGCTCAATTTACAAGGACAACTTCGGGGCTAGTTATCGTAATTGCGTCGAGCTCTTGTCACACACGAAACTAGTGGGCCCCCAAAACCCACTTGCAAAATTAGTTTCCGAATGTGTTTTCATTGAACCAAAGGTGGATTACAATCCTATTGTTGGAATTCTATAGGTAGAAGGTAGTTTTTTCAATTTCGCTCAAGCTAAGCGACAACCGTAAGCCGAAACCGATTGTGTTTTATTAAAATGACCATGTCACTATAAGTGACTGATAAGCTAAGAGGGTTTAGGAATATGACTTGAAAGTGCATTAAATAAATTTTAAAAAAATCAGTTAAGGTTTCCTAAGGTGTTCCATGTTACCAGGGGTCATGCAAAGAGTTTCGGTTTTACGATACGTTTGGGTGTGGCGCTCCATGTGCATGACTTTCGAGATTTTTTTAATGTTTTAAGATTTCACATCAAGGTAATATTTTTTTCAATTGTTGGGATTACATTCCCTATCATTCAATATTTATCAAAAAAGGGGAAAACCATGCCTTTTTACATGCAAAACTCGCAATCCCCGCATTTGACGAGACCGCATCAGCTTTAGGCAATCCGCCAACAATTTTTGGCTTGTTCAAACTTCCTCTCTTTTCATTTCTAACTTTCCTCCATATTTATCATCCATGCATTCTTTCTCTAATCTTAAGGTTTCCTGCAGGCTAACCGCCACGGACTGCAGTTGTTCCTTGCAGAGTGATATTTTATGGAACAAGGATGGCTCGCCAAGTCTGAAAGCTAGTAAGGAATTTTTCCTATTAGAACCATTTCAAAACATGGATAAGTTGGCTAATAAATATACAAGGAAGCATCATACTAGATATTATGCTCCCCATATTCAAACCGGTCCACTTTGGTTTCATGTAAATAAGGCAATGGAAATAGTCATCCATATAGTAATTTTTGTTTACACCTTCATACTTCTAAACTCCTCATTAAATCTTGTGAAGGTGTCCTCATTTATTTTAGCACTTGGGTCATCGTCATTAATTCTTTGGCGGCTTCACCTTTTCACGTTTGACTCACCTTTCAAATGATCCAACTGTGGCCATGCACTTCATCTAACTTGCTCATATTTTTTTTATTATTATTGTCTCCTCAACACTTCTTAGTTTGCTTGCTATTTTGGCATTCTCCTCTGATAATTGATTCTTTTCTCCAACAACACATTCCATGTCAAGTTTCAGTTGTCATTTAGTTCAGCCAACTGGGTAGACTTGTGTTTGAAACATTCTACCATCTGCTCAATTTTCTGCAGGTTTTCTTTAATGTACCCATTTTACAAATACCTGCTTTCTTTGTTGACCTAAACCACCATCTTGAAATCATATTATCAAAAGCATTTTTTCAAACAGTACACTTGATTTTTTAAAATCTCCCATTTGGTGTAGGCTAGGAGAAAATTATCAATTATCAGTTTGCCAATATGCTTTAATGGATGTTTATGCCTTGTTCCAAGGCACCTACTCTTGTTGAAGCTTTTGGGGACATCCCTAGAACCTTAACGTCTCTAGGTGGTGAAGGGAAGAGTGAAAGAGACAAATCTTGTAGGCACACTAGTGAGATAGCGGGAAAGGCAACTTTCAATGTCTTAAACAATACAACAACTACTCCGAATAAAATATAAACAACAAATAAAGATAAATACCAACAAGCTTACATGCATGTAGCACATGTGGTTAGAAGTAGAAGAAGTAAGATCATAATGGCTAGACCTTATGCATCTTTGGAAGTGCTTCCTCATCCCCAATCATATTTTGTAGACATTGAAAACCATAGCGACATGCAACAATTTCCTTTCAATTCAGAGATAATTTCAATCCACTTCAGACACAAATATAGATGCACATTAGTTAATTTGTAAAATTAAAATAAATAGATATTAGGGATACATATTTATCTCGTGAGAAGGGCTGACTTAATCCATCATGGTGCGATTGAGGATGGCTATTAGTGAGATTTTTGTCTAACACAGTCCCTGTCACATTATGTACACTTTATCGATATCTTATTACTTCTAAATTACAGCTTTTACTTGGGTTCCAACATGGTTACCCTTTTGATCTCAAGAACAATGCTTAAGGTATTATATGCTGAAAGATTCACAGAGTCGGAAAAAGGATTTTAGGATATGTCGCTCTCCTCCTGCAATGATGTAGTGTTAGGTGTGGTACTTGTTAGGTTAATTATTATTTACCTAATATATTAATTATGCATCATATAATTAATTATTTAATTAATGTTATTAATTAAATAATGTTGTTATATGGTTTTTAAACCATATTTGTCTTTTATTTCCACAGGTATAATTGTTATGATTGTTATAACAATTATGTGCTTCCCGGATGCATTTTGGAAGTTGTTGTAACAATTATTATTGTATTCATATGTTGTACAATTCCTATAAGAATTGCAGCACTCCATTGTATTCTTGGTTGATTCAGATTAATATATTACATAGGCTTCCGTCCCTGTTTACATTTGGTATCGAGAGCATATTGCAGCTCCTGGCAAGGTTGGAGAAGGTTACAGAGGAAGGAGAATTTGTGGAGAAGAAATCTGCATCAACGGAGAGCCAGTGTTACCTCCTGCAGCTTCCCAGCATCCCTTGCAAACTCACAACCTCCTATGCATTTTATAGGTAAACATACAAAGGAATTTTTTTGCCTTGGTGTCCTCTGCACTAGGAAAAATTGCTCCCTGGAAGCTGATCATTTTCACAATATTTTAAAAAAAAATTACCCCATCAAGGGTTTTTGCCTCTAAATTTAGAGGTGCGAGATAGTTATAGGTAACTCCATTGTACATCGCCAAGTCTGGTAGTTTTTGAAGCGCAGGCCGAGCTATCTCGAGCTCCTCAAGCCATTCATTGAGTTATTTGAGTGCTCTTCCACCAAACCAAGTGAATTGTTTGATAGGATTGAGCCCATAGCCGTGTTGTTACTCAAAGGTCGAGCTCTATTTTTTATACATTGGGACGAGCTATTTTGAAGTGGCGAGAGTTGTTTGCTAAAGCGGTGAGTTTCATCGGCATTCACCAAGGTACATTGCTTGCATAGACACATTATGTTGAAACCACCAAATAGAAGGGGCATACAAATCAAATCGGTGGTAAACAAAAGAAAAAGAGGCCAACTTGCACATCTCCATCGACGTCAATGACTACAACATCCTCTCTATTTCTTTCTCCTCGCCGTCTCTAACTCCTCCACGTAGCTGCATACAAGTCGAACCTGCAACCTCAAACACAAGTAAATCAAATCAATCAAAGGAAAAAAATAGCGAAGGCGATTAGCAAAATATGTTGGATATATAAAAAATGCGAAAAAAACAAGCAAGCACATGTAAATTAAATACGGTGGACTAGAAAATCAAAACGGTTCTTTAAAAAACAAAACAAAGGAGGATAAACATGGAAAAGGCATCTCAAATCCACTTCATGTGGAAAACCTAATCCAAATCCACATTGCCACGCATGCAGCCACGTGGGACTCCATCCACGTCACTTTTTTCAAAAGGTGAGTCATTTTGTCTCTTTATTAAATATAATTTTCTTCGTTTTATATCACAAGCACTCATAAAACCTAAGGGGTTGAGGGGAATGACTTAGAAATGGGAGGTGTGGGGTTCAAATCACACTCCCAAGATATTAGCTTTTTAAATTTGGCAGAAATTTTGGAGAATCCGCTAAGTTTGGAGGCATATTTGGTGGGAAAACCATTCTTTACACAACTAGTTATAGCTAAAACCACCTCTAAATATTTTAGTGAGAAAAACCCTAATTTACGGTTAAAACTTTCTCCATTAAGCTTGTTTTTTGATTTCGGGCAACATTTGCAAAAGGAAGACTGTCCAAAACTTCATTTTGTGCCACTTTTTAACAAATTTTTGCATCAAGGGTCATATTGGGCTCCGGAGGCCACTAGGGCCCGCAAAACAAATTTTTTGTGCCTGCCATTCAATTTTGTATATATTTTTGAATGTAATTGAATGTTGCAATACATTGTACTAATTTACAAGTTGCCATAGTCAACTGCAAACTTTGTATCTACTCAAAAACTGGTAGAATTGTAATACAAAATAGTAAAAATTGGTTCTGTAACACTCACGAGATCCTAGATCTCTTTCATAGCATTTGGTATATACGATGCCTCTGGGAAGCACTTACGGGTAAATTCGGTGTGACTAATACTGCACTTAACACCTAATATAGCTGCAACAACGTCATTTGGGCATCGACCCTTTAAATCGATGGGGAGTAATAAGGTCACAATGCACACACTATGAGCCATCCCATCCATTTGTGAATGATTGCACGACATAAATTAGACTGATAAATTATCCAAGTATATAGCGAAGTTACACACGTATATGAGGATATTTCTTTGAGCCAGTGTCAATAATCACACAGACCCCTTTCATTGTCTTGGTACCACATATTGAATTCTTTCACGTACATTAACGCCTCTTTCATGTACCACCGGGTATATAGAAAGGGTGAGCTTCTTCCACGTACACTTCGTATATCGGAAGGGTGCGTATATAGAAAGGTTCGGTATATTGGACTGATGGTATATAGATTGGGAGATCTTATACCTGGAGTGATAAGAGCCAAACCCTGTTAGTGTTTTCTACAAAATGGGCACCAATGCCCCCAAATTTTTCTTCTAGATTCACAACTACTCAGAGGAAACAACTATGTTGCATGGAAGACAAAAATCAAGACACAACTTGAGTTTGAAGAGATCTAGCCTATTGTGAATGGTACTTTGACCAAATCAACTACTGATATAACACAACAATGGAAGTTTGATAAATTAGATCAGAAGGACAAACTCATCATCTTGTTTGGAGTGTCTGACAATGTGCAACCCCACATTCGAGATGCCAAAAAAACTAAAGAAGCGTGGGATAAGTTGAGCACAATATACAAGGCCAAAAACAAGAATGTTATACTGAATTTGTAGAGTCAATTACACACATTGAAGTTCAAGCAAAATGAGAAAATAGAAGCTTTCTTAAGAAGAGTTGCATAATTGAGGGCTTCACTTCTAGCCCTAGGAGAAGTGGTCAAAGATGATGATCTCATTCCCATTGTTTTGAGAGCACTCCCTTCTTCATACCGTATTTTTGTAACAACACTAAACTTGTCAAATACGACAGTTAGTTTTGACAAATTGGTAAACCTACTGCAACAAGAGGAAGCAATGCACAATAAGGATGATGAAGAGGAGCAGGCACTTTCTTCACATCAAAAATGGAAAGGAAAAGGTAAAGGAAAACCTAATTCCTATCAAAATTCCCAAAATCAAAATTAGTATCAAGGGGACAGACAACTAGAAGAAGCAATGTCCAATCTGTAAAAGAGGACATGACCTAAAAGATTGTTGGTACAATACTTACAAGAAAGGTTCATCAAGCAACTCTGGACCTCCACAAAAATCTCACAAGGGAAATTCTAACTACAATCAAGGGAAGAAAAAGGGAACTGGAAAAGAATACCCCATCAACAAGGAAATATTGTTGAGCAACAAGAACAATCAGACAATGAAGACTACTTGTTCACTGCTCGATCAATTGAACCATCCACATCATCTAGTGATGTTTGGTATGTTGATTTAGGGGCCACTCGACACATGACCAGCCCTAGACAATCGGTTTAATTCAATGAGAGACACACCATCAAAAATCATGTTTCGTTGGGAGATGATTCTTCATATACAGTTCAGGGGATTGGGAACATTTCTCTACCCCTTGGTTCATGCAACTGCAGACTATCTGATGTCTTATATGTACCAGGGTTGACAAAGAATTTTCTTTCAGTCAGTCAAATCCTTGATCACAACCTAAAAATTTACTTTGATAGTCATTTCGGCAAGAAAACATGTTTGATTCGAGACAAATCAAGAGGCTCAAAAATAGTTGCAAAAGCCTCCAATGTGGGACACATGTTCTAACTTGATTTTGTTCACAGAGACGATCAAGCACTTGTGGCTAAGAACTCCACCTCAACATAGTTGTGGCATCGAAGACTTGGTCATGTAAGTTTCAAGTATCTCGAGACACTTCACCTAGGTGTAATATGGTACATGGGCTACCATCTCTTCAAAAGGATATAGACAAGTTTCCTCATTGCCTAGCAGGAAAACAACACAGAGCGTCATTCCAGAAGAGTACATATCGAGCTCATGGTAAGCTTGATATGGTTCATACCGATCTTTGCAAATCAGTGCAACCAAGTAATTTTGAGTTCCAATTACTTCATGCTTTGTGTCGAAAACTATTCACGAAAAATGTGGATTTTTGTCTTTGCAAGAAAAGTGAATCTTTTTAAACCTTCAAGAGGTTCAAAGTAGCAGATTGATAAAAAAATGGTCGTCACATCGATGTCTCCACTCGAGATAGAGAGGGGAATTAACCATAATGAGTTCAAAGACTACCTGCAAACTCACGGGATTCATTGACAAATGCCTCCTCCACACACATCGCAGCAGAATGGTGTTGTTGAGATAAGAAATCGTAATATCATGGAAATGGTGTGATGCATGATTGGTGATTCTGACTTACAAAGACATTCTAGGTAGAAACAACAAAACAACAGTGTATTTATTGAACAAAGTGCCCACAGTTTCTCTTGAAGGAGTAACACCACAAGAAGCATGGTCAAAACGGAAACCATCTATTGCACACCTTAGAGTATTCGGGTGCAAAGCAAGCATGCACATACCCAATCGAATAGAAATAAATTGGACATGAAGTCACAGAAACTCATCTTCATTGGGTACAGTGAAGAGACTCTTGGGTACAAATTAATGGATCCTAAGACCATAAAAGTCTACACTAGCAGAGATGTTGAGTTTTTTGAGAAGAAGGAAGCAGAGTCTCCTCCTCCAGACTCACCTAGATGTAGATTTTTCACCAGTTGTAAAAATTGAAGTTGATGTTCCCACAGATAATGAAAGTGAAGATGGGGATGATGGTGTTGATCAGATAGAACCATGACCCTCGGGAACAGTTCAGCGTATGCCCAAGTGGTGTACTAGCACAGTATGAGATGTAAGAATGGATGCTCCACGGATACATCCACCCTTGGGCCACGGACTCACGGTAAAAAGCAAGAGAATAAGTTAACTTTTCTCACGATGAGTAGAGTAATCAATCGATGATCCCTATATAGTCCAGAATCCCTACATTCAAAATCTTGGAAAGATGCCATGGATTCACGAATATCAATCGGTGATGAAAAATAACACTTGGCGAGCTTGTCGATCTTCCACTAGGAAGAAACCCGTTAGATGTAGATGGATATTTAAAATAAATTATAAAGCAAGACTAGTAGCAAAGGGGACGAAAAAAAAATAAGGCATTGACTACGAGGAGACATTTTCTCCCACAGCTAAGATCAAAATGATTAGGATGATCTTTTCTCTAGTTGTACAGTTTGGTTGGAAAGTCCATCAGATGGACGTAAAAAGTTCCTTCTTAAATAGAGATTTACAAGAAGAAGTCTACATGACTCAACTTTGAGGGATATGTAGTACACAGGTCAAGAAGCAAAGGTATGTAGACTCGGGAAATCTTTGTATGGCCTCAAACAGGCACCCCAGGTAGGGTACATCAAGATTGATGAGCATCTTGTATAACATGGATTTGTTAGAAATCCGTGCACGATCCCAATATTTACCTCAAAAAGAAAGGGGGAGATTTTTATTGTTGTTGTCTATGTCGACTATCTAGTCATCACCGGAAGTTCGGTGATGATGATCGATCTGAAAGAATAAATATCTTAATCGGTCATTTGACATTACCGATCTCGGTGATGCATTATTGTCTTGGATTGGAAGTATGGTAGAAAGAGAATCAAATCTTTGTTTCTTAGATGAAATATACCAAGACAACGCTCAAGAAATTTAGGATGATGGATTGCACACCATTGCTACACCTATTGAGAACAAAATTACATTTATTTTGTTCAGATCCATCTCTTGAGGTAAGTGCCACTATCTATCGTGCCAGTTGATTGGGAGTCTCATTTACCTGACCTACACTAGACCAAATATCAGCTTTGTGGTGAGCTATTTATCCAGGTTCATGCAGGAACCCAAATTTTTCATTGGAAAGTAGCAAGGTGTATCTTAAGATATCTCAAAGGATCAATGGATCTTGGTCTAGAATACAAGAAGAACGACAACTTCTTCTTGACAGGATATTCATTCATATCATGCGAGGCATATTGATGATAGAAAATCCACTTTAGGATTTATATTTTTATGGGATCACTGGACCAATATTATGGGAAGCAAGAAACAACACTTTTTCTCATTCTTCCACAGAAGTTGAGTATCATTCTATAGGAGAATGCATGCAGTGAAGCAATTTGGCTACGTCGCATACTAGAAGGACTTAGAATACCACAAGACAAATTGACCACCATGTATGTTGACAATGAAGGTGTTCTCAAACTTGTTCACAATCCAATGTTTCATGAAATAACAAAGCACATTGAGGTATAGGTTCATTTCATACATGTGTTGGTGCTCAAAATAGTCTCGCCCCATTTGCCTTTGAAAATCCATTGATTTACGGCCTCTGTCACATTTATCCCCACGAGTTGTGCCCAAAAAGTCTATGTTTTCATTTTTCGCCATAATTAATCTTTCCTTGAGCCGATGATCACATATGGGTCCATATTTGTCTCCTTGTTTCTCTGATCCTCTAAGGGGGTCTGTAATTTGGGTCTCCCGTTCTCTGTTCATTCAAAAACTCAAGCTTTCTCGTTCTTTCCATTTTCCATAGTCGGGATTTTCTGCCCTTGTCGTTTTTGCCCCAAATAATTGAAGAAAAATGAATGGATGTGGCCTTAAAGAATGTATTTGAACCTTGTAACATTTTTGAATTCTCTGTCGTTAGAGAAAATTTCATCTCGGACTCAAATGGTCATTTTTTCGCATTTTACGGTTTGACAAGTGTTTCTCTCGATAAAATTTGCATCCTTGCATCGACAAGGAACGTGGCCTCTTTTGGTTAGACACGGCTCAACCGAATACTTCAAAAATTCTATGAATCACCTCAACTTAAATATTTTTCCATGTGGAGGAACGGCGCTCATTTGAAGGTCTACTTTTTGGTTTGGCCTTGGAGTAGTGCTGGAGGACTGTGGAGGTTTTTGGCTTTGCTTTGCTCGGACTTAGACAAATTTTTATGTAGCTGGTATAGTTTGGCGGAACAAGGACATGTGGCAAGCCCGCACTCATTCAAGGTCTCCACTTTGGGCACCATTTTGAAATTGTGCCATGGAGACACGTGGAGGTTTCTGCCGGGTCTTCCCATACTTAGTCCTTTTTCAAAAAGTTTTGGGAGATCTGGGACACGTGGAAGAACCGCACATGTTTGGGGATTGGCCCTTAAGTTTCATTTTAAAGAAGCGCCAGGAGGACATGTGGAGGCCTCCGCTCACTTTGCATTTTGCTTGGAATTTTCAACGGCCAAAGGAGATTGCCTCGGAGCATGACACATGGCACCTTCCACTGAGCTTCAAGCCTTTAAAAATTTTCTTTGGGCCAGGACACGTGGCAAGCCCGCACTCTTTCAAAGTCTCAAATTTTGGGAACCATCTCAAGATGCACCATTGTGACGCGTGGCAATTTGAAAATTCAAAAGGGCGGGAAGGTAGACCATCGGGGGGTAACTTGGATTTTTTGCCCCGATATTCAAAAGATCAAAAACATCAAAATGGCCCACAAGCCCAATAATGGAAAGGTCAAAGCTCGCTCCAGGTCAACGGAGGAGGCGAGACTCTTGGGGAAATTTGGAAAAAAATTCTTTTGGGAGAAAAGAGTTAAAAGTGAAAAAGTAAGCGTGTTTCCTACTGGGACCCACCTTAGGACATGTGTCGGGTCATTTCTCGGGGGAGGTGCGAAGAAAAATGGAATTTTTTTCATTTTTTTAGAAGGTTGTAAAAAGTCAAAGGAAACCCCCAAGCATGTTTTTATAGTTGAATATTCTACATGGACGGCCTAACTTCAATGTAAAGATTAATGGAAACTGTGAATTTGAATTTGATTTTCCCCCATTTTTACTTTGAAACACTCCTGGAAGTGTGAGTCTTCATGATTTCTTGGTATTTCCTACACGCCAAACAGAGGGGAGTTAATTTTGATATCTAAGTTTAGTGGGAGATATCTAGAGACATCTTTCGCCATTAAAATGGTCTGACTATTGGGCTTGATCTGATTTTCCGTTTTTCTTCTCCCAAGTATGCAGGAACCAGTTGGCGGTGATTAGGGGTAGAAGTGGTTGGCAAGTTGAAGGAGGAGTGTTCTACCGGATGAAGGAGTAGAATGCTTTGAGATTTTTGCAAAGATCTCGTCCCATGAGCACTGATAACTATTTTTTTAGATCTCGATTCGGGAATCGTGATCGAGATCATGGAGAACATTGGTACATTAAATGTTTTTTTCTTTTGGGGAAAGAGGGGCTTTGTTGTAAATGTTATAAATGGCACAAATTTTTTCGTGTAAAGGGTTGGAGGTTGGAGTGTTAGAGGTCGAAGAAAATTCCCAAGAGGAAAATTTGACAAAGCCTGTCTTTTGAGAAGCCTGTATACCTCTTTTTTATTAAGTTTGGTCGTGTCAAGGTGGTTGCAAATGTACAACCATTGAAAATCTCTGAGATTGTTCTAGAAAGTTTCCCCTAAATAAATTTAATCAAACTCGAGTTATCTTGTGTTGATCTTAAGCAAAATGTGTTTGTTTCATTTCGAATGTCTACAAATAGGTTTTCTTGTTCTTGTTACAATATTTTATCAAAATCTATCTTAATCACACGAGTCTCGAGTCCTTGTGATAGTTTAGTGGCATCTGCAATCTCATTTCTCAGAAGAGCTTTCATCTGGGGGTGAAATAAACAATTTAAAATCACTTTTCTTTCATTTGTTGACAAAGATTGTTTGTAAGCCTCTGGGTGTACCTCAAGCGTGATTGATCTTAGGTTTTTATGTTTTATTGGGTCTTCTAACTCGATCCTTTGTGTTAGAATCTCATATATTGTGTGAAAAGGTGCTAATTTGGGCCTCCATTGAAGCACATATTCTGTTAAAGGAACATTTTAGCTATTTTGAAGCATTTCTATTGATTAGACTTTCCATTTTGTAAGGTTTCTTAGAGATATGGCAAATCAATTTATCGCCTCACCTCCCACCAAAAATTCATTTAAAACAACTAATCCTACCCATACTACCCATGTTTTTCCTGTGTGTGCACAAAAGCATAATTTCCATTACCAAAGCATGCAAAAACAATTAGGATTTCAAATGTCTTTAGTATCCTAAACCTTGTCTAGAAAATATCTCCACTATCTAGAGTGACAACTCGTGAGAGTTATATTTTGTTGCATTGATCATATTTTCTTCAAGGTCTCCTTAACAACTTTATTAGGAAGGATATCTCCATCTCCTCCATAAACAATAGGCTACAAAAAGGTTCTCTCACCTTGGTTGAAAGGCACAACCATAAAGTAGTGAGGATAGATCAAATCCTCTTAAGGTGCTACCCACTCATGTTTAAATCATGAGTGCCGAAAATCAGTAGATTGTTTCCCCTAGCTACAAAACGACATACATGATCATCTATCTGCCTTTGAGCATCCTGTTAGGTCCATGATATTGCTCAAACTTTGAAGGAGATTAATTTTGGGTACCAACACGCTTATGGCAACGTTGTCGAGGAATTGTTTAAATTGTTGAGAACTGATTTACGTTCTTGAGACCAATTTGTTGATTTGTTGATTTATTTTTGTATTGCTTGTTACTCTAGCACATGGTTGAATTGGTCTCTTAGTTAAATAGGGTTTCTATTTAACATCAAATTCCATTCTTCAACATCCTTTCTCACCTCTTAGAGAGGCTTTGTTTCAGTACCCACCAACACCTTTCTAACTTAATCCTCATAATTGGGTTGTTCCCAAAAACAAGAACCTTTGTATTCCTCCCATTTATCTCTATAGTCAGGGTTTGAGTTTCATTTTGTGTTGAGCTATAGAATGTCACTCCATGGGATCATTGTTTTCCTCTCCTTCGTACTTCTTATCTTGATCTTGATCTTCCATGTTTCTTATCTATAACTTAAAAACTAATTCATTCATTCACTTCATAGGTAACTTGTCAACTAATTAGAAATGTAAGAAACTAAATTGTCTTCATCTCTAAATAACAAGTAAAATTTTGCATAAAATATAATAAGATTAAAGTATGAAGCACACTTAATCAAGAGAAATTTTTCCAATACAAGTGAAGATCATATCATGATAAATTAGAGAAAGCATAATCAAGTATCAAGTTTCAAGTATCAAACTTCTCCTTACATTTATGTAGTTACATCCCAACTATTGCACCTCAAATAGGTAATGAACTATGTGAGTTTGATGCCTCTTCAAAGAGGTAATACATAGGTGGAACAAGGATTCCACAAACCAAACCACTAACCTTTTCAAATCAATATCAAATATTAATATTATGTTCCGTTCTATTATTTGTGTTTATCGGTGTACATAATTTAGTAGAAATTTCACTTTTATTAATGCTTGTATCATGTTTGGATACGTTTTTAATGTATAATAATTCAAAATACCCTCCTACGCCTCATCTTATAGATCACTCATTTATCCTTTATTCATGTCAATTACAATGTCAATCTTCCTTGATCTTGTTATGGCTATAATACCTATCACCAAATTCATACTATCGATCAAAGAAAGTTCATGGTAGTTATTGTTGATGATTCTTAATTATGTATAATTTTACAAAAGGAATTTAAATCAAACATTTAAGATATGTTTCTATAGATAAATTAACTCAAATATGATCTTTTATATCTAAGGAATATAGTCCCTATAATTCTTGGGACTAAAATAGGTTCATGTTAAATACATGCTAAAATAAAGATCAACTTATACATAATAATACTTTCTCTACAACTCAATATTTATAATAGGGTCTTCCTCCTCCTCTATAGATTCACCTCCCTAGTGTTGATTCTAATCTTGGTTTTCCATGTTACCAAACTCTCCAACCTCAAAAGGGTCGACCTAGAAGCCTAACCCAACTATGTATTTCCTTTATGATTGTGTGATTGGGGTTAAAACCATATTTCTATTTCTTTAAGATATAAGCCTTATTTTTTCCATAAACAAGGGACCTCCCAATAGAGTGCTCACATAATCCTCCCTTTTAGAAAAGGATAGTATAAATTACCCCTTTGCCATCTGTAATTTATACATGGCCTTTAGATTTACATTTTCAATTGACCCATTCCCTATAAACATCAATACTACGTCTGGGTCCAAGAAAACTAGATCGATAAGGGAAACTTGAGCTCTATTAAAAATCTTGTTTAGAAATCTCAAGAATAATCCTCCTCCTACTTCAGTTGTGGAAGCAAAGACATGTCCTCTCAAAAATAATCCCTACCCTCTCACCCTCTAAACAAGATTGTTCAAAGTCTTATGTCCTCTCAGTTGGTGAAGTCTTATGATACGAGCTCTATGTAAATATCTTATAGTATAATTTTAATCCTAAGAGTTATCCTAGCTTAGATTTCTAACTCATAAGGAATGTAAATAGATAGGCATCACTCCTTCAATAGTAGATACTTTTAATTGGCTAAAATAGTCACAACTTGATTCTATAAACACATGTTTTCTTTATAATCTCACTACTTCTTTATGATATTTTAGGATGCTCTTCACTATATTCTATGTGTTCTCCAACATGTCGCAAATACGTGGAATTTACATCAATCTATTTCCAAGTTATAGGGGAGTGTGATGGCATATAAGATGACCCTTAATCCAGTTTAATTTTAATGAGATAAATAAACACCATTTATATCAATTCACCATCATTATAATTCCTTCGTGTACGTGAATATGGGATTATGCTTTATTTTAAACCATTATACAAGACTTGAAAAATATTCTTATTTTTCCTTCAAAAGATAAATCCATTTCGTTATAATATATTCATTTAAATGAGTTGCTAAAGTAAATATTACTACTAGTTGAAGGAAATGGTCATAGACAACATAAATTAAAGCATTGATAAACTACAATTTATGTAGAATAGTAAATACTCCTTTATTTCATGTTGTATACTTTTTTTGTCCACCCAATATTTCCTTTATATGATAAAATAGTAAATACTCCCTGGACCATGGTTTCAATAACCTTTCATTCAATGGCTATCATGTTTGATTTTGTTATTTTTAAATTGTTTTTAGTGATAATTTGGTTTGGTTGCATTTATATATGTCAAATTGGTGAATCGAATATGAGTTGGTTGAATGGAAGTAGCTTGTTGTGGTGAATTTATCTTAAAAGGAGGTTGATTATTACCAATTATTATATGGCCTAAAGGTGTGGTAGGCTTGTTAGGAGATGTGTATGTAGTAAATGGAAATTTATTCATATTCCTCAAAGTGTATGTATATCCCTCTAAAATTATGTTTAAAGGCATGTAATTAATCTAGAACTTCTTTTTGTTTAGTTTACTATCAAGGTTAGGTAAACAAAGAGTATAAAAATCATTTTTGTACTCATATCCAAGAGGAATTGAGGAATTAGAAGAGTAGTTTATCTTCTAGATAGTACTATTTATCAACTTAAAATCTTTTATATTCATGTTCCTAAACAAGCTCTTATATATATTTTAAATCATTCATGAATGGTGTAATCACATGTGTATGTTAATTTTTTTACAAATTTTGTTTATGGACACAGATCATGATGCACAACAGTATGTTGATTTGATAACAAAAGTTATGGAATTACTTCCCAAGAAAAATGTCAAACACTTGGTGAAGATGGATTTAAAAAAATTAAAAGAATTTTCCCAACAAGAACCACTATCAAGAAAGAAAACAACAAAAAGTGTAGAGAGAATATATGGTGAATTTGTTAATTTGACTACAATTGCTAGAGCACATTTGTTGGTTACATTCTTGAATCATGTTGATATGAAGGAAACATTAGAATTGTTGGGTGTCGATTTCGAACGGAAAATTCACAATGTATGTGTTATCACCAAATCACAACACCATATGGTTTTCACAAGTGTGTGTGCCTTCCCGAGCTTATAGTGTGATTGGATAACATGGGTAATATCTCCAAGTTGTGGGACTTGCTACTTGAGATAGACCTCTCTAGAGAAAGGTAGTTCTTGCTCCTAAACTACTTGCCACAATCTACTCTAATGTAGGAAACCCTATCTAATCATAATCTAACTTTCCAAGGAACAGGGGAGAGAATGCATAAAAAATCCTACACTAAAGCAAAGTGATACACTAGAAAAGGAGAGTTATTGATCACAAGTCTCAACTTCCTGAAATGGAGAGGGGTGAGCAATGGAGAGGATGGACAAGATGGACAAGATGCATCATAGACCAAAGATAAAGTTCACACAAAACAACACTTCAAACCCATTAAACACAACTCCCAAAACCTGCAATAGACATTAGAGATATGCACAATATACCCTGCAATGGTGAGAGGCAAGAAGAGACAATAAAATAAGCAAAGGATGGACAAAATGCATCATGAAACAATTTTATTGCTCCATGAGTTCACACAGTACATCATTAGTGGGCAAGGGGAAAGAAAATTCCATTACAAAGCAAAGAGAGGAGGCTTAAGCTCCACATTCAACCCTAGGGAAGAAAGAGAGGGGGCAGAGAAAAAATGACCAACTCCTTTACAAATGAGCCCAAGATTACAATTTATAGAATGAGAAAGAGAGAGAGAATTGTAATCTCAAATTTGTCTTTTCAACCACTTGCAAGTTGTCATAAATGAGTGTAATTGATGGTATGTTTCTTGTAAAAGGCTCCCCATGTTGTCCCATGTGCTGCAATAGAGAGATAATGATGACCATGCCTCATTAAATGCATCCCAACTACTAATTAAAACATTATTATGAACTTGGGAATGTTTTATAAGAAATATATATTGATTCCTCACCAAATTCTAAATTTCTTGATTTGTGCATTGGGATTGGAAACTTGATTCCAACAAGGTACCAATTTTATGTGTTTTTGTTGAGAAACGTAAAAGTTATGGCCTTCTGAGTGCGGGAAGCTATATGCACTAGTTTCCTTTGTATGCAGGCGTTTCGGCTATATCGGGGCCTTGTGTCCCCGCCTTTTGTCTGGACAAAAACCTTCGATACACTTGCAATCCTCCTTCCCGCGACATTTTCGAAAAATAATGTTTACGGAGAACTCATGTCCTAATGTCCCATGGATTGCACGGGACAAATTTATCTGATTTTACCAATTTCCCTTTGACTACGGCTTCTACGTATTTATGTGACTTCCGTGGACTTTTCTACAACTTATGTGGATTTTTCTCAGTGGACTTTTTGCACCATCCACGGACATTTACGTGGCTTTTTCCAGGCTTCCGCAGACTTTTTGTGCGACTTTTTGCGGCTTCCATGATTTTCTATGACTTTTCTACGGATTCCACGGCTTTTTCTCGCGCTTTTTTCACTAACTCCTTAGATTTTTTTCCTTGGATGGGGAAGTCGAGAGAAACTAGAGGGGCCCCCAAAATCAAATTTTTTGTTCTTCCATTATTTATGTTTGTTCCAAAAAGAAATTGTGTAAGTTATCAAAATTACCCTTGGGGTGAATTTTGGATAACTTGATATGGAAGAAGAATTTGTTGCAAATGTGTCCAAAGGAATAAGTTCCTTGGGTACAAAAACTAGGTCTGCTGATAAGATTATTTCTCATAGAGAAATATTAAATTCAGTTGTAAGTGAAGATACGACAAAGAATCGTCATGTTACCGCTAATTCCAATTGGGTGTATCTGGAAAGACGGTCAGTAGATATGCAAAGAGGAGGAAGACATTGATAATTCTACTATAGAAGAAAATTGGGAACTAATGTGTAGAAATCCATGTTATGATAAAATAGAGGATAATATTGTGAAGATAGTTTATGTTTTTGAGTGAGAGGAATCATCCTCCTCTAAATGTGAGTTATGTTTTAAAACATAGGATAGCTCACAATAACTATGATGAACATATAAAACATTGGCTCGAAATAACTCAATATGAGATGTACATCAAGTTTACAGAAGAACATCTAGATGTTAAGATTGGACAATGAATGTTTGAGAATTTAAGCCTTGGTATGTGTGAGATGATAAAGTCCTTGAAACATGTTGTTGCCACTATCACGTTGAGTTTGATTATCACTATCAAGTACACAAAAAAATATTACATATATTGAGGTGTGCTTTCATTTATATCTATATTAGAAATTTGATTAAATTTTGTTTTATGAGATGTGATTTAATTTATGTATTTCAAAATCTATGTTTTTTCGTGGTGTATAAAAAGTTACGAGAAGCATCGAATGGTATTGAAAAAGGTCCCCCTACACGTGTGAGTGAATTCATAGCTTCTATTCTTTGCACAATATCCAATGATCATGTCGATGATCAGTATGGCTTGCATCAAAGGTGTTTGTGACAAGTGTGGGGACTTGAAATTATTTCCATAAACAAATGAAGACTTGGACACAATTCAAATGGTGGCTTGCAAGAGGTGATTAATAAATAAAGAAAATATATAATTATTTTTAAATTTGGATGTACATATTTTATTTTGATTTTTATGTTTACTTTACAAATGAATATAATAATTTTTCCATTATGTATTGATTTTGTAGGTTCAAATACATAAAATATTCAACATGACTTGGAAAGAATGCAACCAAGTTGGATTTGGTAGAAGAGGAAATCCCCATTGTTACATTCATGCAAAGTTTCCAAAGTTTAATTAGTCTATACATCAAACATTCTCACTATGTAAAGTGGCAGACTACACAATTCAAGACCAATAGAGACACATTCCCTATTGGTTCCATATTGTCTCGTGGTTGATTTTGCTGAGAATTACTCATTTTCTCATAAAAAAGAGATTCAAACACAATATTATCATACTTGACCAAGTTACCATCATGGTTCAAGTATTTTATAGGCATGCACAATTGGATTTGGATGGGGTTAAAAGTATAGATGTGAAGCGAGTGATCAAGAAGGAGTATCACTTCTATATAAGTGATGAAAAGGAACATGACACCCACTTTGTGCAACATTGTTTTGGTTTGTTCTTTCAATATCTTCATCAATGAGGAGTACAAATAGATCAACATTTTGTTTGGTTGGATGGTTGTGCATCACAATTCAAATCCTCTCGCCCTTTCTTTGCACTCATTCACTATCATTGTCATCAAAAAATACCTCATTTATGGATTTTTTTTTAGAGTGGTCATGGGAAGGGAGAACATGATGGTGCAGGTGCATGCATCAAACATGCTCTAAAGAAACAAAGCTTTGATTATGAGGGAGATCGTTTCATTGATGCTCACACCATTTTTGAATGGTGTAAGAAACATTTTGCAGTCAGGCTTCAACCTCACATGATTCAACCCCACACAGAGTGTTTTGGGAGATAACATGTATGCACATTTAAAACATATGTATCTTGATGTGAAATTGATTACAAATTACAAGTTACAATTTTTTTTTTTCTCTTAATTTTTATGTTTGTTTTAAACTTTATTGATTTTGTACATGATTAATTAGGTATTGATCAAGGAAAAAGCATGGATGTGAAAGGATTCCTAATTCTAGGTCTTTGCACTCTGTGATGACTATGGATAGTAATAACTGGACAATCTGTATAAGATATTATTCTTGTTTTTGTTATGAATGCATGAAAAAATCATATTCAGAGTGCAATAGTAAAAAACATGGGTATGTAGGTGAGTGGAAGAAAGTTTCTTTAGTTGTGGATGACACATATGGATCAGATCATGATGATAGTTTTGAAGATGTTCCCTTGATTTCACTTGTTAATGACCACATATCTTGAGAGGTTAAACAATGATTTTTTTGTTTAAAAGGATTGTATAATTTGATCTCATTGAATTTGTATGTATAATTTATAGTATACAAATGGATCATTGAATAATTATTTACATTTTTTTGTAGGTGGTGTATTTGTAGTCACTTGTAAGAAGACAATATTGAGAAAGTGGAGTACTACTTTTTATGTTGCATGTAAGAGAGAACAAAGCTAACATGTGAAATAACAAGTGAGGAGACAATGTTTTATACTTGGCTCGGTTATAGTGGTGCACAAAACATATTTACAACAAGTGAAAGCCCTCCAAAGTGGATTCACTTTGTTGATTATAAACCGGACAAAAGGTGTATCATTACACCCATGGAAAATCACAAAGACCATTGAATTCATCGTAAATGAAAGGTGGAGGCAAAAATGTGATTCATCAAACATGGAGTTATCCCAAAGTTTGGAACTTTGAAATTGGATAAACTTCTAGATGAAGGCCTATAATATCCCTCTATATTGATGTTTTCTGAAGCACACATCCAAATTGTAGAGGATCTACTCTAACTTGCCAAGGAGACAGGGTTAAGAAGATTACAAGAAATTAAACCTAAACTAATAGAGGTGATACACCAAAATGAATGCTAAACACCCGATTTGCATGGAGATGGAAACCTCAATCTTAAGAAGGATGAAAATACACCACATCAACCCATTGATGAGAATCCACTAACCATTAAACATATAATACAACAACCATGCATATAATGAAGATTGCAATGAGAGATCAGAAGAAAGAAATGAACATAATTGAGAGGTTTGAAATTCATCCACAAACTTATTTTATTGCTCCAAAATTTGATACATAAATTTAAAAAAGGCCAAGAGGCACAAACTTATATTACAAAATTGAATGGGAGGTTTGTACTCAAAAATTCTCAAGTCAAGAGAATAAGGGACGGTCAAAGAAAAATTATCCAACATTAGATCAATGACCCTCCTTACAATATATAGGAAGAATGAGAGAAAGGAGATAAAAGGATTCAAAATATTGCTTCAAACACCCAAAAATGCATTAAAATCTCCTGCAACAATTATGGGTGCCAGCAAAGGATGCAAAATCCATACCTCCATGTACTTTTCCATGTCGGCGAAGAATGGAGTCCATACCTCATCATTTGGGTAGGTGAGAAATCTGGAAACACCTTCTAAAATGGTAGACTATATTTATTCATTTTAAAGAACTTAGTCTCACTTAAATCAAGATAACCGGCCGTTGTGTAAAGGACAAAGAGATTTCCAAAAAGTTCTTTATTGTGCAAATCCGAGCTCTTAGTCAAAATTTATGGCTATCTGGCGAGATCAGGGTGCCATAATACATTAATTGTGGAGTGATTAGCTCTACTTCTTCGGACTCAAATGCGTAGCAACCCCTCAAATCTAAAATTTTGGAATTTCAGGCATTTTGACTTCGAGAGGTTGATGTTACTGTTCATTCGATTAAGCGGCGCGTGAAACCTCAAAAAATCAAAAACTCTTTGTCCAAAATTTTGACTTGGACAAAGGGTTTCCTTCCCTTTCCTTTCGACTTACGACACCGAAATCTCACCGTCTGCCGATACCTCCAAACCCCGAAGTATGAAATTCATATTTTGGGTTTTAGACTTTTCCTTTTAGACTTCTCGTCATCTCAAGCCCAAAACAAACCTCCAAAGGATCCAAATTCAAACCCCAAAATCGGGACCTATGAAAGTTTGAAATGCCCCCGCGTTGACCATTCCGAATTCAAGTTTGACCGTGAAAACCGAGCCCTTTAGAACTTCGGAGTTTTGGGTTTTCGGGCATTGGCTCATGATTTTGCATTTTTTTGGCAAAATTGGATAACAATTACACCCATCACATAATTTCTACCGGGTTCCAATTGCATCAAAGAAGAATAAAAGTGGTCAACGAAAAATGAAGACTAGATGTAGAAGATCATGAAAAAAATTTATAGGTCATTGAACAACGAGTTGAGCCACTTGGTATTATATAGAAGGACCTATAATATTATATATTGATGTCTTATGAATGGAATATTTTCTCTATTTTATTTGTCACTTTGGCATATATATTTGATAAATTTCTTGCTATGAATTAAAATTTATAACCTCCGGTCTTTATATGTGTGTGTGTGTGTGTGTGTGTGTGTGTGTGTGTGTGTGTGTGTGTGTGTGTGTGTGCTTCTCATTTTTCTGTGTGTGTGTGTGTGTGTGTGTGTGTGTGTGTGTGTGTTATGGATTAAAATTTGTTGCCATGAATTTAAGATTATAATAGATGGGGTTATGATTATGTATGTATGACATGATGATTCTTATTACTACACTTACACTCCTATTACAATTTATGGATTAAAATTTCTTGCTATGAATTTAAGCTTATACTAGATGGGGTTATGATTATGTATGTATGTGATGATTCTTATTACTACACTTACACTCCTATTACACATGATTGTACATATGTTTCTATTAGTTGAGGTATACAACACACAAATCAATTTTCCCTTAATTGGATTTTAAAACATCTCAAGATACCTTTATGCAAATTCAAATGTTCACCCATAAATTTAACAAAAGGACAATGGAATAAGTTGGGAACATTATACCAAATACATGTAATGAAGCATGGTTGGTTGACTATAGAGTGTCCTACCATATTACTTTTCATAGTTATTAATTAGAAAAATAAATTAGGAGTGTGATAGTGGTAATTTATTTACATATGAGATTATTCTACTCACTAGATTGTGGGTCAAGGAGGTGAAGTTAAGGTTCACATATGGAAGGTTCAAAGATGGAACCATCATTATTTTCGTAGAGAATAATATGTACTTTAGTATGGAGGATGGGTCATATTTTTGAGAAATAATTATGCACTCCATAATAGAAAGGAATTATGGACACAAAGGAATCGTATAAGGTATACATAGTGTACTATACAATTATATAGTTTCCATTAGAGAAATTTCATTAATCAAGTGTAATAGTTTTTTTTTCCTTGTAAAACATATTCTACACAAATCTTTATGTCTAAATATTATTTTTGGTCAATTTTTAAATATATAGGTATTAACATAAGTGTTCGAATTGTACGTAATTATTGAGTAAAAAATTAATCTTAATTCCAAATTCAATATTGATATATCTTGTATTCCCAATCACTCCATCAAATTCCATGTTCTAGCACAAATACCTCTATACATTCCACACTTATCCAAAATCTTGAAATGGTTAGCATGAAACTCTTCATAACAGGAAAAATCAAATTATAACACTTTCTCATAGATTTCAAACATCAAGTAATAAGAGGGTCACTTCAAATGAAATACCCTTTTCTACCCATCTTTGTTTCTCTAAAATTTTAACTGTTTAATGAAAAAGAAGATCCTTCACATCATATTGGATCTTTTCACACTTCTTTTATAAAAGCATGATGATAACCTATTGTTTAATAATCTCCCTGGAAGCCAAGTAAGGATTATGTTATCGATTGGTTTTATAATCTTCCACATGAATTTATTAATTGTTTAACAAAATTTGAGTTGATGATTTCTTAGCTCTCATTTTCAAATTAACATTGGCATGAAGGTCACATTTTCTAAATTAGTTGAAACTATGCAAAGTACAAAAGAACATATTAGTGGTCTTATATGTTTAGATTCAAAACAATGGTTATTAAAAATAACTTGTGAGCCATCAAATAGAACAACCCTTTTAGAATGTTATTTTGTTGATATTTTCTTTCAATTATTAAAAATAACTTGTGAGCCATCAAATAGTGAGATCCAAAGTCTTTTGTTGATATTTTCTTTCAATTATTAATTTTTTTACATTCCTATGTCTCCACATGAGGTTTGCAATGTTATTAGAGAATTCAAACTAAGCTTGCACAAATGTTCTTAAGTATGGACCCAATATTTTTTATTCTTCCAAATTTCTATATAATTTAAGAATATTATAATCTTTTTCCAACTAAGAATGACACTATGAACATAGTAATTGCTATAGAACAACCATTTTAGAATGTTTTTTTTTTAATAAAGAGAAATGAGACAATCCAATATGATCAAAGAGAATCTGCAATGATTATTGGAGACATTGATTGATAATGAAACATTTACTTTATTCAAGTGAGATAATTAAATCCTTCAAAATTCATCAAGATCACATCGAGAGTAAATAAATCCAAATAAAAGGAGCGCACACGACACAAACAATATCAATCAATCAATGAATCCTCCAAATAGATATTTTAATATTTTTGTAGAGGCTCTTCTAAACAACCATGGACAAGAAAACAATGTAAATGTGCATGTGATTGATGATAAACAAAATATTTATGAAAAAAATAGCATTTAGCTACAAATATCATCCCATTAATAACTTTTTTGGTACTTTAATCGATGCAAGGATGACTTTTCAAAAGAAGACATCACACTATAATAATCATATCCCATCCTTCTCACAACTTACAATTCCAATCTCTTTCATGAAACCCAAAATTATATTTTTCTCTCTCCCCATCCCACAACATACTCATTTCTAAGAGAACCTTACAATGAAAGATGCATGAAAAGTGAATAAGAATCATACAAGTAAAACCCATAAGTATACCATCTCTCTTAGCCTCACATTTTGGTCTTCATACGTTCAAATTTTAGTAGTTAGCCTCAATCAATGTTTTTAGAAGTAATTATTTGACGCTCATAATATGCAAGAGGATAAATAGAAGCCAATTTATTATATTTAAGATTCTTCTTCTATGATTTGCACCTAGTATTTTTGGAGTTGTAAGGGGCATATTATATTTTTTTCTAAAAACATTGACATCAAATTCATAGTGAGTAATTGAGATAAAGTAATATTGCTTTTGAAATTTACTAGACTTTTTTGTTTCCTTAGTTCAATCTTACATTTCTTAATAAAATGACCCTTTCCAATTTAGGAAGTGCTCTAAGACCATGCTTCAATGATATTTGTAATTTTATGCTACATTACATATCAAAATATAAAATTCATGTCTAATGAATATATATATATATATATATATGTAATTTTATGCTACATTACATATCAAAATATAAAATTTATTTGTAATTTTATGCTTTGAATTACATATCAAAATATAAAATTCATGTCTAATGAATATATATATATATATATATATATATATATATATATATAATGTCTAATGAATATATATACACATGTGTCTAAGTCATATATCAAAATATAAAAATCATGTCTAATGAGTATATATACATGTCTAAAATCTCATGTAAACACATAGATAGTATATATACTCATTAGACATGATTTTTATATTTTGATATATGACTTAGAGACATGTGTATATATATTCATTAGACATGATTATATATATATATAATCATGTCTAATGAATATATATACACATGTCTCTAAGTCATATATCAAAATATAAAAATCATGTCTAATGAGTATATATACATGATGAAAATGCTCGTACAACATGTATCATTAAAGTCTCCGTCATGAAGTAAGGTGAATACTAGACCCCTCACTAGGCTCTGCTGCACCCTGCATGTTAATAAAAATAAATATACACATTAGACACTATATAATATAACATACTATATATTAAAATTTCTAAACAAAATTCTACAACAATTTCTTGATTAATTGAATAAATCATATAAAAAATATGTACAATTGATTACCTCAGATCATCTCTCTGGGTGGATGTTGGGAGTATCTACACTATGTGTAGATATTTGTCCCATAGATCCCTAGTGAAACAAAATAAATTAAATGTAAGAAGTTGATAAATAAGTTTTTTGAATAAATTTCATTAATTTCACAAATTTCAATTTAGATTAAATATTAATTCTAAAACACAATAAAAATAGATATATCTCTACATGTATATACCTCTACGGAATGTGTCTCCAAATCTATGGGACTTTCACGGACAATTGTCTAATGCGACCCACGACCTCAACACGAGAAAAAACAAGCCAAGTGAGTCAAGCCGACTCAGCCCCGAAAATCAAAATCCATGATGGGCTCATTCAAGAGTTGTGTATATGTCATCTAGGGGAAATGGTGTGGGTTGTGAAGCACCACACGCTGGAGTAGTAGCCTAAACATGAACTCAATATTAATATTAATATTAATAAATTGTTTAAAGTAATGATGAAATAAAATAAATTTTAATTAAATTAAGGTTTAATTTTCACACACTGGAACATAAATGTGCTAAACATCGGGTGTGACAATCCTAGGAACAGGAGGTCCAATTGTAGTAGCTACAGTAGTACCCTAAATAGAAGATACACTACCACTCTGCTCTATAAAATCTAAAACACCCGATAGTGGGATGTTGTAGTGTCGTGAAATCACCTCATATGCACACAACAAGTCAACACTAGTATGCGTCCCGAGCCGAAGTGTTTGAGTGGGATCACAGAATCGCCTCAAAATTTTGAAGGGAAATAAAATGTGCACAAGCGTATAACTCGCTATGTGCATCACTGCTTACTACTATCTCCTCCACTTATAGTACTATGTCTCATAAGGTACTGACCCACATGGTCAGAAGAGATAAGTTGGGTCTCATGAGTAATGATCCCAAGACCCTCTATAACACCCTCATAGGCACTCATAATGATAGGCACTGCGACATCCCGAAAGGTTGGTAAGAATGGTTGTGGCCTCGCTACAAGCACCCACACATCAAAAGCTCGGGAAATTCCCTCCTATCAATATGGCTTCCTGTGGCTAATACAGCCACACCACTACCTATAGTAATTAGGGATGTTTAAATAGTTCACCTTTAGGTTTAGGTGAACCTCAACATGTAGCATTAATATGAAATATAATGGTAATTGGTCATTATTCAGAAATTGGCCTTGAGAGGCCACAAATCTAGGATAAATCAAGCATGCACAAAGGGGACATGAACACTTGTTTACATAATATGCCCTTATTTTCTTTTGGCCTACATAACTACTCCAACACGACCTCCTAATGACTTCCTTATCAGGAAGTCATAATGTAATCTCATTATGTCCGACATCACCTGACATGCTTGATTTTAATGAATCTATAAATTTTTAGTGACTTAAGATCAAAAGGGTTGTATGTTTTCAAGTTTGTTTCTATTCTTCGAAGATCAACCAATATTTTTTCACAATGGGTTTTATAGTGCCCAACTGTAGTTGGATCCTCAAGAATAGATTACAATTTTTCTATCTCTAAATCCATCCTCTCAAACAAATTAGCAGATGAAGAGGCCATGACTGTAAAAAAAAGAAAGTAAAATTCAATTTAGATTACACATAAATTTAAATTTCACATAAATTTATATTTCTAGGTCAAATACTAACAATAACAAACATATACTTTTCCTATATAAAACATTTCATTATTAATAGATAACTATATAAAAGTAAATGTTTCATTACTAACAATTTAAATTGATAAAACCAACAAAATATGTTACATGAAAAATACTAACAATAGAGCTAATTAGAAAAATACTAACAAATAAGGATGGATAAGTATGGAACAAAGTATACAAATTGGGATAATATTGTTCTAGATTCAATTTCATAGTTTTTTTATTGAGAAGCACCGCATCTCTAGGAAAGAGAAGGATATGAGTGAGGCACAATTTGAGGAATAATATTTTTACAACTCTCTAAATTATTCAATATATGTGTGAGAAGAGAACTGAAAATAACAAACAAGAAATCATTACAATAACTTCACATCTCCCACATGAGAAGGTTCAAGAAAAGGTCCCAAATGGACCTGAAATTTTTTTAGAAATGAAGTAGTGAAGAAGTAGCTACCCCTTCTTAGATATTTGAATTAGATAGTTTTGAGTGTGAAATATTTACTTGAGAGAAAACTAAATCAATGAAAATATAATGAGAAAGATAAAAAAATTACTACTTGTACTATGAAGATAGTGATGATTAACGAGAGATATTACTATATGATGAAGTTTACTATATTTTTCAAATTCATTGTAGGAATAAAAATAATACTCCAGTGAAGAGATGATGGTAGATCATGCTTATTATCTATGGAAAGTTAACTTGAAATCATTTGATGGTTTATAAAGCATTCTATACCGTCTATTTCATGAACAATATCTCAAAATCTAATTCCCAACTTGCTAGTGAGATTATTTTTGTGAATCCATGAACCTTGATATAAGGTTGATTCAAAACATCATATTTAGCCTTATGTTCATCAAATGCATCATATTTGGACTATAATTATCTTATACTAAGTAGGATCAACATTAGATTTACCTTTTCCTCTTTGCTCAACTTGGTTCTTGTAGAAAATGGTGTTGGTGTTCAATTTTTTATTTAACAATTGGAAACTCTTGAGTACATTATTTTCATATTTAGTTTAAAATATAAAAATTCCATCTTTTCACTAATTCAATTTGATTCACAAATAGTATTTCATTAGTCCCAAATCTCATTTCAAACTCTCTTCCCATTTATTTATCAAATAATTCAAATGAAACAAATTCTATTAAAATGAATTCATCTACAAATTCTATTGAAATTATTGATTAGACAACTTTTAAGAAACATTTCTCATGGTTTACCTAGCAATAAGTTATAGTAAGGAAAGATAATTTACAAACCATGTCCTTTAAAATCCTTGCAATTTCTTACAAATTGTGACAGTGTTCATAGTTGACTATAACAAACAAGACATAGAGAAAGTCAAGAAGAAGTTTGATGGCGTGGTGAATTAGATGGAAGGATGAAGCTCTAAACCCTTTGCATAACATCTAATGAAGGTAATGAAGGAATTTTTATGGGTCTCAGGCCTTACACCATTCCAATTTTTAAATAAGGTATGCCATTTTCTCCATCACTGTATTCAAGGATTAACAAACCTAGTTTGAACTATAAAATTGATTTTTAAGGGATATTTACAAATGAAGACCTATTAAAAACTTACAAAGAGATGTTAGGGCCTAGAGGGAGATGAGATCAAATCATACTTTGAGATGAAGTTTTGTAAATGTTCATAACTATTAAAAATACTAGGGGGAGTTGTAAAGGCAAAATTGAGTTTTGTATTAGTCTAACATGTGGTGAATTGAGATAGATAGAATCTTTACTACACCATATTTTGAGTAGTTACCCTCTTTAGGGTGCTTGTGGACTGATCAAATATGAGATTTAATTCATGAGTATGATGAACAACCACCTCCTTCCTTTCCATTTATACCAACCGGTTGGAAACATTGGGATAAAATCGAGTAAATGTATCCCGATTTACATTCCTTATGATAACATAGTAGTAACGTAGTGAAACAACTTCATAATTATTAAGAGAATGGTCATAAATCTTAATAAGGAATGTCAATCAAAAGAAATGGAGTAAAATTAAGCCTAGAAAAAGCACATAAGGATGCACAATGATAACAGTTAGAGCTCAAAACTTGCTAAGATTTTTTTGCCCAATTTTTGGCTATTCAACTAGGGTTTTGGTTTTTTTTTCCCAATTTTTACAAAAAGGTAAAAATTGCACATACCTGGGGGGCTAAGGATGCTCGAGGCTCGTTGTGGGCTCTTTTTGGGCTCAAAATTGCTGTGGGCGAGGATGCTTGGGCTCGAAGTCGCCGTCCGTGTGGGATATTTGTGGGCATGATCTTGTTGGTCAGCTCTCCGTGAGTCTTCACACGAAGGAGGTGGGCAAAGGAAAAGTGAGATCCTCCGTGCTACCTCTAATATATAGGTTGGGGGTTCGGGTGAAAGGGGTTCTCCCAAACACTCCCTTTGTGTGATCCACTTTCCGTGCCATACGTGGCGATTCCATGTGCTACGTGGCACTTCACGTGAAGGGGTTTGCGAGAAGGGGGTGTTCGTGTGAACCCCTTAATTTCCCATCTCGCCAAACTTCCCACTCATATTTTGGGACACAAATTGGGACATAGTACTATGCTTTGACCCACATATCAGAGATATCTTGAAAGTAACAAATCCTCAATGAATAATTTGAAGGAAAACTTACATATGTCTAAACTTTGAAGGATTTTGGTTGTGTAGGTCAACATCAACAATAATACACTATAACGGGTCCATTCATTGCAATATTTTGGGAAGAGAGATGATGTGTCAAATTGCACAACACAACATTGGTGTTATTTTTTAAAGATTAATAATAAAATGGTACATGATATTTCCACATAGTATCAAACAAGAATTAATTATCACATGTTAGAAATATTTGTGGACATTTAAATAAAAAGGATCTTCCCATTTTAGACATGGTTTTGGCTAGATACACACTTTTAGGACTATATCTTTCAGATGGTATTGTAAATTTCTAAGCTTAGCATATCTATAGAGGGGTGAATTTATCCTTTGTCTTAAGTTTGGCATTTAACATCAAATGAGTAGATAACACATGGACTAAATGCAATTTAGTCTACTAAAACTATTTTTGCAATAGATGGTCAAGGCACATGACTATGATAAGATTTGGTGGGCCCCTGGAAAATCAAATTCATGTGAATGACAATAATATATGATATATCTGCTCAATTTTTTTATCTCAACCTCGCTCATATTATTAAGTGAGTGGAATTTTTACTTAATGAAAAAATAAAAACAAAGAACATTCAAGAAGTTCCAAGTTTGAAACCCAATTTCAATGTTGGCTTCTTGACTTCGTAGTGACACTTTTAAATTTTAAGCTCCACTAATTGCATGTTAACATGGGCTCAAATAATCAAATATAATTGAACCCATTCAACAAATGATCATATGAATGGTTGTCGGTATGATGTCACATGAGGATGGTCCTGGGGTCATGTTCTAGGAATCATAGCCTGGTGCAACATATTGAACGACCTCAAACAATTTTATTGTCTTTGGAAGGAAAAGTAACACCATTCTGAATTCAAGATAATATGTAGTAAATACTTCTCAAATGGATATAAAAAACACGTGTATCATTTGCTTCTCTTAACCATTCGTATCGATATTTTCCATCTTTTAAGAAAGCTCCGTCAATGATTTAAAGTCCGTGTGTGTGGGACGAGGCAATAACCTGCTAAATGTAGTGACTATCTGTTTACCTAAATTTTAAAAAAGATACAGTTTACACTTGCACTGAAACCCTAACCTACCTCAACATGAGACTCTGAAATTAAGAGACTGTAATTTCATTCCCTGGGGAATTATTTTTGGAAGGAAAGATAAATGGATGATGAAAGATACCAAAATCCCCATCCATCAAATGTAATTAATTGATCCCCCTAATGTCATCTCCATCTCATCACTATCCCTATGTTGGTTAACATTGGTGAAGTTTTTGTTGCTAAAAGGCTGAAAACTTCCTAGACCCAATCTCATCTAATTAGAGGATGGACTCAAGAATGGATTATTCCTTCATTCAAAAGCCTTTGCGGTTTCATGTTCTTATCTTTCAAAATGTCCCTTTTATATGATTCCCTAGATTAAGATCCTTCAATGTTTTTAAAAAGTGATTTAATACTATCTATGACATATTTTGCAAATTGTGCCATAGTTGGATTCCTTGAATACACTCGATGATAGATTGCAACTTAAAAGTGAGGATGTTGAATCTATTTCTTAAATTTAGAATGTTATACCTGATGAATACCTCCATAACATTAGGATTTTCACCACAAATCTTTGGTGGAAGGATTATAATTGTCCAACTGAAACCCCCATCTAACACTAAAATCCCTAACTTAGATATTTAATTCTTTATCTCGAACATCCCATTGAAAACCCTCAACATTACTAGAAGTTAAGGTCTTTAGATTTTATCTACACTAATTTTAATTTTGTGTATTCTTTACTAGGATCTAATTTTGGTAATAGTCTAAAGCATATCGATGTCTCCCATCATACATTCCTTTTCTAACACAAATATATACCATCAACCATTTATTTTGGTTTTAGACTCGTGACCTTTCTTCTTGGGGAAACTAAGAATTCTCTTGTATTTTTGAAATGAAGAGAAGGAAAAAGCACATAAGTAAAACAATGCATTATAAAAGGAGAACATTTGCGAGAACGTAAGGAGTAATGAAGAGCGGTGAAGAAGCTAAAATTATTTAGTATAACAAGCCAAATATTTACATAGTTGTTAGATGCAGAAGAGGAAGTGGAGGGGAAGTACCGAGAAAAAGGTGAAAAGGAGAAGGCGAGAATGCTATGAGTGGAGGATTTTACGGGGGCGGGCTGTTTGAGACGGCGAAGGTTATAGGGGACGGTGGTAGGGATTGGAGGCGAAGCTCTTCTTGTTTTCGGAATTGCAGGAGGGAGGCTGAAGAAATTCTTGAGTAGCGGTCAAACGAGAAAGCTGGGGAGATACGAATCTTTTCCAAGGAGGGGACGCGCGAAAGAGCAGTAAAAGTAAGGCCTGGTCTCTCAGTGGATCCAATGTCTATGGTGGCATGACTAAGGGTGAGTCCTTGGGCTTTGTGAATCGATAACCCCCAGGCCATTTTTAAAGGCAGTTGTGTACGGGAACCTCTTGAAATGGGGGGAATGGGGATGTGGGTGGGATTTGACGGATTCCACGGTGGACCGGAATAGCGTTCAAAGTCGACAATTACAAAAGAAGGCAAAGAAGGTGGAGCCGAGGAAGGGGAATAAACAATGTCAACGATAAAGCAGGCCAAGGCGCCATTAACAAGCCCCGATAGAAGAATCCATAAATTAAGAAGAGCATGATTTTTGGTCTTTGCAAAGGAGCACTATTTGTTCTAAATTCGGTCATCATCGATCATCAGAGTCACTTCTTCTTGTATTCAGAGCAATGGACAAGGCAACTGGAGAATTGAGTTCCTTCAGCATTTGTAAATTGTGTTTTTTAACAAGAATATTTGTTGAGAAGAGGTGGGGGGCATTGTGGAAGTATAGAAGTTCTTGTTGTGAGAGGCAAGAGTCGGTGCGAGACATCAAAGTCTCCCAATCTGGAAGGGTGGCCACACCATTTCGGATGTTGAGAAGCAAATTGCGAAAGGAAATTTGAGACGGAGCAGAGCCTTGTTGTCGGAATATAGACGTTAACGAGATTGAATTTAGAAATTTCCGCCAAAGGGATCCACCGTAGGAATTACTGGCATATAGCGGAATGTCCATAACGGGTGGAAGTTGACCAAGGTCTCCAACAAGAATCATTGATCTATTTCCGAAGGGGGAAGTACGGAAGTGCGGGAAGGCCTCACGCAGGCGTAAGTCAATTTTTGCAAGTAGTTTAGGACCAATGAAGCTCATTTCATCAATCAAAATGTATGTGACATGTTTTAAAGAGTCTTGAAAGGAGGCCAAAGCTTGGCCTTCAAGGGGTTTTAAATCACGAACGGGAATCCGGAGGCTGGAATGAACGGTCGATGCGGAAATGTTAAAAGCGGCCACACCAGTAGGGGCAAGCAAAAGAAGGGGCGAAATGGCAGGGGCAGCGAGGGAGGAGAAGGCAGACCGGAGAGAGTGGATAAGGAATGACTTGCCTGTTCCTGCAGTTCCTTGAATAATGAGAAGAAGGGGTGGTAGGCTGTGTGTTGAGGAAAAGTGGTGGAGTATTGTACTGAAGGCTAGTTGCTGGTTATCGGAAAAAGTCGACAAAGAAGGCAAACTAGATGGATTTGTATGGTCAGGGCAATAATTAGCCCTACCATTCTCGACAAAAGAGGGGCCGATGTCAACCAAATGAACCGGAACGTTGTTTGAGGACCAAACATAGCGGGAGTCATATTCTCGGAGGCCAAGCATTTCCAGATGGTCAAGACCTTCAGAATGTCCTGGACGGACGCCTGCCAAAAGTTGCCATTCATAGATTCTCTCGCTTGTCTCATTGGTCTCGTGTCATTCGCATTTAAACATCTGGAGATGTATCAGGTTCCGTGTCTGTTCTTCTAACATGCCACGGTTTGTATGAACTTTTGAACAGGCGCCAATTGGAAGTAACAACATCTGGCGAGGAACCAACATCTGAAGGAATGTTCCTAAAGGCCTCAGACAAAGCAGAGCTCGCACAACAGTAAAAGGTGGAAAGCCTCTGTATTAGTTGGCGGAATGATGGAAAACCTTGGGTACACGCGGACAATTGCTGGTGTAGTGCGTTGTTTCCATTTCTCTTTTTTTCGGTATTTGCTGTAATTCCACCCTCGAGCAATTTGGATAAGGGAAAGGGACTCCATTGATGGTGGGCGGACAAGGTACGCATCAAGAAGCTGTGATGTATCTTGTTCATGAGTAGCCGATGCAGAAAGGCGCCTAAGTATTTTTTTGCCCACATTTAAATAGACGGTCTGCCGGCTGGACACAACAAGAGGAAGTTTGAGAAGCAAGTGACAAGTTTCTTGTGCACTTATGTCATGTTCAACAACACTTTCTGTGAGCATCTTTCGTATTGCAAAAGAGGAAGGGAAATCTGGGCTGGCATGCGAACAAAGCCTAGACAACATTTGGTGGTATGTCTCTGAGCGTTGCTCTGCTTTAGAGGCATACTTTGCAATGTATTTAAGAACAGCGTGCCGAGATAGTACAGGCTGACAGTCAATGTTTGCTCTCCATATAGCTAGCATGGCTTTATTGTGAATGTTTAATCTGTCATCATTCCTGAAAGGAAGGTATTTAACGCTTTTGTTGGCATCAATGGTCAAGGAAGAAAAAGACTGTGTTTCCCAAGGAGCACTGTAACGACATATAGTTCTGGAACCTTTTTTTCGGAGACATGTCTGTGTAGAACATTTGGTGTGGCGCTGAACCCGGTTTATAAGTTCCTCGAGGTCGTGCATAGGGTTGGAAGCCAGAACCTCTGAAGAGGAAAGCAAGCAGGGATCATCCTCGAGAGATCTTTGAAAGAATGTAGGTCTACATGCAGGAGCTCTAGGGTTCCATGCAGAAACATATTGATCAAAGTACAGTCTTGTTGTTTCAACAGAAGCATTGTCATTCCAATCTATTGTGTCAACATTGGGGGCGCCATCAAGCCAAAGGAAACCGTGAACATGTGCAGAGCCTCTATGTTGCCATTCGTACCTAGAGGAAAAAGGCAGTTAGAAATAAAGAGAAGCAAAAGAGTGGCAGACGAGGCATTTAATTTTTGTTTACCTGTACCAGTAGTCCTTGGCTCCAAGGTGTTTCTGCAGGACCTCCTCGCGGAATATTGTGAACCTCTGGTGCAAGTAAGCAGAAACACGATGGGGGTGGTCGATAATGTTGTTTGTTCTAAATCTTTGTGCGAACCGATGATCAGGAGGCGGAACACTGCATACATACAAATATGCAAAATCGTGCCATTTAGTATCTGCAGCACTAAGAGTGAAGAAGAACGTAGGTGCACCCAATTGTTCAACCATATCCGATATCTCTCCTCTGTATTTGGACCAAAAGGAGCGGGTTCCGCGCAGGTTATTTCCAAACCGCATCAAGGTATCCGGAAGCGAATATGCAGGGTCTTCAAGCAATTTTTTTCGGAGGTCAGCTATAGTTGGCGGTATGGCATTTTCTAGGTTTTGTTGCATGAAAACGGCTGCTGTAGATTGGCTCCTATGCCGCATGATGAGGTTAAGCAAGAAATAGCGAAACCGGGGGTGGGAACCGAAGCGGTTATCATGGAAACGGATTAAATGGAGGGCATATTCATGTAAAAGTACCTCTTTCATGCGAGGTTGTCTAAACATAGCCTTACCTTTAGGAAACAAAGTTGGGAATGCCATGGAAAATAGACCCTCAGTGGTGTATTCATTTATGGGAGAAAGACTCATGTCTGGCCAAGGCATGGTGAAAGGCATGTTTTGATCATGGGAGAGAAGGAACTGTGAGATATGCTCGTCTTCGGTGCCGGAGTTGTGGGCAGAAGGGACGAAAGAAGAAGAGCGGGCGTCAATTAAATTGCAGAGAGAAGGATCATCGCCGGAATCAGGTGCGACATCGTCTGAAGAGGCGGGGATGTCCATCGGTATGGAATTGAGGGAGGAGGAAATATTTGTTTGTTGTACGGGAAGAGCGTTGAGGGCCTCATTGTCAACAAGAACATCCTTGTAGTATGGGTCATGCAAAATTTTGTATTGAAGTGCCTGCCATACACGAGATCTACTAACATAGAAATCGTATTTTGTTTGCTGGGAGCCTGCCTTTTGCACAAGAACCAGATCCAAATCGCCGAGCCGTCGAGGGAGGTACTTTGCTATGGTAGAGATATCTTGGGGGAAGCTTATAGTGTGCCCAGAGTATTTGTATTGTCCACCACGTGCATGGGTTACTTGGAGAATTGGGTTAACTCTAGCAATCAACATTTCTTCAACTTGTGTCAAAGATTGTAGTACAGATGGCTGGACGCCAGGGTCCATGTTGTTCCAAGAAGAAAACCGGTGTCCTTGTTTCTCAAGCCTGCACTTGGAGCAAAGGATAGATCCTGAACAACACCTAGTTTGAATGCCAGGGTAATTCTCCAAACAGATAGTGCATGTGCTTGCAGCGGAAAGGGAATCTAGCCTTTTGCGGAAACGCCTTTGTGCATCTGCGAAGGAGGACGAAGAAGAGGCGGATGGCTCGGAAGGGAACATTCCAGCAGACCAAAACCCTTCAAGGTTTTGGCATGTATTGGAAGCTGGGGAAGGCAGCACAACCGAATGCGAAGAGGTCGGCAGAGCATCAACAGGAAGGGAGAAAGCGGAGGACATTGGAGAGTACGAGGTCGATGGGGGGGAAGAGGAATGTGTCGCTCGAGAAGGGAAGTGTTGTGTATCCCAGGGTACACGGGCCCCATAGAAGGGAAGGGTGGAAGTGTTTTGCGAAAGGAAAGGGCAAAGTGGAGCGGAGGGCGGGGAGAGAATAACATTTGCGGAGTTGGACGAGGAGGCATCGCGAGAGATAGAATGGGGCGATGGAAGGGCAGGTGCTGGGGGCCTGTACGGGGCAGGAAGGGGGAAGAAAGATGTACAATGTGTGCTTTTTCTAGCATGGTAACGGCGGCGCTGATCCGCATTTATTTGCTCTTTGTTTTTGGCGTAGATTTCTCTTCGTCGAGCTAATCGTTGCTCTGCAGACATGGGGAATCCTGCAACGTTTTGCAGCAGGAACAAAAGTATGAGACAAGTAAAGGAAAAACTGTGCATCTAGCCATACATGGAGTAAAGGAAAAGAATACGAAAGTTGTTTTGCGCATGTATATTGCAAGTAAAGGAACATAGCACTAACAAAGCTCATTCAACGAAAGTTATGAATACAGGAAAGTGTTCAAAGGAAAGAACATGTCCATACAATATAAAAGACCATCACTAGTATTTAATTTTTAAAGGAAAAGGCTTAGGAATTCCAATTATTGATATTCAAGAACATAGAGAGTGTGACAAAATTTACAAAACAAAACGTATATATATCGGTATCCATTGAACCCGAGTTTACATAAGCAAAAGTAGAGCAAAAAGGAACAACTAGACATTCGTTTGTGCAAGAAAGAGGTACTGGAAAGGGTGCTAGCATATCAAGAGACCAAGAGAGCTTTAGAAGGGGGGAACACAAATGTAGTGAAGCCTGTATATTGTTACGCAAACGTAATTCAGGGAAGGGAAGCCGAAGCTTCAAGTTTGTGCGACTTTATAATGACACATTTAAACTGCTTCTTGTCACGGTATGTTTCAAGTTTGATGGAAAGCGTAAATTGATATTCGCGGCCTTTGGTCTGCAATTTCAGTTGGTGCACCATCATCTATGCTCAAAAATTGCATGTAAAGGAACATAGCACTAACAAAGCTCATTCAACGAAAGTTATGAATACAGGAAAGTGTTCGAAGGAAAGAACATGTCCATACAATATAAAAGACCATCACTAGTATTTATTTTTTAAAGGAAAAGGCTTAGGAATTCCAATTATTGATATTCAAGAACATAGAGAGTGTGACAAAATTTACAAAACAAAACGTATATATATCGATATCCATTGAACCCGAGTTTACATAAGCAAAAGCAGAGCAAAAAGGAACAACTAGACATTCGTCTGTACAAGAAAGAGTTATTGGAAAGGGCGCTAGCATATCAAGAGACCAAGAGAGCTTTACAAGGGGGGAACACAAATGCAGTGAAGCCTGTATATTGTTACGCAAACGTAAATCAGGGAAGCGAAGCCGCAGCTTCAAGTTTGTGGGACTTTATAATGACACATTTAAATTGCTTCTTCTCACGGTATGTTTCAAGTTTTATGGAGAGCGTAAATTGATATTCGTGGCCTATCACTTGGTCTGCAATTTCAGTTGTTGCACCATCATCTATGCTTAAAAACTGCAAGTCTTCAGCTTTGACGCCCATTATATTTTCAGCAGTCTCATCAAATGCAGTTACGGATTGAAGTTCTCCTGTGCTATCTTGTAAAGTGACACGGAGTGCATACTTGTAGTCGCATTTTTGGATAGGAATATTACATTTCCCACAAAACCAGGACCCGTTTTCTAGTTCTTGCACTTTCTTGCGACACTGTGTACCATTTTTCACTAAAGGGCATGCCAAGTAATAAAAATTGTCCAATGAAATGTCTGTGATTTTTGCTGTAATTGTAGCCCATTCATTTTTATCTGTGTTACCCATTTGCAGGACCTGAGCTATTGTTGCCGGAGAGGACAAGGCAGATGGAGGCCCTAGAACCCTGTTTGTGATAGATGGTGCAAGGACATTGAAAGCATCAGATGCAATCCATTCCTGCAGAGGGAGGCTTTCAGGAATCATTGGATTAACAAACCATTTTGTAGTGGATATAGTATCAAGAGATGTTCCGTTGAAGCTGGAAATACGAGCTGTTTTAAGAGCAAGAACTGGTTTCTGCGGAATCGAAAGGAATTCTTCTAGCTCTTCTCCAAGCACAGTTGAATGTTGACCCCACAAAGTGATGGAAACACTAAATCCGGACATGTCTTCAACCTGCACAGTTCGCTTGAATGTTTCTGTCTGATCACGTCTGCGAATGGTGGATCGTGGAGAAATAACAAGAACTACACCAAGAATGTCAACAAAAGATCCGGCAGGTCTTCCAGGTATGTCTTTGATGGGGACAAAGTGGAAGTGGTGTAAAGGTATGATTTCATCGTTGACATGTAGAGGCCGGACAATAGATGCTGCCGAAAGGAAAATTTCGAGTGTGTTGTTCAGGTTGTTGAACTTTTCTTTTGCTTTTCCAATTCTTCCGTTAGAGATGGTGTACGTTTGTTCGTTTTCTATTGTGCCATAGAACTTTTCTGCAATCTCATTGAAACAGGAGACGCGGATTTCACCACCTCTGCCATCCACGAAGTCGAAACCAAAGAAACAACCATTGCCGTTATCATTACTATATGTCTGCATGGAGTTTTTTGCGACTGCTCTGCCCTCTATGGACCAAACACGCATGGTTGTGTTCAAGTCGTTTATGAAAATGGCCTTCGATGCTGGTCTCGAGGAAGCATAAATCTTTTGAGGCGGTGTTTGCGGAAACAAAGTTTTGGGCACACCCTCAAGGTGGTCAACACAGGCTTGTTTGCCCCGTACAACATGGCTAGGGATCCGGGAAGGAGAACCAACTTGTGGATATGTTTCTTTCGATATATCCATATCGGTTATTAAAACGGTCCTGCACGCATGCAATGCAAGGAAAGAAAATGTCAAGAAACATTGTGCGAGATAGAAAAGACGAGAGGGAAGTCAAAATATTGGCTACTTACATTTCATGGTCGACCATCCTGCAAACGGTTTTTTGCAGCTGAATTATTGTGCCTTCTGTCAACGTTTTGTCTGCAACTAGTTTTGAAAACTTGGAGGGCAACAATGCCTTCTGGATGTGAATACCGTCAGAAAGGTCAACTCGATGCTGGGTGCCACTGTTCAACAGAGACCGCACAGGAGATATGTTGAGGAGCTGGAACGTGGAACCCGTGTCCGAGCAACCGGACATTAGGCGCGCAATACCTCCTTCTGTTAAAGTTGTGTCCATGGTTGCAATGCAACAACTAGAGGAGAATGGATGTGCTGCACGACAAATGCAACGATCAACGAAGAATGTGAAAGAAAACACCAAAACAAACAACCAAACCGAAAGCTACGCCCCCACCTAGAAAATCGAACACGATAGTTCGGTTCATTAAAAGCAAAAGCGGAAGGGAAGGTCGAAGCGGTTCAAAAGAATGATGCCAGGGTAAAGGATAGTAGCTTAGAGTTCGCAGAAAAAGGTAAAATGTAATGCAATCCCACCAATCACAAAAGCCCATTTTTTTCATGATCTCAAAATGGATAGAAAGCCTCCTAACAGAAAAAGAGCCTCTCCTTACATTTTATAGAAGAAAAAGAGGAGGAGTGAAGAAATCGAAATTTGTTCCAACCACCTCCACATCCGCACCTAACTCATCTCATTATAGCGGATTGTATTTTGAATCGGGTTTGAAAGAAGCCCCGGCATGTGTTTGATGTTTGCGTTTTCCCGAAACCCGCTTCCGCCGCTATTTTCCAAGTTTTCCTTTGTGTCGGGTTTGGAGGATGCCGCGACATGTTTTCGCCTCATGCGTTACCGACTCCAAAACCCGATTTGCCTTTGTAGTGTGTCGGGTTTGCGGAACTCTCAAGCATCGGGACATGCCTTGCGATTTGCATGTTTCGTGTCTCATGTTTTCCGAAACTCGAAACCCGAATTTCTTTGTGTCGGGTTTTGCAACACCCCCGACATGTGCTTTCTTTGCGCTTGTGTCGGGTTTTGTGACCCTTCCGACATGTCCTTCCCGTCGGGTTTTCTAACCCTCCGATACATCTCTTTGCTCGTCGGGTTTATCCGCTCCTTCGACATGTTTCGCTTTGATGTTTCTTCGCCTCCGAAACCCGCCTTCCCTTTGTGTCGGGTTTGAAGACCCCGACATGCTTCTTTTTGCATTTTTTTTTTTCCTTTTTTGGCATATTTTTCTTTTTTGGTGAAAAAATCGCAAGGATGGAAAAAAATTTGCCATTTTTGGAAAGGGTCCGGGAAGATGTAGCAGCAAAAACATGCATGTGCCATAACTTTCATTCTGTGGCTCCGTTTTAGGTGTCGTCTTCTCTAAAAGTATATATTTTCTCGAGCTCTACGCATTGATGGCAATATTTTTCTTATTTTCATAAAATCCATTTTTGTACCTTTTTGGACCAAGCAACTTCTTGCAATCTTTTGAAAGAATCATTATGATGATGATGATGATTATGGTAGATGGATGCTTTTTTGTATGATTTGTCTATATATAATGATATAAGTATACAATAATATATGTATATATATTCCGAACCGGATTTTTCCGTATTTTTTCATATTTTTTCGAGAACTCCGAATTTTCGGATTTTTTTGCCCTTCCGAATTTAATCGGATTTCCAAACCTGGTAACTATGCTATAAATACATTCTACATGAATCAACTCAAAATAAGTTAACAGTTAGAAGAAATCCATGACAATTCTAGCTAAGCCTGTGAGAAAAGACAAGAAGAGTTTTGTTTCTAAACTCGAGCTTTGAATTTGAACCTTTGAATTGAAGTCTAAAATTTCATGCATATCATCTGAGGTGTATTTAGAAACCACTGAAGGAGGTTATTATAGCGGACTGTATTTTGAATCGGGTTTGAAAGAAGCCCCGACATGTGTTTGATGTTTGCGTTTTCCCGAAACCCGCTCCGCCGCTATTTTCCAAGTTTTCCTTTGTGTCGGGTTTGAGGATGCGGCGACATGTTTTCGCATCATGCTTTACCGACTCCAAAACCCGATTTGCCTTTGTAGTGTGTCGGGTTTGCGGAACTCTCAAGCATCGGGACATGTCTTGCGATTTGCATGTTTCATGTCTCATGTTTCCCGAAACCCAAAACCCGAATTCCTTTGTGTCGGGTTTTGCGATCCCTCCGACATGTGCTTTTTTGTGTTTGTGTCGGGTTTCACAACCCTTCCGACATGTCCTTCCCGTCGGGTTTTCTAACCCCTCCGACACATCTCTTTCTTGCGTCGGGTTTATCCGCTCCTCCGACATGTTTCTGCCTGATGTTTCTTCGCCTCCGAAACCCGCCTTCCCTTTGTGTCGGGTTTTGAAGACCCCCCGACATGCTTCTTTTTGCTTGCTTTTCCGCCATGTTTCCGCCCTATAAACCCGATTTGTCTTCGTTTATCGAATATTTACCCGGGGGGGTAAATATATACAACAGTAGTGGGAGCCTTATCCTTTGTTTCATGATCTCAAAATGGATAGAAAGCCTCCTAACAGAGACTATAAATACATTCTACAGGAATCAACTCAAAATAAGTTAACAGTTAGAAGAAATCCATGACAGTCCTAGCTAAGCCTGCGAGAAAAGACAAGAAGAGTTTTGTTTCTAAACTCGAGCTTTGAATTTGAACCTTTGAATTGAAGTCTAAAATTTCATGCATATCATGTGAGGTGTATTTAGAAACCATTGAAGGAGGTTATAGGTTGTGGCGAGTCATATAATTAAAACTATGCATATCATCTGAGGTGTATTTAGAAACCACCGAAGGAGGTTATAGGTTGTGGTGAGTTATAGGAAGACCGCTACAGCCCTGGGCCTAATTGGAACCTCGAAGGGTGCGAGCCGACCAAATTTTACCAAAGAAACATATCGTGAAACCTCGCACACAAGAATAAAGGCCAAATAGGTATCGTAAATGGTGACTACTTTGTGAAATGAAGCCTCCTAACAAAAGTTATGAAGAAAAAAGACTCTGAGCAGGGCTAGTAGGAGCAAGTAAGCTAGAGAAGAAGAAAAGGTGATTGTAAGAAAAGTATAAGGTCCCGAGTTATACAATTTGGACCACACCTCGGGGGGAATAAAGGGTGTATGAAAATGTCTCTACTTTGTTTCGAGAGCTTGCAGAGGTGCTCAACCATGAAACCACCACAAGCTTGCCCTTAAGAACACAAAAAGGCAGTTTTGGGCAAGATAGCAAAAGTAAACATAAAGTAAACATATCTATGGCCCGATACAAATTTGAGCAAAGACAAGGGGATGAAAAAACAAAGTCTGCAATTCGCCACCGCTTACCTTAATAGAAGAAGCCCCAAAAGGTCCTCTTCATTTGCACTCCTCCTGAAGTCAATCTCGTCAACTTTGCTTCAAGTGTTCAACAAGAGATAGATATGTGCAAAGGATACGCTAATACAGTGTGCAGGTGAATTTCCTCTTGAAGATTACTAAAGAAAAACAAAAGAAAATTTTCCATCAAGCATATATCAAGATCTGTCTCGAGTATCTTGTTGGCACAACGAACTTTCCGAGAATAAATCCAGCTCCTGAATAGCAGGTTCCTAGGGAAGGCACTGTTGACGTGGACATCCCAGAGGAGGATTGGAACATGATTAGACAGACTTATTTCCAGAAAATGGACAGCAGCATGGATTGTGGTGAAGGCTCTGGGATGCCATAAAAGCAACTTACAACACAAACTGATAATGCACAACCAAAATAGCTTGACCCATAACTCCAAAGAAGGTCAGAGTATAAACATTATGTGGTACATACACACGAGGCATGTTTAAAACCTTCAAAATGTTACAGGTGGCCTAAAACCTCAAAAAAGGTTTTTCGGCCAAAAAAGATCATTAAAAAATCAGGGGGAAAACAAATACTCAAAATAAAACAAACCTCATAATCAAACCCAAAACAACTGACACTAAAAACTAAAAAAATCAGAAACTCGCCTTATTTAGCTCATTGTCTGCCTCAGTCTTCTGTCGCTCCGGGGGCTCACCCAATGCAAAGCTATCAGAGCTGCTTTTTCCCACGGCCAGTCCAGAATCATATAAAAACTCCAGTCGCTCCTGTTTACTGCCATTAAAACCCCAAAACATATAAGTGAATATCAATAAATAAATATATCTCCATAAAACACAATACTAATTTTTATTAAATCTAGAGTTCTAAGATTAATGTCAACCACATAATGCCTCAGTAGCATGATAGAAAAACTCGACAAGTACTCCCTTCTGCAAGCAATTCCAATTCCAAACCTACCCACGCAAAAGATTTTCAGGATCTGGTTTGATACGGATTTCCAAGTTACCCCCTTCTGCAAGCAATTCTGGCTCCGTCACACTAAAAACCACAGCTTATCGAGAGCATCACCTGGGTTACTGTCGAAGAACAGTCCAACCATGAATTATTTTAGACGAATGTAGATGCAGGCCTCTGAAGCACGCAAACCCCAAACCTACCAAAGCCCACGACAGGAAAAGAAACAATCTGTTAGTTGCCATACGTGAAGGGTTTTATTCATTCACGAAGGCAACCAGAATTCCAAACCTACCCACGGAAAAGAGCAACAATAGCTACCCTTCACATAAATATTTAAACCTAGTCTCGTTTTTGGGATAACAGTGGCGTACCTCCTCCGCATACCTCCCCTTCGACGCAGCCATGCTTCAGCATACACTGCAAAAAACCGTGCAGCAGATATTTATCAAGTAACAGTTCTTTTGCATATCAGGGTTTACGATCTCTGGGCAGGCATGGAGGTGTACAAAAAATACACCGAACCCTTACCGCGCAAGTAGGCGAAATTTAACGACTAACAGTGCCTTCGCCTAAAACAATTTATGGTCTCAGAGAATATTTCTCATGAATTATTATTTTAATTTTGTTTAAACTATAATAATTATTTTAAAAATATTTGTTCACTAGAGTTTCCCGTTCCATTGCTTTGTATGTGAAAACCCTCAATTTTAGGTCTATCAAAATGCTTGGATGGATGTTGACAATTAAAATACAAAAATGTAAATATGGTTTCATTTTTAAGATAGATTAGGAAACATAAAACAACATTATTTTCACTAAAAGAATGAAACAAATCTTATTCGTGGGGTGTTATCAAGAACATCGTGCGAGGTACAAATATGAATTAGAGTGGAATAGTTTATATGGTGGAGAATCGAGGTGAACTAATTTCATGAATGTTAAATGTTTAAATATAAAGTCAACAAGTATTAAACGCTCAATATAAAGTCAACAAGTATTAAATATTTTTAAAGTCAACCAAAAATTATGTTATTTTATTGTCAATACACCAGGTTGGTTGATTACATGAATCCATTATCCAAAGAGTACCATTTTCTTCTCTCAATTTTGTTAGGATCGAAATACGGATGAACAATAAAATGAAATTGAAACAAAAATAATATAAGCATGCAATCACAAGATAAACCCAAGATTTAACATGGTTCACCCAATGTGGGCTACATCCACCAGAAACAAGCTAGCCTTCTCCATTATTCATCCATGGAATACAATACAATTCTCTCTTTTTCATTTATAAAAGAGTAAATCCATGCACATATATATAACTTGTGCATGTCTTTGTAAAATTTTACTTCAACCATAAGCAACATAAATATAGCATGCTTATAAATAATACATGCATATAAATAAGATAAACATAAAAATAACAACTCCCATCTATTAATAAGACAATGCTATTTTTATCCATGGCCATGCATTCCTCCCAAAAGCAAGGAAAAAGAAAACTACCACTTCATCTTGCAGTTAGACTCCACATCTTCAACAATCTCCCACTTGGAGACTAACTACTGCAACCCACTTTATTACAGCTCATCCTCAAACTCTTCTCTAACTTGTTTCTCTTCTTCAAGATCAATCTTGAAGACCTATCAAAGTCAAACAACCTTCCAACTTCTCTTTTGTCACCACCTTTGTCAACATATCAACAGGATTCTGACTTGTATGGATCTTCTCCAACATCAATTTTCCATCCTCCAAAACTGATCTAATGAAGTGATACTTGAGTTGTATATGTTTGGTTCTTGAATGGAATGTTGAGTTCTTGGCAAGATGAATTGCACTCTGGCTATCACTGAATAACCTATAATCCTCCTGCTTCTTTCCCAACTCTTCCATGAACCACTACATCCATATCATCTCCTTTCTTGCTTCTAGTAGCAACATACTCTACCTCTATAGTAGACAAGGCAACAATCTTCTGCAGTTTAGAAATCCAACTAACTGTTGTGCCACCAACAATGAATACATAACCTGTGGTGCTCCTCCTACCATCCAAATCTCCAACCATGTCTGCATCAACATATCTCGTGTAAAGAAACCTCTGACCCTCCATAGCACAACTGCCTACTACTGGTCCCTCTCAAGTATCTGAGAATCCACTGGACTACATTCCAGTGCTCCTTTCTTGGATTACTCATGTATCTGACGACAACTCCCATCAGTATAGGCAATGTATGGTCTTGTGCATACCATAACATACATCAAATTTTCAACTACTGAAGCATATGGAACTCTAGACATACATTCAATCTCTTCATGTGTTTTAGGACACTGTTTTTACTCAACTTGAAGTGCCCTGCCAATGGTGTACTTACTGGTTTTGTATCTTGCATCCTAAACCTGTCCAACACCTTGTTCACATACTCTTCTTGAGACAAAGTCAATATTTTACTCTTTTGTCTCTATTGATTCTCATGCCAATAATTTTCTTTGTTGCACCTAAATCCTTCATGGCAAATGTATTGGATAACTATCTCTTTAAATCATTTATATCCTGCAAGTTTGACCCTGCCACAAGCATGTCATCCACATACAACAACAAGATAATATAGGTTCCATCATCTAGTCTCTTAAAATAAACATAGTGATCATAATGACATCTAGAGTAACCTTGTTCTATCATGAACCTGTCAAATCTCAAATCCCACTTTGCTTTGGAGCTTGCTTAAAGCTATACAAGCTCTTCTTCAATTTGCACACTAAATTCTCATTCCCCTTGACTTCATATCCCTATGACTACTCCATATATATTTCTTCCTCCAAATCACCATGAAGAAAAGTAATCTTTACATCTAATTGTTGTAGATGCAAATCTTCCACAACTACCAAACTTAAAACAGTTCTAATGGAATTTGTTTTAACAAGAGAGAAAATTTCATCAAATTCTATACCTTTTCCCGTGAAAATCCCTTCACAACAAGTCTTTCCTTGTACCTATTTTTGTCACCTTCTTCTTCCTTCAACTTGTAAACCCACTTATTTTGCAATGCTCTCTTTCCTGTAGGCAATTGAACCAAATCCCAAGTTTGGTTGTGATCCAAGGAGTCCATCTCCTCATCCATACCCTGCTCCCACTTTTTCCATGTTTCTACCTGCATTGCTTCTTCAAAACTTTCTGGTTCTCCACCATCTGTCAATAAACAATAGTAAAGATCATATGAAGATAATTGTGTAGGAGGTTTACTTACCCTAGTAGAACGTCTTACAATTTTTTTGGATTTTGAGGCTCTTGCTGTTCTTGTTGATTTTGATCTACAGAATCAACATCGAATGTGCCAGGATTGATGCCAACTTGTTGATTTTCCAGTCCTTTGAGAACTTCTCTATCTTTTATCTCATCAAGTGCTACATACTCATACTTTTCTCAGCTTCTTATCTTGTAGTTGTTCCCTGTACATAACCCTTTCATTGAAAATAACATCCCTACTCCTAATGATTTTCTTCTCATCCAAACTCCACAATCGAATCCAAAATCATCATTGTCATACCCAATGAAAGTACATTTCTTTGACTTAGCTTCTAGCTTGGTCATATTCTCTTTATCAATGTGAACAAATGCTTCACAACCAAAAACTTTCAGAAAATAATAGTTTACCTCCTTACTGGTCCAAGCCTCCTCGGGTACTCCACCTTCCAAAGCACTTGAAGGTCATCTGTTTATCAAGTAAACAACAATATCTATAAGCATCCGCCCAAAAATCGTAAGGTCAATCCAACATGCAATCTCATGCTCCTTGCACGCTCCATGATAGTCCTGTTCATTCTTTCTGACACACCATTTTGCTGTGGTGTTCTAGGAACTGTCTTCACCCTACAGATTCCATTCTATGAACAATAGTTATAAAATTAATTGTTGTAGTACTCTCCACCATTATCTGATCTGAGACACTTCAACTTCAAACTTGTTTCATTCTCAACCAAAGCTTTCCACTTATTTAAAGTATTAAATACATCATATTTCTTCTTTATACTGATTAAACCCAAACCTTCCTAGTAGTATCATCAATAAAAGTAACATAATACCTTGAACCACCAAGATAAGATACCCGAGCCGCCCCCACACATCACGTATGAACTAGCTCTAACTTGTGCTCCTTCTTGGTTGATCTAACCTTGAGAAATCTCACATGCTTTTGTTTCCCATACACACAATGCTCATAAAAGTCCATGTCTATGTTTTCACATCTTAAACTTTCCTGTGAATGTAAAATCTTCATCCCCTTCTCACTCATATGGCCAAGTCTCGTGATGCCATATAGTTGTGTCTATACTGTAGTAGCTAAAATAGAAGATGGATCGATACTAACAAAATAAATACAAAGTACCTACTTTATTACCTCTTGTTACCACAAGATAACCCTTGGTAACTTTCAAGAATCTGTTGTAAATATAACCATACAACCATCATCTCCTACTTGCCTTGTAGAAATTAGATTCCTCCTCAAGCTAGGAACATGCCTAATTTTTTTTCAATACCCAAGTGTTACCATTCAACCCAAAGCTTTGGCTCGATTTGGCTCTGATTTGGCTCTGATTTGAGACACTTCAACTTCAAACTTGTTTCATTCTCAACCAAAGCTTTCCACTTCTTGAAAGTATTAAATACATCATATTTCTTCTTTATACAATAAACCCAAACCTTCCTAGTAGTATCATCAATAAAAGTAACATAATACCGTGAACCACCAAGATAAGATACCTGAGCCGCCCCCACACATCCATATGAACAAGCTCTAACTTGTGCTCCTTCTTGGTTGATCTAACCTTGAGAAATCTCACATGCTTTTGTTTCCCATACACACAATGCTCATAAAAGTCCATGTCTATGTTTTTCAAATCTGAAAACTTTCCCTGTGAATGTAAAATCTTCATCCCCTTCTCACTCATATGGCCAAGTCTGTGATGCCATAGAGTTGTGTCTATACCTGTAGTAGCTAAAATAGAAGATGGATCAATACTAACAGTGGATAAATACAAAGTACCTACTTTATTACCTCTTGCTACCACAAGATAACCCTTGTAACTTTCCAAGAATCTTGTAAATATAACCATACAACCCTCATCTCCTAATTGCCTTGTAGAAATTAGATTCCTCCTCAAGCTAGGAACATGCCTAACATTCTTCAACACCCAAGTGTTACCATTCTACAATTTAACATGAACACTTCCTTTTCCAACAATGTTACATGGCTCATCATCACCAAGATATACCTGCCCAAAATTCCCTTGAACATAATCTTGAAAATATTGTCTATGAGGAGTTGCATGAAATGAAGCACCAAATCTAAAACCCAAGATTCTAATTTATTATCTAAAGAAATAATAAGAGCATCTTGTAACACATCACCTACTACGTTTTCCTCTTTGTTCCCTTCTTGTTGATCTTTCCCTGATTTTAAAGACCAACAATATTTCTTTGCATGTCCTACTTTTCCACAATTCCAGCATACCATCTTGCTTATAGATTTAGATCTGCCCTTCTTAGACCTTCCACAGTGTCCAAGAAATTTTGTGTTTTCCTTCTGTATTCCCCTTTTCTCTACACTCAAAGCATTACCAGATGACTCACATGTGCTTTTTCTTCTCATCTCTTCACTAAGAATCACACCAATAACATCATCAAAATTTAAAGTGTTTGAACTAGAAACAAAATTACTCACAACCATAACCAAAGTATTCCAACTTTCAGGAAATGAGCACAAAATTAAAAGAGCTCTAACTTCATCATCAAAACTTAATCCTACAAAGCTTAATTGATTAGTAATCGTGTTGAATCCATTCAAATGATCATTTACTGAATCACCTTCTAACATCTTCATATTAAACAAACTTTTCATGAGATGTAACTTATTAGAGGTTGAGGGTTTTTCCTACTATTTACCCAATTTTTCCATTAGATCTACCATTGTATTTTCCCTAGAAATATTGAAAGCTACCATAGCTGCCATGCACAATCATATCATTGCCCAGTGCCTTCCAATCAAGAACACCCATTCTTCATCTTTCATAGATGATGGCTTCAAATCTTTCCCTTTCAATGGTAGATAAAGATCCTTCTGATATAGGTAGTCCTCCACTTACATCTTCCATAGCTAAAAGTTATATCCGTTAAACTTATCAACCCTAAACTTGCTATCTTCTGCCATTTCTCCCACTCAAACAAGAAACCCTCCTGTGAGATTTTTCTGCCAAAACAAAATCCTGCTTTAATACCAGTTGTTAGGATCAAAATACAGATGAACAATAAAACAGAAATAATATAAAAATGCAATCACAAGATAAACCTAAGATTTAATGTGGTTCACCCAATGTGGGCTACATCCACCAAAAAATAAGTCATCCTTCTCCTTTATTTAGTCCTAAGGAATACAATACAATTATCTCTTTTTCATATATAAAAGAGTAAATCCATGCACATATATATAACTTGTGCACCTCTTTGTAAAAGTTTTCTTCAACCACAAGCAACCTAAATATAACATATTTATAAATAAGATAAACATAAAAATAACAACTCCTGTCTATTAATAAGACAATGCTATTTTTATCCATGGCCATGCATTCCTCCCAAAAACAAGGAAAAAAGTAAACTTCCACTTCATCTTGCAGTTAGACTCCACATCTTTAAAAAATTCTATATTGCAGATTGGTGTGAAGTGGTTCAGTAGACCACTCACACAACTATTAATGGTGGGATTTAATAGTCCAAGTGATAGAAACATTCAACATTTCAGCCATCCTCATTGTTTGGAGCTCATCATTTTGATGGGAGCAGGTGAGCAATATTACTGTAGAGGATGCATTAAATCTGTTTCAAACGGATCAATGATGTACCATTATCAGCCCTATAATTTTTATCTTCACTCAATCTTCTCACAAATCCCTCAGCAGATAAACCATCCTCCTGAAAATCATGTCATAAATTTGCTTTCTCAGCCAAGAGCTAATGACAGAGACATGATTTGTACTCTATGTAATGGATGTGGGCAAGAAATCAGTCAAGGTTTTTCCTTTCATTGCAGTATTTGTGATTTGGATCTCCATCCTTCGAGTGTAAATCTTCCCATGAAATTTAACCACCAAGATAATCCCCAACATACCTTAGCTCTCTCCTTCTCCCCTCCTTATCTAGACAAAGCTTGTATCTGCGATGTATGCAAGAAAAGAGGCACAAATTCCTAACATTATCACTGTTCTCAATGCTTCTTCGATGTCCATGTGACGTGTACCTAGATATATTCCATGAGAGAACGCCTAATGAATCAATTTCTCCAAAATTACGATGAAGGAATGATGGGAATGGGAAATCCAATCCGCCAAACTGTTGATAACCATACTCAACAAATAAGCCACATACTTGAGAATTATACTCAGGGGCTAATGTGTGGCGACACCCATATGCCCACAAACAATCCTCCCTTAGGAAGAAGTTACAGTGAGCCTCCCCAAGATATCCTTCTTATGATAGGTCGTATATGCATATGAATCCTTTGTCTTTCCAGGTTCGTTAATAGCAACAACAACAGCCAACATTTCCATCTGCACGGGGTAATATGAACGCCTACAAGTTTGTACAACACAGGATGGATGCCATTCTGTAAAATGCAACGGGAGGTAGTACACCAAATAATTTTTATTTTATGAATATGATGGGTTCAAGAATTCCAGGAGGAGATGGCTCTGGAATTTTGGAAGGTTTGGGGATTCCAGGAGTAGATGGCTCTGGTATTTTGGGGGATGTGTCTAGCATTGTTGGATCTATGTTTGGTTTTAGATTCTTTTTAAATTGTGTGATTCTTATTGATGCAAACTTTTTAAAACCTAGTTTAGTTTGTGTTGAAGAAAATGAGGCTCTTTTATGTGTTAGAGCTTCCCAGTTCGCGTCGTTAGATAAATCTCTATTTTTTAGGCACATCAAAACTGTAATAAATGATCCGATCAATTTTTTTGTATGCTTGTAGTGGACTTTGCGTGCTCTTTTTAATCCAGTTTTATTTTAAGATTGCGATAAAATAATTGAATTGGAGGATGATATAAGTATTGTGTGCTCCATGTCATAGAAGTGTTTTTCTGTGGATCATAGTTAAGTGTTTTTTTGTGGATCATTTGAACTATGTTTTACTTATGTGCTCTATATCATAAAAGTGAAATGCAATTAACTTTTTAATATATATTTTAAATTATGTTTTATTATTTGGGCTTCATCTTTTATTTATCAGTTTTTTTTTAATTGAAATTTTAATGGATGGATACACAATGGTTGAGTGTAACTAGCATACTTATTTTAAGTAAATCTATGTAAAAATATGTCAAGATGCATTATTGTTGAGGCACCTATCTTGGATTTGTGACGTAAATAGAATAGGCGCCTCAAGAATGATACCTCTCGACATATTTTACATAGATTTATCTAAGATGGGTATGTCAGCAGCATCCGCGGGGTTTGCATTATACATAAGATAAGACAAAAATAAAGCATTATTTCATATGAATCAAGGTGTTTGTGGTTACGTGGACCACTACAAGGTAATTTGTATATTATGCTTCGAAGATATCCTAGAGCTCCATTTACAAGACTTGCTTTTATCCAAAGATTAGATGTTAACTTGATCCTTGCCTCATTAACAATTAATAAATCAACATCAAGTTAACCATTTGGACTTCCTATCAATGTGTTGGAGGTACCTATTATAGTCACAAAACTACGTGTAATAGTTATTTTCAACGAATGCAATTTCTTTTGTTGTGGTTTTCACATTACTCTTTGTGGAAAAAAATGAATACTATTGGCATATTCGTCATTGTTAGCTTTGTCTAATCCAACATTTGTTCTACTCATCAATAACTTCCAATCATCAATTGTCGGATTTACATCAATGAGATTTATGAGTAGTTGTCGAAACTATTTTTCTCTTTCTTTTCTAAATACCTTATCCAATGTAACAATTGTTTTGAATTTTTCCCATTATAGCTTTCCACGTCTACTACTATCATATGGTGGTTTATCACTAATGTGTTGAACCCTATTGCATTGGTTGGTATTGTCATTGATGTCACATGGCATTGATGGAAAAGGAGGAGTGAAATTTCATGCAGATAGGTGTCTGTCAATGGTGTACAATAGTCTCAGTTGGTTCTTTGAGCTTTCAGGATGGTTTTAGGGTGGTCTTAGAGTGCTTCTGTGCTTGAACGGTGAGGTTGTTAGTCACTAAAGGTAGAGTGTTGGTTGGTATGTTGGCTCGGATGTTCTACAGGACAAAAATGATAGTTTTAGCATGGGCAAGAGCTCTTGGAGTGAGTTTTAGGTCATCTTTTGAAAGTATCAATTGAAACTGGTTCATTTAGGCCTAGTTCTAGATCCTAATGAGGTGTGAGAGCTTAATACAGGTCATAAAATACTAGGTAAGCATGAGAGGAGCCTAGGTACATTTTCTAGGGCATGTATGAGCAACAACAAGGCTTATTTTAGCTCTGGAGGAAAAATTCAAAAGTTCACCAAAGCGCCTTTGAGGAATGACAATGAATGCTGAGGTAAATGAGATAGGTTTGAGATGTACATGAAAATATATGGCTAACCAACCTATGGATTGTGTAGAGGGGTGTCTTGTAGTTCTTCATGCCAAATTTCATCAAGTTTTGAAGAGGTTTGTGGAAGTTATGCAAGTTTTCCTAAAACTGGTTTCTTAAGGAATGTAAATTGAGCACCCTATTTTCTTAGTGTACAAGAAAAATATGGAGCATTATTCATTAGCAAATTAATACATTTGTTAGTATTTGTGTGTTAGTTAGTGGACAGTTGAATAACCGTCTCCCTCACGGCTCTCCCTATCGGCCTATATAAAGGCGTGCATTGTATTATTTAAAACATAGCAATACATAATATCTTCTTAGTCCGCCTATCATTGGTATCAGAGTAGGTCGAGGTCGTGCGTGGAAGAAGAGCAGACTCCCGCGTGAAGAGTAGACTGGTGCCGCGTGAGTTTGAGTTCCCTGTCCCGTTTTTTGGTGTACGCTTTTCTTTTGCTGTGCGTGCCGCCTGAAGGAGCGTGAAGGAAGAGAGGCCATTTCTTTTCTCCACAAAGTGCGTGCCCTGAAGGAGCATGAAGGAAGAGAGGCCATTTCTTTTGCTGTGCGTGCCTTAGACTATTGCCATTTCTTTTGTTGTGCGTGCCTTAGCCTGTCCCTGCGTGGAAACCCGTGGAAACTCATTGCTGGTGCGCTGTGCGTGAGGGAAGTGCCTGTCCCGCCGTGGAAACCCGTGGAAACTCATTGCTGGTGCGGTGAGCATGGAGAGGCTGCCGCGTGAAGGAGCATTTCTCTCTTGTCCCTTTTTCGTGAAGGAGCAAGGTTGTCAGCCGTGAGAGGAGTCTCGGCGTGAAGAACAGGAAGGCGCTCGTGCTGAAGGAGGAGGAGGGAGACTCGAGCTGTCCCGAGAGGCCAGGCCTATCCGTTTTTCTTTGTTGTGCGTGCGTGGAGACTGGAGCAAAGTTTGAGTGCCTGTGCGTGTTGGAGAGTCCTTTGCTGGTGTGAACCTGTGCGTGCGTGGAGAGAAGAAATCTATGTGCGCTGGAACGACCAAGGGAGACTCGTGCACTTGCTGGCGTGGAGGTGAATCCAACGTGAAACCCCTGTATGTGTGAGCAAAGCCGGGAAATTACAAAACTGCATTTTTGAGTTTTTTGAAAATGTCTGCTCCAAAAATATTGCTATCCGATGCCCAACTCTTGAAAGGGCCAAATTTCGCCGCATGGAAAACCAAAATGCGGACGATTCTTCAATTCGAAGATCTTTGGGGGATTGTCTCTGGCAAAGACGCCCCTCCCACAGACGATGATCTGTTGGAAAAATATGAAAAGGCTGATGCGAAAGCACTCATGCTCATCACCCTCAGTCTTTCTGATGAGGTGCAGCCATACATTCGAGAAGCAACTGCTTCTTCTCAGGCATGGAGCACATTGTGTACCATCTACGAAGCTAAGAATCTGACGACAAAGTTGCAACTTCAGACAAAGCTTCATACGATGAGTATGCATGATGGCGAATCAGTAGAAGCCTTCTTGCGGCGTGTAGCTGAGTTACGTGCAGAACTCTCTGCACTCGGTGAACCAGTGGACGACAAGTTGCTTGTCCCGCTCACCCTGCGAGCTCTTCCTTCACGGTTTCGGACACTGATCACCACGTTGACAATTACTCAACAGGAGGTGAGTTTTGCAACCCTGGTGAATTATCTCCAGCAGGAAGAAGCCATGCAAAATGTACAAGAAGCCTTTGAAGACAAGGCTCTTATCATGAGGCAAAAACATCAGCCTTGGAAAGGGCAATCGCCCCCAAAATCGAAAGGCATGCTCGAAGCCATCTTCACAGTGGCCACCACAGCAGCCACCCCAGAAGCAGCATAATCACAAGGCGGATCGGTGGTGCCACATTTGCTCCACGGATACGCACACGACTGCGAACTGTTATTACAACGGTCGCAAGTATGGAAATTCTGGCGAAGAGAGCACTTCTGGCCGAGGATATTCCAAGAAATCCCGATGGCATGCTCGTAATCAGAGGCAGAAGGGCCACATTGCTGCTCAACAGGATGCCACCTCCGATGAAGAGGTACCAGATACGACTCATTCTGACATTGTTCTAGTCTCACAGACTTCGCAGCCGTCAGAAGATGTCTGGTTGATTGATTCAGGTGCCAGCAAACACATGACTGGCAACAAGAAGTTGTTCCATACTCTGAGTGACCGGCCCACTGGAGATCGGATCACCATTGCAGACAATCAAGAGTATATTGCAGCAGGGATTGGTGATGTCATCATTCCTCTTGGAACACGAAGATGTACACTCACAAAGGTGCTCTATGTTCCAGGTTTGACTTCAAATCTTTTGTCTGTAAGTCAACTTCTTAACCATAGAATGCAGGTTGAATTCTTTGTTGAAAAAGGGGTCAAGTCCTGCATCATTTCCCAGGGAGAGTCAGTCATTGCTCAAGCATTTCTGAAGGGCCATCTATTTGCACTGGATGCGGTCACTTCATCTAGCGTTGCTCTCTCTGCATCAACGGCAGAGTCCACTGCACTTTGGCACTTTCGATATGGTCATCTTTCTGCCGGGGCTCTGCATCAACTCAGTGCAAAGGAAATGGTAAGAGGGCTTCCTCCACTCTCCCATTCCTTACCTGTTTGCTCGGGATGTCTTGCGGGCAAACAACATAGAGGTCCATTCAAACAGAGCTCTTATCATTCTACAGAGCATCTTCAGGTCGTTCACACCGATCTGTGCGGACCCCTGCCAGCTAGCTTTCAAGGTTTTGTGTACTTTCAGCTCATCATTGATGATTACTCACGGAAAATGTGGGTATATTTCCTTCGGAAGAAGAGTGAGGCACTTGCAAATTTCCAAACCTTCTACCAGCAAGCCACCAGGCAGTCTGGGAAGCCTCTTCTTCTCCTCCGCTCAGATCGAGGGGGGGAATTTGTGTCAAAGAAGTTCTTAGCATACAGAAGCGCATGGCATTCAACAACATTTGATTGCTTCCTATCGCGCCCAACGAAGCGGGATTTCCAAGCGCCACAACAGATCATCATGGAGATGGCTCGTTGTATGCTCTCAACCGCCAAGTTGGAGGATCGAGTTTTGGGTAGAAGCGCCTCAGGACAACGGTGTATTTACTCAACCGGGCACCCACGAAGATCTTGCAGAACAAGACACCGGAAGAGGTATGGACTGGTCGTAAACCTTCTATTCATCATTTAAGAGTTTTTGGTTGTACTGCATATATGCATGTTCCAGATAAGAGAAGGAAGAAGATCGATCCAAAGACACTGCCATGTCTTTTCTTGGGGTATAGTACTACCTCAAAGGCATATCGTCTCATGGATCCTGAGACGAAGAAGATCTACGAGAGTCGAGATGTGGTATGTGATGAGTCGTCCTTTGACTCCTTGCCACACAATGGAGATCCAGTACCGACCTCGTCACATAGATTGCTCACACATCCAGATGATGAGCAAGATGATTCTTCTCAGAGAGAAGAAGAGCTGAGTGGAGACTTGTTCGTTGATCTTGGCACACTGGAAAACACATCTTCACATCAGCAGCGCCAACATCCGAAATGGGTCCAGAGTACTATCAGGGATGCACACCTGAACTCACTTCCTGGTACTTCTACGGGAGTTAGAACACGAAGTCAAGCTAGACATGAGGTAAATTTTACACTCATGAGTTCAGTTGTTGAGAGCACCGAACCTGACACTGTTCGTGAGGCATTAGACCAACCACAGTGGAAACAGGCTATGGATGCTGAATATGATTCCCTGATTCAGAATCGGACGTGGGAACTTGTCGATCTGCCTCCAGGTAAGAAATCCATTGGCTGCAAATGGATTTTCAAAACAAAATATAAGGCAGATGGTTCAATCGACAAACACAAAGCATGACTTGTTGCAAAGGGTTATGCTCAGCAAGAAGGAATTGACTATGACGAGACCTTTGCACCCACTGCGAAGATCAAAACCATCAGAGTTGTATGTGCACTGGCAGCACAAAATGGATGGAAACTTCAGCAGATGGATGTCAAGAGTGCTTTTCTAAATGGTGATCTACAAGAAGAAGTGTACATGGCCCAACCTGAAGGGTTTGTAGACGAGCATCAACCACACAAGGTATGTCGTCTGATAAAGTCTCTCTATGGACTTAAACAAGCACCTAGGGCATGGTATATAAAAATTGATGATCACCTATTGCAGCATGGATTCACTCGTAGCCCCTCGGATAAAATTTGTATATCAAGAAGGTAGGAACAGAGATTGTCATTCGGTTTTATACGTAGATGATCTTGTGATCACAGGAAGTTATGACAATCTTGTAGATGATGTAAAGAATGATCTGAAGAAATCCTTCGACATGATTGATTTGGGGCTACTTCACTATTGTCTTGGCTTAGAGATATGGCAGAAGAAGAATCATATCTTCGTCTCCCGGATGAAATATGCCAAGACACTCTGAAAAAGTATGGGATGTCGATTGTAAACCAATGTCCACACCTATGGAAAAAGGTTTGCAACTATCTAGATTCCGGGAGTCACCACGGGTAGATGGCACTCACTACAGGCGGCTTGTGGGGAGTCTCATTTACTTGACTTATACTGAGACCAAACCTTTGCTTTCTTTGTGAGCTATCTCGCCCGGTTTATGCGAGAGCCGAAGAAATGTCATTGGATAGCAGCAAAGCATGTGTTGAGATATGTCCGAGGTACAGATTGACTTTGTGCAGGTATCGAAGAACACTCAGTTCTTCTTACGAGGATATCTGATTCGGACTATGCGGGATCCGTTGATGACAGTAATCCACTTCAGATATGTTTTCATCTCGGAGTCTGGACCTATCTCATGGATCAGCAAGAAGCAAACTGTTGTTGCTCTCATCCACCGAGGCTGAATCTTACTTTTTGCATGAGGAGAGCGTGTGCGAAGTAATTTGGTTACGTCGCATTCTTGCGAGATATAGGGATTCCTGAAGAGAAACCTCCCATCATTCACTGCGACAATCAAGGTGTGTTGAAGCTTGTGAAGAATCCTATTTTTCATGAACGAACAAAGCATATTGAGGTCGAATGTCACTACATTCGTGAACAGGTCTTGAACCACCAAATTCAGCTCCAGTACTGCCCTACTGATTCTCAGATTGCAGATATTCTCACCAAGCCTCTCGGCAAGGTGAAGTTTGATTTATTTAGGGGGTACATTTGTAAGAGCAATGTATTAAGGGGGGGAATGTTAGCAAATTAATACATTTGTTAGTATTTGTGTGTTAGTTAGTGGACAGTTGAATAACCGTCTCCCTCACGGCTCTCCCTATCGGCCTATATAAAGGCGTGCACTGTATTATTTAAAACATAGCAATACATAATATCTTCTCAGTCCACTTCTATCATATTCAAATAAATAATAGAAGGAATTTTTAAAGATAATTCCAATCATGAGTGTTTGCAAAATTTTTGAGGGAATTTGGACAAGTAATAAAGAAGTTATGATCACTTTTTTAGACTTGTTTTTCTCACTCCCAAGCACCTTCTTGAATCGATGGAGGTAAAAGTAGTTTGTTTTACTTAAAATATTATGTTTAAGATATTTTAACATGTTTCAAGGTTGTTTAATGTTGACACCAAGTTTCTGAGTCATTCAATGCTTTTCAATAATGACATCTTCTTTCAAGATCTTTCAGTAAGGCACAGGTTGCATTCTCCAAGCATAGTGAGATAGTACAGTCATAAAAGTTATGGTTGCATCAAATTTTGAGGATGGAATTGAAGTTTTATTCCTCTTCAAGTACATGTTAAATGGCATAATGGTCCTTATATGGAAAAGTGGTGGCATGTTTCTCCTTGTCTCAAAATATTCCTTCTAGGATTACTCTTCATGGTTGAAATGTTGAATTGTTAAGATAGGTTTCAAGGACTGTGACAAATTATTTGTTGGTTTTAGAGAATTTTGAATAAGGTTGTGTCTCTTAGTTTCTCATTCATAACTTAAAGAAAGTTTGAATAGGGCGAGAGGTTCCTTTGAAGTTGGTGAAGATGCTTCATTGATCATAATGTGAATCTGTATGCCATTATGCAATCATGGTTTGACATATAAAATTATGAATTTTTGGAATGTTGATGATCCTTGTGCCCCGATAGAAGGTATATCATGATTTATTCATCCTATCAAGCCTTTTATAATGTCTTCCTAGACCCAAAATCAAGTTCCTTCTTAACATGAATATCAACTTGTGATAGTTGTCACCACACTATACATTGGAATTTCAAGTTGTTGATGATGTTTTTGATTGCTTTGAAAGATGAATTAGAGCATGAAAGAGGTGGATAATGTTTGCACATGTACATATCAACTAGATTTTTTTAATTTCATCGACAAATGACCCAAAAAATCAATTTTAGAGCCTCTCGAGCATTCAAAGGCTATGTTACCCTCTGTCTAGGGTTTTGAGAAAGGAAATGATTGAAACTCAAATGTTAACTGATGAAATTGCATAAAAATTTCTTCAAAGTTCCGTCTTAGCCTCGTCATTAGGATTTTTCAAGTCTCAATTCATCTCATCAAAGATTTGGAGAGAATTTTGTATTCACATTTACTTGAGGCAAGGTTTTCTCTCTTTCCACTGGTGTGTTACCAAGAAAATTCAATGTATTTCTTTGTTGTTGAAGGTATGAGACTCCATGAAAACCTAAATGATGCTAAGGAATGGCTCAATGAACCAGTGTTTGGTCTTGAAAGAGTTTGAAAGTATGAAAATTCGTGATAGTGATGCAAATGAAAACTAGTCTCCCTGTTCCTTGCCTCAATTGATTGAACAAATGCAAATTTCCTTCAAGAGGCTCTTGAAATAGTGAAGTATGATCTATTTGAAATCAAAGGGAGTGTGATGAAGTGAAAATAATTCCCTAGTGCCTAACAGTGACTTTTATAGTCCAAAGTGGTTTAGCTCAAAACATTGTAATGTTGTTTGAGTTACTAAGTTTTTGTTTGATCTTCTTGTGAAGGTGTAACGTCATGTAACATCCTTGTTTGAAGTAAATGAGTACATGGAGAAGCTAAAAGGATAAATATAGTTAAAAACTTGATAATCCATCATTTAGCTCGATCCATAAGAGACATGAATGTGAAGAGTCCTACTTGTTCAAATTTAGTGAAAATTCCAAAAGGCACAAAAACAAAAATGATGGAAGTTGTAAAGTCGATCAAAGGTTTTCCAACTTGAGGAAGGGAGTGTAAAAGTTGTAGAGAACAAAGAAAAGGAGGTGAAAGGTCGCGTTGAATTTAAAGGAATACAAAAACAAGTTAGTGTTGAAGTGAATATGAGTAATCTTGTGAGTAAGAATATGAGAAATATATTCCTTCTAATTCTACAAATTTATAATAGGGATTCGTAGTTGTGAATGGATCATTGAGGCACCAATATTAAATGTGACAACTCTTGTTGGTGCAAGAGGAGAACATTGTAGGAATGATGCATCTAAAAGTGCTTGATGAATGATACCAATCACATATGATTTTCTAGTTCTTGTTGTTCCCTAAATTATCATGAATAATGGAAAGACATTTTGATGTTGATGATAATGTGTCAAAATTATATCAAGTGCTTTTTTGGTTTAGCACCTAAGGTTTCATAATTAATATTTGGGGCTAATTCATCGTCTATAACCAACCCATTATCTTTCATGTTTCTTATGAATTTTATCACTTTATTTGTGTATTCTTCACCTCGATATTCATTATTCCATGGTGTTTGTTTATCAATATCTCTTTTTCCCAACATATCTATTTTAGTTACTTGCAAAATTTGACCATGTTGAAGCCTAGATATGATTTCCCATTCATGTTCCATTGTATTTTGTTAAATAGGTTGATTAACTTCATCTTCATAATCACTACTATTATCAACATATTCTATAATAGTCCTTCTCTTATTATAATTCAATGAATCCTAATTTGATTTTATTGAATTGGAATTAAGTCTTATATCTCTTTCTATTTCACGAAATGACTTGTAAAAGAAATAACTCGCCAACATAAATAAACCCATTTATGTGAATCATGTGAAGGGATGGAGGAAAACATTGGGAATACTCTCACAATAGCTACCAAACTCCTTACCTCCTACTTATTATCTTGTTTTCTCCTTAGATTATATGTCCAAGATCTAGCGGGATCAATAAGTGATACACTTTATATGGAAAATGGCCTATTATTGTACTAGTCAATGAAATATTTTACATGTTCTTCATCTTCATCAATTGTAGTTATTGGTTTGAACACCTCACGTGAAACATTCAAATTGAAAAATACTCTACTTCTCTCTAACAATGGAAGATCCAACAACATATGACACGTTTCTTGTGCCTCGATGTCTCTTTCAAAAATTGTTTCTGTTAGAAGTTTCCTATATGCTCTTATTGCCATTTCATCAAGGTTTCCACTATTTACAATTTGCATCAACATTTGATAATAAGTTTCAAAACTCTTCTTTACTTTTACTGCATACTTTGCAATGTAGTTGATTACAACATGTTTGGAAAAGAATAGGTTTCCATCTACATTTTCTCTCCATGGTTGTAATATATAGTGATTGTGTGTATTTACTCTATCATCATTTCTTGCAGTTCTAAATTTTTATCTCCTATCACCGAGTCTTGATATAACTTTGATCCCTTGAGGTTCAATGGTCACAAGGCATTATACCTATAAAAGATAATAATCTATTATTAGTTCTTTCACATATATTTTGTTTAATTTCAATTTAATTATTTGAGTGTTTGAATATCTTACCCGTAGACGCCTTTGTAATTTGATCAAAGTAATTTTATTACTAACATTGTACTAACTATTCTACTCCCTGTAAATTGATAATACTTCCTCAAATAGGCTTATTTTCCCCTCAATCCTCGATTTAACTACTATGAGTTGATTAAGCCTCCTATCTTGAATTTAACCAATAAATATTCTTATTGGCAAACTCTTGCTTCCAAAACATTCAAAATCTATTAAAACCTCCTCCAAAGGATCCTAGAAATCTTCCCAAGCTTACTTGGGATTCTTAATTAATCCTAAAAGATTAATTAACTTCTAATCCTAATCAAAAAGTGTTTTGACTTGTAAAAAGTGATTTTGGACTTAACCTTTTTCCCACATTCGCCAAATTCATACCTTTCTTGGAATGTTAAACCTATAAATAGAACTCTCCTCATCATTTCTTAGAACATTTTTCTCCCTTAACATAAACTATAGGCATTTAGGATCTTGAGAATTTCTCCATTAATATTGAGCTAGCATCTTCATAGTGCATCCATTAACTCAAGCTTGAGTAATATGGAGAGAACCAATATGGTCTTGTATCCATTGTTGGTAAGACTCCATTCTCAAAACCTTGAGATCATACTAACAATCACATTTGATTTGCTAAGGATCTTCTTAGATTCATTTCAAAGTTAGCATTCAAAGAGTAGAGATTTATTTAGGCATGTTAGTTTGATTGTTTTCAAAGTTATATGCATGTTAAAGAAGTTAGTCTCCCTAAGATCTTATCTTGATGGTTCTTGTTAGATTAGTTTAAAGTTTTAAAACTCTTAGGTGTTTAATTTCAAGTCTTATAGATTTTGTAATTTACATATGAACACATATGGGATTCCCAGTGGGACTTAATCCATAGTCCATATAAGTTGATTTCAAGATTTGTAATTTTCATCATTTTTTTCTAACCATATCATGCATTTTAAAAGTTGAATAGATTTGTCTTAAGCATTTTGCTAACCTTAGGCATGTTGAATCTTCCTTTTGAATGAAAATATAATGTGAGGAGATAATTGAGGAGATCAAATAGAGATTAGATATCTTTCTCTCAATCTTATTTATTCAGAAGCACATACAATATTTATAGGGAGGAGAAATAACTACATTCCCCAAAAATTAAGGAGAGGTTACAAAATGTGTGAGAAAAATGTGATACTACCTAATCATCTCAACCTAATTATATAAAATACTTTCTACATAACCTTATGCCAACATTCCCCCTTATTACATTATTCTTGCAAATATAACCCCTAAAAAGTTCAAATTTCACTTTTCCAAGGGATTTGGTGAGAATATTAGCTACTTGTGCTTCTGTAGGACAATACTGCAGTTGAATGTTATGGTTCAAGATGTGCTCTCAAATGAAATGGAAATCAATTTCAATATGCTTTGTTCAATCATGAAAGACAGGATTCTACATGAGCTTCAACACACTCTGATTATCGCAATAGAGAATAGGTGATTGTTTTTCAGGAATGCCCAGGTCATCCAAAATGTGACGTAACCATATCGCTTCGCACACGATCCTTGTGTGACATGATATTATGCCTCTGTGGATGAAATAGAAACAATATTATTCTTTTACTTATCCACGAGATAGGTCCATATCCAAGATGAAAAATGTATCTTGTGGTTGACTTCCTGTCATCAATAGATCCGACATGGTCTCGAGTCGACATATCCCTATAAGAATAATTGATCATTCTTCTTATATTCCAGACCATAATCAATCTGTACCTCAGACATATCTAAAAACATGCTTTGTTGCAGTCCAATGAAATTTCTTCAGCTCTGCATGAACCTGGAAAGATAGCTGACAACATAGCATAAGTTTGGTCTTGTATATGTCAAGTAGACAAGTTTTCCAACAAATTTCTGTAGAGAGTAGAATTTGTTTGAGGTGAGTCCTGGAATCTTGAAAGTTACAAGCCTTTTTCCATGGGAGTGGATATAGGTTTACAATCGGACATTTTGTACTTTTCCAGGAGTGTCTTGGCATATTTTATTTGGGAGACAAAAATATGATGCTTTTTCTTCCATATCTCCAAGCTAAGATAGTAATGAAGTAGCCCAAAATCTAACATTTCTAAGGTTCTTTTGAGATAATTCTAAACTTCCAGTGATCACAAGATCATCCACATACACAACAAGAATGACAATTTCTTTGCCTACCTTCTTTATATACAAATTTGAATATGAGGGGCTATGAGTGAACCCATGCTGCAAAAGGTGATCATATATCTTTATATACCATGCCCTTGGAGCTTGTTTCATTCCATACAGCCCATGCTTTGCAAAAAGGTGATCATCTATCTTTATATACCATGCCCTTGGAGCTTGTTTCATTCCATACAGTGATTTGATGAGATGACATACCTTTTAGGATGCTCTTCATCAAAAATCCTTCTGGTTGGGTCATGTACACTTCTTATTTTAGATCACCATTTAGGAAAGCACTCATGACGCCTATATACCCAATAGTGTTCCTCTAGTTTTGTTATTGATAGCATGTAGTGAGCCATCTCCATCACTGTGTGATTGCGTCGCTCCATAATGCCATTTTGCTAGGGTGTGTAGGGAGCAGTCAGGTTTTGCTTAATGCCTTGTTGGTTTAGGAAGGCCAAGAACTTCTTTGATGTGAATTCCCCCTCGATCTGAGTAGAGTAGAAGAAGTGGTTGTCTGGTCTCTTTCACAACACGTTGATAGAAATTCTGAAAATGGTGAAGAGCTTCACTCTTCTTCTTCAGGAAAAACACCCACATATTTCGAGAGTGGTCATCCACAAACAATTGGAAGTACTTGTATCCTAAAAACAAAATAGGTAGTGGTCCATTTAGATCGGTATGAACTACCTCCAGACGCTTCTTGGCATGGAAGGTGCTCGCCAAAATGGATCCTGTGTTGTTTTCCTACAAGACATCCAAGGAAAATAGGAAAGGAACTGGACAATTTAGGAAGTCCATGTACCATTGCTTTTGAACTCATCTAATGCAATGAACTAACCGATAAGTGACCATATCTAAAATGCAAGAGGGTAGTAAATTCTCTTTGTTGAGGCAGATAAAGCTACTATAGAAGATGAAATAATATCTATAAAAATAACTTATCTTTTAGAAATGCTCTAGCAATAACCATACCTTGTCTTGAGATCAAGCATGATTTGATGCCATTTTGAACAAGAAATTCTACCTTTAGATGATGATTCAGGAGCTGACTGATTGACAAGAGGTTTCTAGTCAATCCAAGAACATATAGTACCTTTGTAAGCGTACATTTTCATGGTCCCAGAGGAATAGTAACTTGGCCTATTCCTTCTGCAACGTACTCTTTGTCATCTACTATTCGAACCCGATCTCTAGTGGGTTGTTCATTTAGTGAATCAAATAGCTTCTTGTCACCTGACATATGCTTACTGGTATCCGAGTCTATCAACCAAAATATATTCGTGGTTTGTGAAGTCGAGAGACTATTACAAGGTTCTTATCACAATTAGCTCCTTTTGATGACTCCTCATCGATTCATCATCATGTTGGGGCTGTGAGATGTCCCTTCTTCTTTCATCGGTGGGGACGTTGTTTGGACTTTTGAAAATATTCATGCCCTGATGTGCTTGTTTGACTCGAAGACCCCTGTTTCAAGCCATTGTACCAATAGTGATCGAATCATGAGTATTGGTTTTGCATATTTGACACCACCTCTTGGAATTTTGAGCTTGTTGCCCTTGATGCTGATGTGCTTGTGTTTGATTTTCTGGGGACCTTTTCGATACTTCTAGCCACGATGTGGCTTTGAGAAAAGGGATTTGTCCTGGGACTCATCTTAGACTGAATTGATGGCCTCCTCCTGCTGTAACAAGTTCATGAGTTCTTCGAACATCACTTTCCATTTGGATACATTCAGTGTTGTAACGAACACTCGGAAATGAGAAGGGAGTGCCCTCAAGGTGATCGGAACTAGAATCTTGTCTTCTACCTTTTCACCGAGTGCTAGTAACTCCGTCGCATGGCTCAGCCACCCAACGTAAGAACTCCTCAAATTTCTCATCTAACCCCATAGATAGGGTGTGCAGTTTTGACTGAAGATGGAGAATCTTAGTCTAATTCTTTGCCTCAAATATGGTTGCAAGCTTATCCCATGCTTCTTGTGGTTTCTCTGCATCCCAAACATGTGGTTGCACATCATTGCTGATACTCAACATAATCAACATCAATGCTTTGGCACTAGCCATCTCATATTTTATGAGTTCATCAGGGGTAGTGGAGGAACTATCACTGACCTTGTGATGATGCCCCATAATTTTTCAAACCGAAGGATAGTTCACATCTTTGTTTTCCATGCCGCATAATTTGGCCCTTTAAGTAATTGAGCATTAGAAAGAAGCAACTTCGGAGCAGACATTGTAATAGAATAAAATATTTATTTATTTCAAGAGATATTACAACTTTACTCACTGATGAGAAGTACCATCTCGTAGATGCTCTCGATACTGTGTTGAGAGATGGCGATGCTTTGTGGGGTGTTCTTCTTCGTCTTCACAATCGGTGTTGTACCCGGCTTCTAGTTCTTCTTGAACTCGCTTTTCTTGGTAGTTGATGTCAAAAGGAAATACTCCAAGAGTCCTTTGCGAACCAGTTCGTCAAAGACAAGGTTACAGTGTTATGTAGCTCGTTGAAGCGAAAGTGTAAAGTAGAACTCGAGCTTTGGAGGAGCTTACGGGCGGTGTTGTTTGGCTTGCATGAGTCGATATTGTGGCTTTCAGCAGTCTCAATCGTGTCATTTACACTTGTCATTCAGCATGGATTTGAGAGTCTCAAGGTTGCCTTAGTAGAGTCTTCTTCTCCGGAAATTAATGACACTTTTTATTATTATTATTATGCAAGCATGTCGTTGCACCACGTTGGTTCTTGTCAACATGATCTAGTAATGAAAGCTTTAGCCTTTGTTTGTCTCACCGCAGAAGGTATTTTTTTAAAAACTTCAAACAATTAAGAAAGGTATTGAGCACGTGGCTTACCAAAATTATCTAGGCGTCCAACTAAACATATTAATCCTTCACGTCCTCGAGAAGAAAAGTATTCTGGTTGCATAGACTTTGGAAAATTCACCACCACGTGTACTCTTTACAGGTCGCTGGAGGTAAAGTGCAAGTTGCTGGAGGTTGGAAGATCCATAAACACCTTACAGCACCAAAAATATACCACGTAGAATTCAAAAAAACTTTTCCTTTTGCTGTCCAAACATCTTACAAATTGCCAGATCAAAATTTTGTTATTATTTGTTTCCAGTCGCTGCTTTGTGCCTGATAGAAGACTGAATGGAGAAGAAAACAATTTTTTTATTGCTTGGCGCCAACCTTTCCTCTGCGTGTGCTGAAGATAATACCAGACTCCACGCAGGCTTTGGGGAATTCCACGCAGCAGGAAAAAAAAATAGAAAAGCTCGCTGAAACATGCACGCAGCAGGAGAATTTTTTGTCTTTTTTGGTCAAAAAGAAAAGAATTCCTCTCAAAATTTCCACACAGCCTCTTCCATGCTATTTTCTTCTCCATGCAGGTCGTTCCTCCACCACACATCAGTCTCCTGTCTCTTCTACGCGATGATGAATGATAAATACACGTAGATCTATATGTTGTGGAAAAAACATATGGCTCTACATCAAACGCACATGCCAGAGATTATGAAAGATTTGATACCAGATTGTGAGGAGCTAATTGAGGAGAACAAATAGAGATTGGATATCTATCTCTCAATCTTATTTATTCAGAAGCACATACAATATTCATACGAAGGAGAAATAACTACATTCCCAAAAAAAAAGAGGAGAGGTTACAAATTGTGCGAGAGAAATGTGATACTACATAATCATCTCATCCTAATTATATAAAATACTTGCTACGTAACCTTATGCCAACAGTTAATGGGTTTGTGTTAGAAATTATTTTAAAAGCAAAGTTCTGACCTGTTTATAATTTCAGAAGTCACTTTTTCGTCCGTTTTTGTGTTGTTTTAGGTACATGCGTAGGCATTAGAAAGGGTGTGTATATGCTCAAACTCACACGCATTTGTAGCATAAGGCACACATACATTTGTAAGGGCGCACATACGCTTCTCTGCCCATGCACATGCTAGCCTATGTTTTTAGCATTCTGTGATAAAATTTACTAGACATGCATTTTATCTCAAGGGCACGCATACGCTTGCGAGGGGCGCACATATCGTCTCTCGGGATGCGCATATGCTTGGCTACTCTCTGTATCTTACTTTTTGACATACACACACATATGCTTACAGGGGGTGGGCATACATAAAGAAGAGCATGCGAGTGCCTCTCAGCCCGTGCATATGTTAAGAGTGACTGTGTGTTTTTACATAGATGTGCATACACTACTAGGAGCACACATACGCTGCTTGGGGCACACATATGTTCTAAAGGGTGTACAAGTGTTGCAATATAAAGTTGAAAACTATGTTAAACTGACAAAATTTTATTTCCTTGGATTTTCTAACATTTTACAGGTCTTCTTGAGTTACATTAATGGTTTTCATAGTTACATTTTCATTTGTGAGGCTAGGATCACGTATGCTCTTCCCTCACACCTTTTAGGTGATCTTGGGAATAAAAATGATTCAACGCTTTCATGCTTTCGAAAACACTTCATCAAATATTTCTAAGGGAATGAACTTCAATTTGAGTAAAGAGAATGAGTTGTCGCGAAAACACCCCAATTTTTACAAAGAAAACTTTATGACTAACTAAGGAAGGCTAACACCATTGCCACCTCTAGTCAAGGCTATAAGTCTAAAAATGTAACATTAAGATAGAAGCTAAAAGGAATGATTAACTAGTATGAAAACAATGCAAAATTTAACTAAACATGCCTACTAATATGCTTTAATTACCTAAGATAAACCTAAATAGACCTAAATGGGCAATCAAATGGTTATGGTTGCTAGTCCAAATAATGGTGAAATGACCTCTCCAAATGAATTGTTAAGCGACTTTAGATATTCATATACTAACCTTGTTGAAGTTTTTAGGAAAGGATTTAAACTTGGCTATGAATCATATGTATTATATGAGATGCAAATCAAAGCATGATCTCAGTAAAATATTAAGGTAAGAGGTGAACTCTTTTTATAGTTTTCCTTTTGAGAAAACTTGTATTTTGGTGCATGTGGGACTAAAAATCCCAAATTAGATTAAAATTGCTAATCGTGATGAATTTATGACTAGAGGGCGGGGGTAAAGTTGTAGATGTTAGTCAAATCCTATCTTGTTCACCATCTTCTCCATAATGCGAATTAAGGTTTTATTGGAAGCCTCAACTTGCCCATTACCTTGAGGGTAATAGGGGGTTGAGAACTTAAGGGAGATTTGAAAGCGTTTGCAGAGTGCTTTCATTGTTTTATTCTTAAATGGCTTACCATTATTAGTGATAATAGAATAGGGGATACCATATCAATAGATGATATGGTTCATGATAAATTTAGAGATCTGGGCACCTTCAACATAGGTGAGAGGAACAACCTCTACCCACTTTGTAAAGTACTCAGTTGCAGTAATGATGAATTTATGACCATCTGAAGAGACAAGGTTAAGTTTCCCTATTAGATCAAGACCCCACTTTGAGAATGGCCAAGGGTTATGATAGGTTGCAAGGATTGATCCAACACATGTATTAAGTTGTCTTACTTTTGACAATCCACACACTTCCTCACATGGTTACAACATTCATGCTCCATGGTAGGCCAATAGTAGCCTACTCTGAGTATTTTCTTCGTAAGGACGATCCCATTAGTATGAGCCCCATAGATTCCTTCATGCACCTCTTTAATTGCTTGGATAGATTCATCTGAATTTAAACAGAGAAACAAATTCTCGTCATAGCCTTGGCGGAAGAGGGTGCCCCAAGTAGGGTATAACAGGGATGTATCTTTGGATGAGGGTGCGTTTTTTAGCATGGGAAATGTTAGTGGGAAAGGTTCCATCATGGAGGTAATTAAAGATTTCAGCGTACCATGGGGAAAAGGGACCAACAACTTCGCTCACCAAACAGGACTGTGGTATGTCGTATGTTGGCGTTCTTAGATGTTCAACAAAGTATTACATATCGTTGTTCCCTGGGAATACTCACCATGGAACCCACCGTAGCTATAACATCAACTCCTCATTACATGCTCTTGGTATATTCTCAAATGTTATCTACTCAAAATACTCCTTTAAAGAATCAACCATCCTTTTGTATGGAAGGAGTTTCTCGTCTTTTACCTTATATTCATCTGTGACTTGTTTTATGATGAGAATTGACTCACCAATACATTTTACTTGTTTGACTCTCGGGGAATCAAGTCTCGTGTAGGAGTGATTAACACAACTTCAACACCTAAACCATGAAAGGTAAAGGAGCCATCAAAACATAGTTTTGCAAGTGATAAATTCCTCGAGGTACATGATGGAGGCATTTGGTAGTTCCAGGATCAAAGGTTCAATGCACAGTAACAGAGCTTCGCTAGCCGATATGCTAAGACTTGTCCTTTTTTTCGACTTTTGATGTACATACTCAATGTCGAACTTGATTAAAAATATGATCCAATTTCCATTTTTGACGTGAGTGCAGGTTTTGACAATAAGTATTTTAGTGGACCCACCTTTGAAATAAGCTTAACTTTGTTGTTGAACAAATAGTGGCGTAGCTTCGGAAAGGAAACACTACTGCCAGAAAGCTTTTTTGATCTCTGCGGATAGTTGTGATCATATGCTATCAACGTTCTACTCAATTAGTACATAATGTTTTCTCTCTGCTCTTTATCATACTAGGCCAATAGTGACCCAATTGAAAAATGTGTAGCAGAGATGTAGAGAAACAAGGGTTCTCCTATCATGGGCAACATGAGAACAAAAGGTCTAGCCAAGTATTCTTTTAACAAGGAAAATACTTGCTGCTGTTTTTGTCCCAGTTGAAATTAACATCCTTCTTAAGAAGATGTGTAAACATATGACACTTGTCTGCTAGCTATGAAATAAACCTTCTAATGGCCTGAATTTTCCCTTGTAAGCTACACAGTTGTCTAATATTCTTAGGAGGAGGCATTTATGTTAGTTGTGACCTTTGTGGGTCCACTTCTATTCCTTTCCTTGACACAATGAATCCTAGTAATTTACCAGATAGCACACCAAAGACACATGTCTTTAGGTTAAGGTGGACTTTATAATACCTTAGGTGATGAAAGATACACCGCAAAATCTCCGGGTGTTCCTCTCAAGTTCTATATTTAGCTTGTATATCATCTAAACAATTGTCCATGATGTCACTTGTCATATCATGAAAGATCACAATCATCACACTTTAATATGTAGCGCCTGCATTCTTAAGGCCGAATGACATGACTTGGTAGCAGAATGTCCCCCACGGGGTTGTGAAAGTTGTCTTGTGTTGATCTTCTTCCGTAATCTTTATCTGATTATAACCTGAGAATCCATCCATAAGTGAAAGCATCTCATAACCTTCAGTAGAATCGACAATCATGTTGATGTTTGGAAGAGGAAAATTGTCCTTAGGACAAGGTTTGTTTATATCTCTAAAATCATTACATACTGATATCGACTAGATTTTTCTCAATCCGGCTACCACATTAGAAATCCACTCTCAGTAGTCAATAGGACTGATGAAGCCTACTTCTAATAACCGTTCTAGCTCAAGCTTTCTTTACTAGTAAGGCGACGCGACGATGCATCTTTTGGAGATTTTGTTTTATAGGCTTGGTGTCTGCAGGTGTACAACAAGTTTATGTACCACTAATGCAGGATCAAGTCTTGACATGTCGGCATAATACCAAGTGAAGATATTTGCGCATTCTCTCAAAAAAACTTGTAATTGTTTTTGTTCTTTGGCTAAGGATGAAGCTCCTAACTTTACAAAGCACCCCAATATTTACAAAGAAAATTGCATGACTAACTAAGGAAGGCTAACACCATTTCCACCTCTAGTCAAGGTTCTAAGTCTAGGAATGTAACATTAAGATAGAAGCTAAAAGAAATGCTTAACTAGTATGAAAACAATGCAAAATCTAACTAAACATGCCTACTAATATGCTTTAATTACCTAAGATAAGCCTAAATAGACCTAAATGGGAAATCAAATGGTTATGGTTGCTACTCCAAACAATGGTGAAATGACCTCTCCAAATGACTTGTTAAGTCACTTTAGATATTCATCTACTAACCTTGTTGAAGGTTTTAGGAAAGGATTTGAACTTGGCTATGAATCATATGTATTATATGAGATGCAAATCAAAGCATGGTGTAAAATATTAAGGTAAGAGGTGAACTCTTTTTATAGTTTTCCTTTTGGGAAAAACTTGTATTTTGGTGCATGTGGGACTAAAAATCCCAAATTAGATTAGAATTACTAATCATGATTAAGCTTTGTTAATCATAATTAGTGAATTACCAAGTGATTAAGATGTGTGGAGCCTTAATCAACCGCTTAGGGTCAACTAGGAGGCTAGGATAAGCTTTTGAAGCTTGTTGAGACATTGTGGAGAAAAGTGGGGTGATTTTGAGTGGTTGGAAGAGGGGTTTGAGCCAATAGTAGGGTATATTGACCAAAACAAGGGAAAAATAGGCTTAATTAGCTAATAAATGCTAATTGCCTATTTTGAAGAGGATTTTGGCTTACGATTCATCGTAAAGTGGCATCCTAAATGTGAAAGAGGTTTGGTGATCAACGAAGTGCTTGTTAATTGACCAAAGTGGTAAGAAACATTAGTTAATTAGTGAAAATCACTAATTATAATAGAATTGGTAAGAATGAGAGTGATTTGCGTGCGTTTGGAAATAAGATTGCAAAAGCGGAATTTAGGTGTCTATAATACGATTGACTTGTAGGATTTCTTCATTATTTTTTAAATATTGGGATTTATCGTTGTGTATGCTCTTCCTTTGTGTCTTAGGATGATCTTAGGAATTAGAAACAACATTTGATCCTCTTTTTATGATGCCTTGAACTACTAATCTTTGCATGAAGGACCATATTGATCGTGAAAGAATCAAAATCTAAACAAAAACTAACACATTTGTTGTAGGTTGTTAATAGTGTGTAAAGCCCCATTAAGCTAAAATATAAGAAAACACACCACATTCAAAACACTTGATATGCAGGTTTGGATAAGGGTAAACCCATCCGCTTTAAACTAGGAGAAATACCCTTTGGCATAAGCCTTAAGATAACAAGAGGGATGCTCCTAGGAACCCCAAAGTAGTCCATGCAAGAGGGAACCTTGTGGATGAAATGGGAAGTGCTCCACTTACCTACTTGATTAGTTTACCCTTGTGAGTTTAGAGTCAAAACTATCTCCATTGTGACCCCAGTGAAAATACAATTGAACACATTTTATGCTCATTGTATTGAATGGGGTAAAGTAAAGCCAGGATACTCCAAGGTTTAGTCAGTGTGACTTTCTTGGAAAACTAAGTTTCAGAGATGATTTGTGAAATCTAGAGAGTGAGCCAAATAGGAAGCTTGTGGCTTAGAGCCAAATTGACTTATCTATCATGTTTCAAAGATCCCTCACAATGTGACAACTTTTTTGGAGTCAAAACCTTGTTATTTGAATAAGGGGAGAGTCCATTAAAGTTATAACCACATGTTATCTCATCAAAAATTTAAAGAGCGTTACTTTATCTTAGTTTCTCACTTGCCCTACGCAAGGTGAAACTTTACAAAGTGACGCCAAGTATATTTCAACCTTGATCTACACATTTTACTGTTTGTTTCCCATTTCGGTAAAAAGAGAACAACACGCACGTATACCACTAGAAATAATCGTGTCCACCATTTTGTTAGTCTACTTGCATGAATCATAACCCAGTTTGATGTTAAACGGTGGTGTGATAATAATCCAAACTTTTCTCATAACCGATTAGGAACAATGTGGTGTGATAATAATCCAAACTTTTCTTCGATCCAAACTATTATTCTGATTCTCCTCAGTCTCGATGATTTTGATCCAAATTATTATTTAGATTCCTCTAATTCGAATCCTAAGTCATGGTCCTCCCTTTCTTTGCAGGACCCCTTTATCAGTCGCTTGAACAACATCCTCTTCCTTTGAAGATCCGTGCGACTCCAAGTCCATCCAATAAAACACCTAATTCGACCATTGATTCATGGTCCTCCCTTTCTTTGCAAGATCTCTTTTATCAAACACCTCGAAAGAACCCTTCCTCCATCGAGGAGATATCCAACTCGAAGGTCCTTTAATCAATCATCCAAGTCAACCCATACGTGTGATATACTTCCTAGATGAATGATATTAGTTCTTTCTCTGCAATATGTCATCTTCTACGTAAAAAAATACCAAGCTATTTTAAAGTTATGTCTACTTCCACTCGTGAGACATCTCAATACAAATATACTTCATCTCTCGAGTCATCTTCTTCTATCAATCGGAATCCAATCCCTCTTCATCCCCTAGGTCATGTTGATCATACCTTATTCCATATTCATCAATCTTCTAAAGATCGATGTTTGCATCCATGTCAAACCATTCATAAGAAATGATGTGCTAAGATATATTTTTGATGCACTATCCAATTCCTTTATGGACACAATAAGGTCAAACCTTCCCCTCATCAAACATCTTATAGATCTTCCACACATGTTGGACCTCTTTCTTCCAATTAACCTACTCTGGTTGAAGAAAAAACACCCATACCGATTGATTCATTTCGAATGAAGAAGCAATCAGAGCATTTATGGGGGTACATGAAGATATTCCTCTAGAAGGTTGTGAGAAAAAAATATCTTTAGACCTCGATACATTCACGTATTTTGGGGAAGAGGTTGATTCCTTTCATCAAGAAATAGAGGAAGACCCTAAGATCATCGAACATGATCCTCCTCTTATTATTTCATCTTCACCTTCCTATGTGCATGATGAGATTCTGGATCTAACATTGATACATGGCCTATCTTCTCATCCCCGGATCATTCTTTTTATATCTTAATTCCTCAATTACAATCTCACCTTGTGTCATTGTTATCCATATTTTGCTCTGAGCTAGATATTGGATCGAACCATGACCCTGCATAGAAGGAACCCAAGAAAACTCATTCAAATCCTACAAATTGGTCGCAAAAAGATTCAGCAATGAAGTGACAGAGGCCAAGAGAGATCAAAGGATCCTGTACAAAAGGAAATGACTCTATTGGGTCATTTCTACATCTTAAATCCATTCTCAAAGTTGATGGCAAGCAGAACTATAAAATAATAGAGTTAGAAAAGAAGGGAAGATGCTACAAAGGAGCCAGAAGCAAGAAGAAGGAAGAATGGCAAAAATTCAAAGTCCTTGGGCTTGAAATAGTTCAAGAAAGGGTCCAAAATCGACTAAGTATGGAGGAGGTAGTGGAAGAAACCACGTGTCCTCATAGCGCTTCTCCAAATATGGATCCAAATAGAGAGGCTCAAACAAGCGCCGCATCTCCATGTGTCCCAGGGTGGAATGGAGGAAAGGTCAAATGGTCAAACAAAGTCAAAGGCAGACAGGGTGGGCCTCAAAAAATTGGCTAAGTATGAATATGCGAGTGGAGAGTGCCAAGTGTCAACGTAACACATCTCGAAGAGTTGATCCCAAGGTAGAGACCCAAGTGAGCACGAGCTCGCCACATAGCCCAAAGTCAATAAGTAAGAGGGATCGTTGAAAATTCCACAAAGTAGTGGAGGCCGACAAGTGTCAACTTGACACTCTTCCAAAGGAAAACTTTGGGTTGGGTTTAGCAAACAAGCGCAGGTGCCTCCACGTTTCCTCAAAGGGGAAGAGTTAGTTGAATAGTCAATGCACAAACAGCCGATAGAGGCTGCCAAGTGTCTCAATGGCACTGATTCAAGGGTCAAATAGAGAAAAGGTTCCCAAGCGAGTGCCAAATTGACGCGTGTCCCAGGGGAAGGCGGGAGTCGGGGAAAAATTAGTTTTTCACCCTTTGCCCCAAAAGGAGTAAAAGTTACAAAATGGCCCATGACTCACCAAGGAAAAAGTCAGTGTTTGAGCCCGAGTCAAAGCCAAGGCAGGGAGTCGGGAAAAAAGTGAAAGTTTTCCTTTTGTCCAAAAGGCATAAAAGTAAAAATAGGAGTGTTTTTCCTAGCCAACTAGAAGGAGCCACGTGTCCATGCGGAGCTTCGGGGCCGATTTTGCGATTTTTGCAAAAGGAGAAAAGTTAGGTTCTAAGCCCGCAAACCTGATTTTTCCCTAATCTGGCTGCCACGTGTCCCATATTAAAGAGGGGCCCATGTTTTAAACTAGTTTTCCCACCCATTTGTACAGAATCGATGCAAAACTTCAAAGGGGCATATCTTTCGACCCAAGGCTCGAAATATTGCAAATCTGACACCATTGGAAAGATCTCGATGTGTCTACGCCATGGGAGTCTGAATCTTTAATTTTGAAGAGGTTAGGTGGGAGAAAAATGAAGAAAATTCTTTCAGGCCATTAACATAAAATCTAATCTCTTCAACTACCAGATCTGATTCGATTCGATCTGCTGGGGATCCAGAAGCGACATATTGTGGGAAGATTTATAGAAGGCATTGATTTTCGGTGGTTGAGCTTTCAAAATGGGATTCAATGTGTATCTTAGAGTGGTTGGAGTAGGATTTGATTCTTTCCTTCTTCTCTCTCCCATTCTTCTATATATTGTAACAGAGGCATCATTTCGAGAGGTTAATTAGTTGTTGTTCATTTTTCTTCTCTGCCTCTCCCTTCTTTTCTTCCCCAAGGTCGAAATGGAGTTCGAACCTCTTCCCATGCTCTGTAAATGGCATTTTTCCTCTTGTCCATAGATGATGCTCTGTGCAAACTCTGAAGCAATAAAAACATGTTTTGTGATGCATTTGTCCATCCTTGCTCATTTTCAGTTGTCTCTTCTTGCCTCTCTTCATTGCATGGGTATCTGTGCATGTTTTGAATGTTCACTTACAAATGCTGGGCATTGTGTTCATGGGGTTTTGGAACATTTTTTGTGTGAATTTGATCTATGGTCTATAATGTTGTTGTCCATTCTTTCCATTTCTCACCTCTCTTTGTTCCATGGCAGTTTGGTAGATGATCAACATTTTCCTTCTTTGGTGTATCACTGTTTTAGTGTAGGCTCTATTTTTCCTTGTTTTCTTTCTCTCCTTGTCTCCTTAGAAGTTAGATTAGGATTATATTATCTTGCATGCACTAGAATATCTTGTGGCAGGTAGATTAGGAAGAGGAACCAACCTTCTCTAGAGGGTCATTCCCATTTAAAAGTCCCACAACTTGGGGAATGATCTAATGTTATGCAAATCACACCAAATGACCCTGCGTTAGAAAAGTAGATCCTTATAACTCATTTGGGGGTGCTGTGATTTCACACTAACAGATCACCTCCTAATAGCCCATCGTCTTCTCCTATGTGTAGACCACCACCGGTTTCCCTCCATTTTCTACTTGTGGGTCACCTCAGAGTAGTCCATTATCTTCTATTCTTGGGCTGCATCCTAGTAGCCCTCAATTATTTTCTATTTATCAGTCACCTTGGGGTAGCCCATTACCTTCAATTAAGTGGGCCGTGTCCTAGTAGCCCTTCATCCTCTTGTCTATAGGAAACCTCGGTAGTCCCTCATATTCGGTACTTGGGCCAAATCCTAGTAGTCTTTCATCTTCTATCTATGGGACACCTCCCAATACCCCATTTTATTCCATCTTGGGGCCACATCCTAAGTAGTCCTCCTTCATATGTCTCCGTGGCTCACTTCTTGGTATCCCATCTTCTTCAACCCTTGGATCATATTCTCTTCATCCATCATATCATCTTCTTATCAATGATTGTGGCAAGATTACCGTTATTTCTCACATCGATCCTAAACATCCATTTTCTTCTCCCACTTCTTGAGATAAGATGAGTCACACCTTATCTTATATGAAACCCAAACAATTTCTTTATCAAGCTAAGATAAAAAAAATTCAAAGAGCTCCAAATCTCCCATTAAATCAAACAACCATAAAGTTAAAAATAACACGTAATTCAAGAATGCACACCAACACAACCATCAAGTATGGTGCAAAGTGCATAAACCTATGGATAGGGAACACAAGCTCCCACTTACGAAATCCATTTTTAAGATAAATTGTAGTCATTTGTTGAGTATGATATCACCTCGATCATCAATATTAGAGATAATATGACTCTTGATAAGCAAACACGCTTAATCTCCTTATTAAGGAAATTGAAAATATCGTTGTTGGATATTATCACGTCGAGTGACATTGTTGGTCCCAAAAACACAAAATACAAAAATTGAGAAAACATTAAAAATCAAAGGTACAAATATCAAACATTACCATCGGGTATTACGTATTACACATAGATGTTCTCTATTCCCTTTCTTACCATCCTTTCGCAAATCATCCAAAATTTTCATCCCTTTGATGATATTTTGGTTAGTCTGTGGAACTCATTTTGTGACATTTATCTCTATTATGTGTTTGACCTTGGTATTTCACTACCTTGGTAAATTAAAGAACAATTGACCTCATAGAGATCCTATCACTATCTACATCTAATATTTTTTTGTGAAGAACTTTTGGACATATTTTTGACACTATCCAATGTCATCATCATAATCACTTCCATATCCTTCCATCAAGCCATAAGTGGTTCTTAACCCTTTGTCAAAACATTCAAGAGAGCTGAAATACAATTTTCGAAAGCAAAACAAAATAAAATACAAAAGCACAAAGCTAAAAGAAAAAAGTAACTTGATATATAAATTTCTCTTGGGGTATTTCCAATATCTCTACTAGAGCTTTATGGACACCTAGCTAGCATTAGATAAATGTTGTGATTAGAATCAAATACATCTCCCTCGGGCTATGGACGTCTAATCGGTAGTAGAGCTATGCTAGACTATCCTTCCACCCTTTATTCACAAATCAAATTTTAATATAAATCATTCCTACACATTGGCTAATTAGGTGTATCTTAACTTTTTGTCTATCAATTCTTCTCTCCAAGAGGTAATTAAATTCCACGTACACACACTGGATCTCTATGAGAAAATATGATTAATATGTTACCAAGTGTCTTTTTGGACCTTGTTCAAACTCTTACTTTAGTCCTTATCTTGTCTCATGATTTGTGCCTTGGGCTATTCACCTTTTCATTACGAGGCTTCTAGCTACATTTTCCATATCCTTCCATAGCATTCACACTTTTCTTTTGCTTCATTCAAAACATCCATGTGTATAAGATTTCCATTTTTACTATGTTTGAGGGAAACTTTGTTCCTTCTTGCAATAAATAATCTTCTACTCCTATCTATTAAGCGGATTTTTGGCTGCTTACGTTGGGGCATCCTTTCTCCTTCTTGGATCTTCATTGACTCAAGTTCATCCTCATGTTGAACTTATCCATATTGGACCCGATCCAACTTCTATGCGTGGAATTATGCCCTTGTACATCCCATTTATCACTCGGGGCATCCACATTCCTTTCCTTTCGTGTACATAGTTTCAGAAAACTTTCAAAATACCAAAAAAATTAAATACGTTTCTATAAAAATCACTAAACAATAAAAAATCAAAATTTTCAAAAATAAAAAATGGTAAAAATAAAAAAATAAAAAATAAATTTTTTTGCAAAAAATGGTAAAACGTTGGTACATAGCTATAGCTTGTGTCAAACACATTGTATTAAAATTGTTAGGAATTAGAGAACAAATATGCAAAAAAGCAGTTCCTCAAACCATAGTAGTAGGAAACTATATAGCAGAATTATACTTACTGAAAGATAACAACATAAATAAATAATGCACAAAAGAAGACAAGACAAGATTTAACGTGGTTCACATAATGTGGGCTACGTTCACCAAGACCTTGCTCATATTTTATTATCAGCAAGAGTAAAACAACTCTCATAGTTTTCTCTTAGTTATGAACTCACAATGAAATTCCAAAGATGTTAAACCACATCTAAACAACAATTGACACCCAATTGCATAACATTGATCACTCTTGATCACCTCTTGATCTCTAAGACTCAAGACCTCTTGAACACTCAAGATATCTGTAAGATACCCTAACACCTCTATTTATAGGATTACAATCCTTCTAAGAAGCCATAAAGCCGACCCTAGAAGATTGAAAGTCATGATCTTTCAACTTCCCACAAACCTGGAAAAATAGTCCCGCGTTGGCGAGCAATTAGTGCGCGACAGCGTTGCAACAACGTCACAACAGACGACTATAGAAAGATCTTAAAGTCTCCAAATTTAACCGTTCGAGCTCCAACACTTCAACACTGATTCAAGAAGACCAAAAAATAGGCTCCACACCCCAACAATCTCCCACTTGAAGATTGTTTCCTTGAGAAAATTTCTTAACCCTTCATTATCAACCATGAAGGCCAATCAAAGTTGAACACAACTTTAACTTTTCCCTTGTGACCGCCTTGGTCATCATATCCACAGGATTTTGACTGGTATGAACCTTTTCCATCTTCAACTTATCTTCTTCCAAAGTTGTCCTGATGAAATGATATCTCAGTTGAATGTGCTTCATCCTAGAGTGGAAATCGGAGTTCTTCGCCAAATGAATAGTGCTCGACTATCAACTTGTGTAGTCTCCCAACTTCCCGCTTATGCCCAAATCATCAATCAACTGATGTAACTAGATCATCTCCTTGCTTGCCTTTTTGGCAGCAACATACTCGGCCTCTGTGGTTGACAAATCCACAACCTTTTATGTAGTGAAATCCAACTCATTGTTGTATCACCAACCGTAAATACATAACTTTGTTGTGCTCCTCCTACTAGCCAAATCTCTGCCATATCTCGAATCTACATATCCACGTAATGTAGTGTCTGGATCCACTAAAACACAATGCTACTCCCATGGTCCCTCTCAAATACCGAAGGATCCACTTTACTGCCTGCTAGTGCTCTCTACTTGGATCACTCATAAACCTGCTCACTAGCTCCCACTACATGGGAAATGTCAGGCCTAGTGCATACCATAGCATACATCAAGCTACCAACTGGTGATGAGTACATTACCCTAGACATATGGATTCTATCCTCTGTGTCTTGGGACTCTGCTCCTTTGATAATTTAAAGTGACCTGCCAAAGGAGTACCAACCGGTTTAGCATCCTACATACTAAACCTCTCCAAGACCTTCTTTATGTACTCTTCTTGAGATAATACCAGCTTCCTCTCCTTCCTGTTCTGAGTTATTCTCATACCAAGGATTTGTTTTTCTACCCCCAAATCCTTCATAGCAAAGGATTCACCTAGTTATTTCTTGAGTACTTTTATTTCTTGCATGTTCTTCCTTGCAACAAGCATATCATCTACATACAGAGCACAAAATAATATAAATACCATCAAGAAACTTCTTGATGTACACACAATGGTCTGAGTGACACCTGGAGTAACCCTGCTCCTGCATAAAACTATCAAACTTCATGTACCACTGCCATGGAGCTTGTTTCAGGCCATACAAGCTCTTCTTCAATTTTCACACTAACCTCTCCTTCCTTTTGACCTCATAACCATGTGGTTGCTACATGTACAATTCCTCCTCCAACTCACTATGAAGGAATGCAGTCTTCACATCCAACTGTTCTAAGTGCAGGTCTTCTACTGCAACTAAACCAAGAACAGTCCTAATAGAAGTCATTTTAACAACTGGAGAAATTTTTTCATCAAAGTCTATACCTTTCTTATGTGCAAATCCTTTGACCACCAACCAGGCCTTGTATCATTTCCTACCTCCATCTTCCTCTTTGATTATATACACCCACTTGTTCTGTAATGCTCTCTTGCCCTCGGGTAGCTCCACCAGATCCCAAGTCTGGTTTTCCATAAGAGATCTATGCTCTTCATCCATGGCCTGCTCCCACTTCTTCTTGGCATCCACCTGCACTTGCTTCCTCAAAGCACTCTAGCTCTCCACTATCAATGAGCAATAAATAATTCAAAGATGGAGTAAATCATTCAGGTTCCCTTCTTACCCTAGAATACCTTCTCACCTCAGGAGTTTGGGGTTCCTAATGAGTAGTACTGAATCAAGCTATGCTGAACATGCTTTGAACCTAAACCATGGCCCCTTGGACACCTTGTTATCTGCATGTAATGTCGTCTAACACTTGTGTATTCTTTCTTTGATCCCTCTTTATATTCCTGTAATCGATCTTTATACATGACTTTTCATTAAAGACAATATATCTAGACCGAAATATTTTCTTGTCTTTAAGACTCCAAACACGGAAACCAAAGTCATCTTCACCATATCCAACAAAGGTGAATTTCTGGACTTAGCCTCTAACTTGGTCCTATCATCTTTATCAATGTGAACAAATACCTCACATCCAAATACTCTACGAAAATGAGTAATCAATTTTCTTACAGACCAAGCCTCCTATGGTATACCTCCATCCAAGGCCATAGAGGGTCCTTTATTAATCGGATAAACAAGCTGTACTTCTTGCTTCCACCCAAAACATGAGTGGCACCCCGCATGTAACCTCATGCACTAGTATGCTCCATGATTGTCTGGTTCATTCTCTCCGACCTCCATTTTATTGTGGAGTATTTGGAACCATTCTTTGCTGCGGATCCCATTTACAGAACAATAATCAATAAATTAATTACTTCAATATTCCCTCTATTATCGACTGAGACATTTCATCTTGAGACCTGTTTCATTCTCAACCAAGGATTTCCATCTTTTGAAAGTTTCAAACACATCAGATTTCTTTCTAATGCAATATACCCAAACTTTTCTAGTTACATCATCAATGAAAGTGATGTAATAACATGAACCACTAATAGATTTTACCTTAGTTGGCCCCCATACATCTGTATGCACTAACTCCAACTTACCCTCCTTCCTGGTAGGTCCAACCTTGAGGAATCTCACCCACTTCATTTCCCATAAACACAGTCCTCACATAAGTCCAAATCTAACTCCTTTAATCTGGGCAGCCTATCCTTTATAATCTACATGCCCTTATGACTCATATGACCGAGTCTCTGGTGCCACAAAGTTGCATCTCCATCTGCATAACTAAATTGCAATAATCAACACCACTGGTTAAATACAAAGTACCATTTTTCTTACCTCTTGCAACCACAAGAGCTCCCTTGGTAACCTTCCAAGAATCCACTGTAAAACTAACCGTACAGCCATCACCGCCGAGTTGTCTTGCTGATATCAAGTTCCACCTCAAATTAGGCACATGTCCGGTGTCCTTAAGTAGCCATGTGTTCCCATTACTCGCATTTTCACCCGAACACAACCTTTCCCTCCTATGTTGCATGGTTCATCATCACCAAGATATACATGTCCAAAATCACCTTGAACAAAATCAATAAAGTAATGTCTATGTGGGGTGGCATGGAAAGAAGCCCCTGAATCTAACACCCAAGATTCAGCAATATTATCTAAAGAAAGAATTAAGGCATCTTGAAAAACATCACCTACTACCACATTTACCTCTTTAGTTTCCTCCTTCTTGTTCTTCTTATCCCGAAGAGCCCAGTAATCTTTCTTAGCATGAACAACCTTCCCACAGTGCCAACATTCTAACTTACTCTTGGAATTTGACCTTCCATGATCATTTGACTTCCCACGGTTACCTTTCCCTCTGTTCTTTTGTCTCCCTCTACTCTCCACCATCAAAGCGTTTCCAGAAGTAGAAGAATCTCCGGTGCTCTTCCTTCGCATTTCCTCGCTTAGGATCACACCTATTACATCCTCAAACTTCAACTTTGAGTTATTAGAGACTAAATTACTTACAACCATAACCAAGTTTTCCCATCTATTTGGTAAGGAGCACAAAATCAACAAATCCTAACCTCATCATCAAAGTCAATTTTTACCGAGTTTAACATACTCACAACCATATTAAATTCATTCAAATGATCAACAACAGAACCATTCTCAAACATCTTCATATTAAATAACTTTTTCATCAAAAATATTTTATTAGAGGTAGAGGGTTTTTCATATAACTTCCCCAACGCACTCATGAGACCTTCCGTGGTCTTCTCTACGATATGTTGAAAGCAACCGAAGATGCAAGTCATAAACGAATTACCCAGTGCCTTTCTATCCAGCAACTCCCAATCCTCATCCGACATGGTTGTAGGTTTCTTTTCTTTTCCAGCCAAAGGAACATGGAGGTCCTTCTGATATAAGTAATCCTCCATTTGCATCTTCCACAAACCAAAGTTCTACCCATTGAACTTCTCAACCCTCAATCTACCCTCATCTACCATAGCTCCCACTCAAGCTAAAATTTCCCTGTGATTTACAACTTCAAAAAAACCACCAAAGCTCTGATACCAATTGTTAGGAATTAGAGAACAAATATGCGAAAATGCAGGTTCCTCAAACCACAATAGTAGGAAACTATATAGCAGAATTATACTTGCAGAAATATAACAACATAAATAAATAATGCACAAAAGAAGACAAGACAAGATTTAATGTGGTTCACCCAATGTGGGCTACGTCCACCAAGAACTTGCTCGATTTTATTATCAACAAGAGTAAAACAAATATCACAATATTCTCTCGATTATGAACTCACAATGAGAATTCCAAAGATGTTAAACCACATCTAAACCACAATTGACACCCAATTGCATAACCTTGATCACTCTTGATCACCTCTTGATCTCTAAGACTCAAGACCTCTTGAACACTCAAGATATCTTTAAGATACCCTAACACCTCTATTTATAGGATTACAATCCTTCTAAGAATCCATAAAGCTGACCCTAGAAGATTGAAAGTCACGATATTTCAACTTCCCACGGCTGGAAAAATAGTCCCGACGTTGACAGTTAACAACATGTTAATAGCAACGTCGCAGCAATGTCACATGAGGCAGATGACTGCAGAAAACTCCTAAAGTCTCCAAACTTAACTGTTTGAGCTCCAACACTTCAACACTGATTCAAGAAGACCAAAAATAGGCTCCACACCCCAACAAAAATTATATCTTTCTTGAGTTTTCACTTATTTCTATAACAATGACACGCGGATGATTTAGATCTTCCCCATTAACAAAGTTGGTTTACTTGCTCCGTGTGTACTATCTTGGCACAACAAGTTGCACGATATTATTTCATAGTGAGCGAATGCTTTTTCTTTGGACCCCCTATGTCCATAATATTTCCCCTTGCATGTATCCTTGCTTAGGCACCACTTTTAACCCTTTTCATTACACATGAACATTTAAGAACTGTGAATTCGATAACAAAACATTTATGCAACTATCTTAGATATTGTTATTTTAAGTATGTGTGTTTGTACTTTTTCCCCATGTTAGGTTGGCTTGTTTACTTTCTCGTATTGCATTGCATTCTACATGTTGCATGGAATTGGTGTTTTAGAAATGGACATTTTTTTCGTCTTTGTGGCTTTTCATGTCATTCTACACTACATCATATGTTTACAAAGTTATAATAAGGACCGATGATGAAAATATCTCTACAATATGATGAAAATTAAGTTGTTTACACGAAAATGGATAGATGTCATCTCAATCCCCTTTCTTCTCTTCACACTATTCTCTACTTATTAGGGCACCTTATCCCCTTAGTCTTCTATCTATTTCCTTCCTCTCTTTTTATCGTCGATCGACCTCTTTCATCACCCCATAGAAATTCAAGGGGGCATCCTTCATTCTACTAATTTATATTATACCCCTTCAAAATTTATTTGTCTATGCTTGTCTACTATATTTTAAGTGGAGTCACTTACGCCACCCCAAAGAGGGCAAATGTAGACACCTATAATTTAGTCAAAGCAATTTTATTACTAACATTGCACTAACTATTCTACTCCTTGTAAATTGATGATACTTCATAAAATAGGCTTATTCCCCCTCAATCCTATTAATTAAATACCATGCATTAATTAAGCCTCATATCTTACATTTAACCAATAAACCTTCTTATTGGCTAATTCTTGCTTTCAAAACATTCAAAATATATGAAAAACTCCTCCAAAGGCTCCCAGAAAACTTCCTAAGCTTACTTGGGATTCTTAATTGATCCTAAAAGATTAATTAACTTCTAATCCTAATAAAAAATTACTTTGACTTGTAAAAAGTGATTTTTGGACTTACCTTTTGTCCCACATTTAGCAAATTCATATTGTTAGTGCAAAATCATAGCACCCCTGAATGTTTGCAACTCAATGGGTTGAGACTCTCAGTGTGATAGCATAACATGGAGCATCTCTTAAAGTGTGGGACTTTGAAATCGAGAGAGCTCTCCAGGATGAAGGTCGGTTCCTATTCCTCTATTTAGGTGCACACAAATAAATTGTAGAGGATCTACTCTAAAACCTACTCTATCTTGCCAAGGAGACATGGTTAAGAAGATGCGAGAAAATAAACCTAAGCTAACAAGGTGATGTGACCAAAGGAATGTTAAACACCCATTTTGTAATTTAACATAGACCATAGAAATGCAATACAACCACCATGCACAGATAACCAAACTGCAATGAGAGATCAGAAGATAAAAATGAACACATGAGAGGGTTGAGAATCATCCACATACATATATTATTACTACAGTTGATACGGTATATTACATTGTGCTAAGAGGTAAAACTTTGTATTCTGACTTGAAAGGGAGGTTTGGAAAACTCCACAAATTTGCTTGCAGACAAGGGAAGAAGGGAGGGTACAAAATGAAAATGTCCAACATTTTACAATGAGCCAAGCTTTTTCCTTTATAGATGTCATGGAGAGAGGAGAAGAAAAGAGGCGGAAACCTTGTTTGGAGCTCAATTCTACCAGCCATCAATGCCCCCTGCAAATTCATCCCCAACTTGTCAAGTTCGCCACTCTGTCTGTTTGGCGTGTTAAAGAAGGAAAGAACGATGGATCAAATCAAATATGATTTGGTTGTTGAAGCAATTGGATCACATATTAATGGCATGGAGATATTTTAAATCCTCACCCACCCAACCTTCTCGAAATTAGGGTTTTAGGCCTTCATGGCAGAGAGGAGGTTGAGATATTTCTGAAAAGTTCTCTCCCACCCAAATCTAGGCTTTTAGTCGAAAGATATGGTTGTTTGAAGGTCCTCGGGTTGGGCGCTTAACGTGGGTTTTCAATATGCGGGGTTTTTCCATACGAGGGGCACATGGCACCCCGCGCTCGTTGAGATTTCTCCCCGCCTTCACTCTTAAAATCATGCCCATGAGACACGTGGTGTTGTCTGTGGGCCTCTTTGGAGTCTCTTATCATGTTCTGCTTAAGTCCCTCTTGTTGGCGGAGAGTACGGTGCTCGACCTTGGATGGTGGAGGCTTTGCACTTCTTTGGAAACTACCCCCAAATTTTACCTTTGGAGTTGTGCGGATACGACACGTGGAGGCCTCCGCGGATTTTGGACTTTCAACGGCGGCCGAATCTATCCTTTTCGGGCCTGGGACACGTGGAAGCTTCGCGCTTGTTTGGGGAACCGCCCTTGGCTTTGACCCTTGAAGGTGCGTTGTTGAGACACATGGAAACTTCTACCATCTCTTCCATACTTAGCCAATTTGAGCCCTCTCTGAATCGTTTGTGAAGCCCAAAGACTTTGAGCCTTTCCTGTCTCTCTCCTGAGAGCCTCAGCCTCCTTGACGTTGTTTGCCTCCTTTGAGCCTATAGTTTCTCCATTTCTTTTCCTCACTGAAGTAACTTTGTTGTTGGATTCGAAACATGGGCTCGTTTGACGGAACCGACCTTTAGATTTCTTCCTGTGCAGGTCGGGTTTGGTCAATTTTACCTGGAAAATTGGGATAACACATACCATTCTTGGAATGTGAAACCTATAAATAGAACCCTCATCCTTACCATTTCTTAGAACACTTTTTCTCCCTTAGCATAAACTATAGGCATTTAGGATCTTGAGCATTTCTCCATTGATATTGAGCTAACATCTTCATAGTGCATCCATTAAATCAAGCTTGAGTAATATGGAGAGAACCAATATGGTCTTGTAGCCATTGTTGGTGAGACTCCATTCTCAAAACCTTGAGATCATACTAACAATCACATTTGATTGCTAAGGATCTTCTTAGGTTCATTTCAAAGTTAGCATTCAAAGAGTAGAGATTGATTTAGGCATGTTAGTTTGATTGTTTTCAAAGTTATATGCATGTTAAAGAAGTTAGTCTCCCTAAGCTCTTATCTTGATGCTTAAGTTAGTCTTCTAAGCTCTTAAGTTAGGTACACCTGAGTTGGCCTAATGGTGAAGAACATGTGCTCTTGAAATAGAGGTCACAAGTTCAAATCCTGCAGGGGGTAGGGTATGTACGCCTTATTTGTAGCAAAGTTAGTTGCCTCCCAGTATGTGAGTACATAGGCTGCCCCACAGCATCGTGGACTATAAAAACCTATTATTATTATTATTATTATCTTGTTAGATTAGTTTAAAAATTTAAAACTCTTAGGTGTTTAATTTCAAGTGTTATAGCTTTCCTAATTTACACATGAACACATTACCTACAAACCATTCTTCCTCTTTTCTTACGAGTGAGTAAATATAATTTTTCAACTATATTTATCTAAGATAGAGATGTTAACCATATAGTTTATGGGTAAATACAACACTTTATATATAGTGTATAAGTAATGAATTTGAATTAATTTATATAATAATTAAAAATAGTTTAATATTTAATTAAAAAAATCTTTACATTCCTATATTAATTTGTAATCAACCTTTTAAATACTTATTTTGAAAAACTAAATCTACGATATAATTTTAGGGATCAAATTGATTTAATAAAGACCAAAATAAGCGCACATAAATATATCCTCTCCTAAAAGTAAATTATAAATATGAGTGATGTTTTTGAATTTGATCCGAAAAGTAACTTATATTATTATTTACCTACACCTACTTACTTATATATGTTATTTAGATACACATAAGGTACATATAACATAACTATTTACCATAAATTTATTAAATTTATATTTTATATATTTATTTATTTATTTACCTATACAATAATATGTAATATGTTATACTTATATTTCGTTATTTAAAATGGTAAATCTAAAATCTAATTTATTTTTAGGGTTTTTATTATGAATTTAATTTTACATTGACATTTGATTTGATATATTTATTTTATATTTTTGACTATAACATACAAAACATTGTTATTTATTTATAGTTAAGAGAGAATAATTCAAACATACCAATTTATTAATCTTTCCTCTCCTCTCTTTTGTATTACTTTTTAAATTTAGATTTATTTATAATTAAGTAAAATAATAATTTGAAACATACCAATTTATTACTCTTTCCTCTCCTCTCTTTTGTATTAATCTTTTTATTTCGGTCCTATTTTCTTTCACGGGCATGGCGTGGGACTCCTCCACTCCATGCTATAATTGTAGAATGCCTCTCGGCATAACTAGTTAGTATGTTTGGTCTTGATGGAAGTATGACATGTTGACCCCTAACACTGTCGTCTCCATTCTTCATTCTTCGATCTTGTTGTCTCTGCTAATCCACGAGGATTAAATTTGTGATCATCTTTTCTTGTCAAACAATTTTTAGGTGACGGTAATTTTCAAATTCACCCTTAAAAATGCAAAATAATGTTATTTATACATTATTAAAAAACCATATATATATATATATATATATATATATATATATATATATAATTTACATTAAAAATGATGGTCATCTTTCAAATATGTAAGTCACATGTGACGATTATTTCAAATATTTATAAATACTTTAAGATAAAAATCATGAAAAACGTCTAAACATCCATCAAATTTAATCCCGTACCCACCACACCAAATTTACCTTGGTATGATGGTATCACCCATTATCGATATTGTATGTATTTATTATGATAAAAACAAATTTAAATTTTAAATGTCCACTTTCAAATTTTGAATCTTGAATGTCTACCAAAACTACCATGTTTCCTTTTCATTACCAAATGGGAGAAGAATTGTCTCTATGGCTTCTTTCCAAAGCTCATTCATGAGTATGATTATGGATATCACCAATTAATCATCCATTGGTAAGAGTGAATTCAAACTAGTGAAATTTGTGTCAAGTCATGAATAGTGATGATGAGGGTATTGAAATAGCATTTGAGATATTCTCCTCATCTCTGGTTAGTGTGGAGTGAAATGTTTTGGAGAGGAACAAGAATCAACTCGAAAAAAGTATGGGCCATCATAGGTTGCACACACGTTGTTGTATCCGAGAAACTTTAATATCTCTAAAGAAGAAGTATTTTCTAACTAGGGAATACCAAACAAAGTTTCCATCTATATTTAACCAATATTTAAACACACGCTTTCCCACCTTTGCGTTATTATCATTATTGTCAATAAAGCTTGTTTATTGTAGTTGTTTGTAGTTCGACATCGAACTTAGTTGAGATTATTTAGGATCATTTAAGTGCTAAATCAATGTTTAATCTTTATGTGGTTTTTTACCATCACTATATTCACTATTGATCACTATCGAAACAAAGTTTTAATTTGCCTCGTATTTCTCTTTAAATAGTACACAACATAGTATTATTAGTAAAATAATGAAACATTAAATTCTCTTGCAATCATGGCTCTCTTGCATAACACCCTTCTTCTTGTGAAGTAGGATAGATTGATAACGTATCCCATTTTTACGTAATGTCCCAATTTTGACACATTATTGACCAAAACACTAAATTCCTAATGGATTTTTTTGACGTGTTATATTAATGCTAAATTATTTTAATTTATACTCATACCGGGTTTATTTGCACCCTTAGCCCACAATTTATTTATTTAATTTCTTACCAAGTGAATATTTAACTTCCCCAATTGTAACTTTATTTATATCCCTTATTTTAGACCCAGTTAATATTTGGTCACCCATAAATAATTAAGACAAACCAAGCATGGAATGGCATCTGCATTTATTTCCTCAAATTTCAAAGGGTCACTTTATTTAGAATTTACCCCTAGGCCATCCCATAAATTAATTTACCCCAAAATAACTAATTCCCCATACCCATTTATTTATTTCACCCCACCCCTTTTATAAAAACTCATTTAAATACCATAACTAAAAAGGGTGTAGGGTTAAATCACAACCCTTAGATAAAATGCATCTAAGCCCTAAATTTTTAGGGCTTCCTATAACCTAATTTCTTATCCTTATGATTTCCTTTTCTCTTTCTTTTCATTGTTTTATTTTCTTTTGGCTCCCATCTTTTGGTTGAATTCTAGGGAGGAGGAAGAAGGTGGAGAAGGAAGGTTTTGAAGGAATCATGTGCTCCATGGAGAAATTATTTTCCATTTTATCAACAAATTTGGAGATTATTTTCCCTACTAGGGTTTCCTTGTTTTCATAATTTCTTTTTTGCGAATAACTTGAGTTCTTTTAAGGTATGAATAAGTATGTTTATGCATATATATTTTCTTAGGTGTGCATGCGCACACACATCTTTATTTCCTTAAAAATAGGATTAATAGATATCTTCACGAGTTTAATTTTTTTATTCTACTTGAGAGCGGTGGCCCAATGAAAATGGCGCGGGGGTGTTTGAGGATGGAGGAGGTGGTTTTGGTTTAGAGAGGGGCGGCGACGGTAGCAATGGACGTAGCTGATCGTGTGTGTATCTGGAGGAAGAAAATCAATGGTGGGATTGTGGCAACCACTTGTGATGTGGGTGGGTGAATAGGGAGAGGGAGATGTGGGGGTTTGGCGGGCGCGACTTTGTCCCAACCATCACCCCCAAAATCCTTATTACAAACAAAACTACTCCATAACACAAATCGATTTGCATCTTTTTTTTTTGTTTCTTACTATTTTTTTAAAAGCAAAAGGTATTATATATATGTAAAGGATAACTTACATCCGAGTTTATATAATCCCAATTCAAAACTTGAGTATTAAGGGTAGAAACAATAAAATCGGTTGTCTTTCACGGTGATAATATATATATATATATATATATATATATATTCCTATCTATAAAAGATTATTTAGATATAAAGTTGTAGTCTAGTTTTTTTGTTTTGAGGGCTTTTCCCAGAAATAATTGAGGAGATATTACCATGTAAACTAAGTTTACTAAGACTCCCAAAAATTCAAATTTTCTTATAAAGTAATCTAACTCATACTAATGAAATAAAGAGGGAGTAATGAATTAAAGAGCCTAATTTTAAATACACTTAGCTTAAGAACAACCAATACATTTTTTTGAGTAACTAGAACTTTGCCTCTATAAATTTAGCAATGAAAATTAGATATATACAAAGATGCCAAACGAAAACTAACTAATTTCAATTCCACTAGCTATTCACTAAAATAAATTTTAAAAGTACATTCTTCTCATATATATTCTAATATAATTTTCCTTAAGACTACAAGCAAAATTCTCTATTATCCCTTTTCATTCTTTTGCACACAAAACCATTTTCTTCCTTCCATAACATGTGCCAATAAAATCAACATTTGGTAAACCACCATGAACTAGAAATTTGTGAACTCATTCCTCTTAACCACAAACAAGATAAAAGGGCAAAGAGTGACAAACTTATTAATTTCCATGTACTTTTATTGCATTAAATTTTCTTTTTCGAATCCACGGAAAAATGCAAAGTACCCTTTCATACCCAAATCCTTTCAATATGCTTTTCAAAGACTACAAGCATACCCCAAATATTTCATTATGCAATGTTTACAAAACATGTACAAAGGCAAGAATAAAAGTTTCTTTCCACATAGAAGAATCAAGATACAATATGACTATGTAGAAATTTACTTCGATATGAAAGGACCAAGATTTCAATACAACAATATTCCTTCTCAAGAAGAGGATCAAAACTCAACCTTCAAATACAACCATACAAACTCCTTATCAAGGAAGGAGAAAACTTTACAAAAGATACAACATTTTTAAGAGTAAGATACAAATACATCCCAAGATGGGAGACTACTAAATAAGAGTTTACAACATCTTTACAAGAACCAAATAAAATCCAAGTGGAAAATCCTCCCCAAAAATGGGAACAACATGTCAAAATATTCAATTTTCTTCACCAAGATCCAAGATAAATCTGCATGTTCTTTATGTCAAAATGGTCTTCATAGCACAAGAAGAAATGGCCCGGTTACCTCCCAACCTATTGACATCATTACATGCCATCTCCAATACATGGAGGACATGCTAGTGTCCCTCCAATCCCATGAGAGAGTGAGAATGCATGCCTCGCACGCACAAATGAATAAGGGAAAAAAAAACATACAAGTACACATTTTCAACATTCCACACTAAAACACAACATATGAGGAGAAAACTCCATGCTTTCCCCCAAAATGGGGAAGAGTGACAAGAATCCCGTATGTAGCCAAGTGTGAACACAATAAAATCTCCAAGCACCCTCCTTATCTCTCCAAATCAAAAATTACCTCATTGGATCTCCAACCCATGTACCAAGCCTCCTCCTTGGAAGGATTTTCAAACCATAATGGTTTCCTTGCCAAGGATGGGGAAGGAAGATCAAACCATATGAAAATCCTTCCCCACATCAAACCATATGAAAATCCTTCCCCACATCAAACCATATGAAAATCCTTCCCCACATCAAACCATATGAGGAGGAATAAAATAAGACTATCATGGCTTGCCCATCAAACCATGTAGTGAGAAGGGTATTCTTCCCTCTTCCCCAACAATCTAAAAATCCATCACCAAGCATGATGGATGGAGAAAAAGAAAATAAAAAAATTTCACAAACACACCCATAAACCAACACACAAAATGACACCATTTTCATTCCATAAACACATTATATTTCCATAAGAAAAAATAGTAGAAAGACATTGAGACCTACCTCAATCAAGTTGTTCAAAATCTCTATGAAATCCAACAATCCAAAGATCCAAGCTCCACAAGCACTCTCCAAAATCTCCAACACCCAAAAGCAAGAATGACCAAAAGTCCCAACCAGGGGAATATTTAAAAATAATAATTAACAATTCTCCCAAATGAGAGGGTGACATGTGTCACCCTTCTCATCTCCCCACAAAAGATTCCAAAAACAAAATCAAGAATAAAACAACTTTCATTTTGGAGGTAAACTCCAAATTCCCCAAAATGTAATTAAATCCAAAACCCCTACAACTTTTAAGAAACAAAAACCAACTCTCTTAAAATAAAGTGATGTATGAGGGGTCAAATAGAAGGGAAAATCTCATTTGGCCTTGAAAAGAGACCCCCTACCCATAGGTAGGGTCCAAGGGGTCCTTTTCCATGAAAGGGAAGCTCCCAAAATGAAAAGAGGTCACCAAAATTGCCACTTTTATACCAAATCCGAGATTGGGCTAAATGGCACAAGGGTTGAGGTGGTGGGGCCCACCCAAGTGACACTTAGGTGGTCCCATACCTCAAACAACATACTTAATTAACATTAAACATAATTAGCACAAGTAGGGACCACTAGGTCCCTAAACTAGCTCATACAAGACTAAATAAATTACAAATAATAAAATTACAATTAGGGATCACCCATGGTGCCCAAACACGACATGAAACAAACATATAAGGCTTCACACAATCAAACATGGTTAGGACTTGGCCCATCAGCCACTTGTGAAAACCCAAGGTGTAACTTTGAAACCCACGTTTTTGTGTGCCTGTAATGCACACTTAATGAAAACATTAAACATACCTGCCCAATATAACATCAAATTTAAATAATCTCAATAAATCATACATGGATAAATCACATAAATATACTAAATAATTTCGGTATGAAATGGCTAACATTGATCATAAACATCCATACTAGCTCAAAATATATTAACCATCTAAGTAACACATGACAACATCCAATTAGCCATTATAATTCAAATGATAACCAAGTATATGATGAAACCATAAGTAAATCCATCACATGTGAAATGAAGCCAACTATAACATAATATGCTTGATATCCAAAATCATACCATGCAAGAGATAAGAAATAATCCACAATACTAGCTTGGTGTTATGCGCCCAAATCACCACAAGTGTCATCAAACGAACCATAATAAGAACATATAGTAATCAAATGATGCTAAATTCCATGTCCATCATCAAATGTAAATAATGAGTCAGCAAAAGAACTATGGTAGGAAGAGGTGGGCACTACATTTTCTAAATGGTTGGGCATCTTCCTTTGAATTGTATTGACCTTATTCTAAACGAAATAAATCGATGCTATTAATCTCCTTACAACGTCTCTTTCTTTTGTTGGATGATTTCCTAATAGAAATGATAGTTTTGTTTTCATAAAAATTATATAAATAGGGTACATATATAGAATTTGATACTTCTCTATTCTTTTGAAGAAAGCAAAAACAATAAATATTCATTGTTACTACCCTATAAAGTCGGATCACCTTATACATGTTTCATAATGAATATATCAAATTAATATTTTGAGGAAGTAAAAATACAAAAAACCACTTTTCAAATTTATTTTTAAAACTCAAATGTAAATTACATCACTACATATTTCTCATACCACCGCCATAAAAAATTGGAATTAAACAAAAATACATGCAACACCTCCACATTTGTATTTGCTTTACGGAAAAAATCATTAGGTGTTACTTATGACAAATCAACCTTTTGAATTCATCTTTGACCTTCTCGAAATTCTTAAATTTGTTGGGATTTTATTATTATTACAAATTTTATTTAATAAAAGTGAATTTTCTTTACTGAAACCCATTTACGTGTTTGTAGATATGAAAAGTGATATTTCACTCATTATGCACTACGCTAATTATAACACATTGTGATTAAATTTAAAGAGATAAATTTAGTAAAACAAACCAAAATAAACCTATTAAATAGAATATTGGAATATATATGTAGAACATAAAATACAATGAAATGATTGAAGTTATTATAAATGTTAAAGATGTATAATTTCAATTAAGCTAATACACAATTTATCACCAATTTGGAGACAACCATGAATGAAAACAATGGGATGATAGGAAATAATGTTCATAGTGTGAACATATAGGTGTGGCATAATTATTTAATATTTCAATAATATATGAGTGTGCAAAAATGAGTTTTATGCACAACTCATAAAGATAATGCGGTGTGGGAGTAAGACTATAGAGTAGACTTTGAGAGATATGGGGATAATGTGATAAGACTTGACTCCATAATTCTAGGAGCAAGAAATTGTATAAAAATCCCTCAAATATTCAATAGAAATTACTCCATTCTATATACATTGTGTCTCTATTTCTATATTTTCAATTTCATGTGTTAATCTTGAGTTACTTATTGTTTAAATTCATTATGCAAACCTAGATTTTTGGTAACATTTGGTATTAGAGCAGGTTAGGACAAGATATGAGAGTCATTGCAAGACAAAACCATGGCATTTAGGATGCGGATATGCGATTTTGGATCTTTCGTCATCATTTTTCAATTACATATTTGTAACACAGGATCACAAACGATCTCATTAATAGCCAATGATTTTATTTCTGATCGCCGATGATTTCTCCAATCGCAGTGATTCTCTTTGATCACCCATGATCACTATTTAAAAATGATGTGAGTTTTTTCAAACATTCTCGGTAAATTTATACGATATGCTTATTACTTTGCTTTAAAATAAAGTTGAATATTATTGTAAGGGTGAATTTTTATTGAGTTCGACACCTATTATGGAAATACCATTAGATAAATTCAATGGATTAAATTTTCACACATGGAAGGTGAAAATACAAACAAAACTAATGAACAAAAATTGATGGGGGATTGTGACTAGAAAAGAACGGAACCAACAGATGCTTTGAAAAATTTCTTGAATGGAAAACCAAGGATGAAAAAGAAAAATCCATTATTGGGCTTGCTTTATCAGACACTGAGTTGCATTATATTGACTTGGAAAAGAAGTCTAAGGATATATGGGATTTTCTAAGTCAAACATTTGGTGTTAAGGTTATGAATGCTAAATTCACACTAAAGTTGCAATTATTTAAATTGAGAATGAATGAGGGTGCAACAATGTCAAGTCACATTAATGAACTAAGATCTCTCCTGAGATAATTAACAAAAGTAAACACTCAAGTGGATGATGAAGATGCAAAAGCTATTTTATTGAATAGCTTACCTCCAAAATACTAGTAATGTAGTTTTTACTCTTGGCCAAATTCCTTTTCAATCACTTTAAGGTATGATTTCCGCACTCTTACTAATTTGAGGAGAAAAGAACAAAAAGAAGACATTGAGGAAGAAATTGCCCTTTATGTAAAAAATAAGCATAATAACTCCTCCAAAGATAAAGAGGAAGTAATATGTTACTATTGTAAGAAAAAAGGACATAAATATTCCTTTTGTATTACTCGTGCCAAAGACATTATAAAAGGAAAGATAATTATGGATGAGGCCAATCTAACAGATTGAGGTGGAATCGGATCATGAAGAAGAATAAAAGAAAGAAAGAAGAGTATAATTCAGATGAATACATATAACTTAAGTAGTGGATCATGGAGGTTGGAGGCATAGGAGGATGGAGGAGAAATAACATCTCTTGTTAGTCACCAACAATAAGATTGCTTCATTGTAATGGCGATCATTTATTTTTTCAGTTTTTTTTATTTCATGCATGTGTGGTAGTAAATAAGAACATAAATTTTATATATAGTTTCCTTTTGTATGATGTGGGAAAAAATGTACACTTCTATGAAATGGTTGCTAGTTTCATTAGAAAATTGTTATGTTGTGGAACTTGTTTTCATGTGTAGAAGTGTTGAAGAATGTACACTAAAATTACTGTACACTATCCATAGTTTTCTCGCTAGGGTTTAGGGTCAAGGCTGGGCCCCCGCGGGGGTGATAACCCCCGAGAATTTTTGGCCTCGAAAGATGTTCCCGACACCTCAGGAAATGTGCTCTTCTCATATGGATGATATTTTGACCCATAGGTTTATGGGGTGGTTTTGGCTCATGGTTTGAATACCCATGGTATTATAAAACTGCTTAAGTAGTTTCCTATTGATGTACTTTTGATAGGTGAGACATTATATTGTAGATGTGTGTGAGTTTAGGTGTGAATTTAGGAGAGTTTGTTGAGCATAACTCCAAACAGATCTGGGTATTATATTGAGAAAAAGTGGCGGCTTGTAATAAAAATATGAGAAAGTGATTCTTAGTGGACATAGCTCAAATTCGATGAACCAAGGCAAATATTGTCTACTGTGTTGTGTTATTTTATTTTTTCTATACTTTTATTTTAGATATGTGATATTATTCTGCAAATTAGTTTCTACTATTGTGATTCTGTGTGGGATTGTTCCGCATATTTTATCTCTTATTTCCGAACAAAAACCTTCTTGTGAGTTGTTGGTTCTCTTAGAGCTTACATAGAGTGGTTGTTGGTTCCACTAGAAAACCTTCTTTCTAATGGTGTTAGTTGGTGGTTAGCCAATTTGTAAAACCATATGTAAAACATAGCCATGTACTAGATTACCCCATGTTCACACTAAGGGGGTGAATGATAGGAAATAATGTTCATAGTGTGAACATATAGGTGTGGTAGAATTATTTAATATTTAAATAATATATGAGTGTGCAAAATGAGTTGTATGCACAACTCATAGAGATAGGGGTGTGGGAGTAAGACTAGGGAGTAGAGGAGAGATATGGGGATAATGTGATAAGCCTTGACTCCATAATTATAGGAACAAGAAATTATATATAAATCCATCAAATATAAAATAGAAGTTTCTCCATTCTATATATGTTGTGTCTCATTTTTGTATTTTCAATTTCATATATTAATCTTGAGTTATTGTTGTTTAAATTCATTATGCAAACCTAGAGTTTTGGTAACATGGGAAACATGTCAAGACACAAAGGAAAATAGAACCTAGAAAACTTGATTTACATAATTGCATGAACTTGAATGAGTGTGGAAATGGAAAATTAATATTGTAATGGAAACGAAAACACACCTCTTTGTTAGGTGCATTTTTTTAAATAACATGAGTAAATTTTTAACTCTTCCAAATCTTAACTCATTCTCGTTTTTGTTGTTGTGGATCATATGAATTTTCTCTTATTACTCCAACCCCTAATCATACATCAACACTATAGAAAAATCAAAATCGGGCGTGGATTTTAGGGCATATGTTAGTTAGACCCCATTTGAGGGAAATGTTTTGAAATAATTACTTGGTAAAAGTTAGCAATCAATATGGTGTATACAAGTGTCCTAACCCTTATATTCTTTTAAATAGATGCAACAAACAATAAATGTAAGATGTTATATCAAAAGTTTGAATTCTTCTTTTGTAACAGGACGTTTTTAATATAGAATAGATTCTATGACCTTACAAATTAAATATAAATTATTTGTGATTCATATGTCTGACCTTAAATACATCAACACACCTATATATTATTCGAATTCTTGAATTCACATTAGAACCTCTTGGCACTAACACATAACACGTTGGAAAGGTAAACAAGAAATATTAGAAACTAGAGGAATCCAAGCTTTTGGTTGAAAGGACCCATAACACAAATGGCCATTTTCATACAAAGTACATAAATCACATGAACAATTTTGTATGTTATGAAAGTGCGAAAAACCCCAAGGCAATGAGAAACAATTTGTTTGGCATTATAGGAAATATGATGTTTGTATTTAGGAATGTGAGCATGGGCAAATACATCCAAAGACAATGAAATTATCAATCAAACGTTTCTTTCCACTCCAAGACTATGTAGGTGTAATGATTTTTGATGCTTTTGTGGAGTTTGGTTATGAATATGATTTTCAAAATTAATGGTTTTGGATATTCTATATTATATACCCAATAGGTATAAAATAAAGAAATAAATAATATTAAATTTATGTGAGCATGTGTGTTTGATTTGTTAAGAAACAACTCATCATATATATAAGTTGAGAAAAGAGATTGTAGGGATTTAATGATAGGATTAACTCCTACAATTAATGAGATCAATAAGATTTTATGGGTAAGTGCAGCAAGTTGGGGGACAAAAAAGTGGACATCAAATCCCAAATTTTACGAATCGAGATTGCGGTTTATAAACCACGATTGCGGTATTAAAAACCGTGATCGTGGTCTATTTTTGCTAGACTTGGGAAATTCTGAACCTAAAAGTGCAATCGTGCTTTATAAACCATGCTCATGCTTTATAAAGTGCACTCACACTTTATAAAATGCGTTAGCGCACTTTATAAACACCGCGATCACAATTTTAAAAAGTGCGATCGTGGTTCTCTGATACCAAAAACAATCGTGACCCTTATTTTCCCACCATTTTAGCACCGTGATCGCGGTTCTTACTGTATCATCAAATCTAACCCTCAAGGCTCGGAAATCTCTGTTTTTCCCGAACCAAAGCTTTGGGAGGTCATTATGGCATGTGAAAGGCCAAAAACTTCAAATTTGCTCTTCCTCGGACTTGAACCATGCCGAAAAATAAAAAACATGTCACAAAAATGGTACCATTGCGTAGGGGAGAATGTTAGCTTCGTATAAATATTGATTTTAAAGTGAATAGAATAAGATAAATATCATTTTATAATTTTTTACTAACAGTAGGTCTTTAAGACACTTTTTCCCATGAATGTTCATGTCTATGTTTAAGACTGTAACTTTTGTTTCGCTTGTCAGAATGTGATAAAACCTATACCATCTTAAGTGTGGCAAAATTCTATACATGTTAAAAAAATATATTTGATTTCGATATATTTTGATGTAGTTATGGCGGGAAAATGGAAAGTGCTCCATTTTCTAAAAAATTTCAGACCACTTTCATAGAAAAAATCATTAAAAAAATATTGCTAAAAAAATACAAAATAAAATCCATCCCAAGATAGATAGCGGTATCTAACTTTTCACCAAAGGGAAAAAAATAAAGTTTGGTCATCCAAATCATGGGCAAACGGACTACAATCTTATAGGTGTTTTAAAAAAAACCAAGTTATAGAATTTGGAGTGTTTAATATAGCTAAACTTGTTCATTTTTAATTTTTTTAGTAGTCTAGAAACTAGATTCCAGATGCTACGATTCATATTTATATAACATTTTCCGATTTTGAGTTTGTGTATTGATAATAATCCCTACAAGTTGAGATTTTGTTGTTTTTACAATATGACATCCACTTATGACCCCTTTTTGGTCCCCCAACTTGTTGCACTTACCCTTATATGTAAGTTTTATATAATTGAATAATCAATTAATTATTTTTGAGTGTGACCAAATATTTTTATTTGGTTTTTTTAGATTCTAAAATTTAGTAACTTGTCCTTGTGGAATGCCAACTTTGACCATATTGTTCCCTTGCTAAGACAAATGTTCACATTTGGAATCCAATCACCTCATCTCTCTAGCTCTTTTGAACTTAATTATCTTTACACTATGCTCTATCTTTACATTTTGGAGGTTTGTATTTTGGAAATGATTGGTTATTATGTTTGGAAAATTGGAATATATTCATCCCCTCTTCCCATGGAAAGAAGCTTGAGGTTCTCAAAGTTTTGTTTGCTTTCATGTTTGGCTTTGTTGTCAAATTGTAAGCATTGTATTTGTGATTGATTCTTCTATCCTAGTACTAGTGATACCTACGAAGGATGTAAAAGTAAGTTAACATCACTTTATAACTCACCTGGAATTCTTACAAGTTCTTATTGCAAATATATTTCTAGAAGCACTCAAAGAAACCCTACATCTAATCAAACTAGTTGTACATCATCTAAACAGTCCTACTATAAGTGTTAAGTACTCAACCAGTCAAAGATTCTAGCGGGTAGGTGCACATAAATGTGTGGCCAAAAGTGAATAGAAATGCAATTTTAAGCAAAATGTGTATGCGTTTTAGAATGATAGTTTTAGTAATTCACGAATCAAAAACGTGTACGTGTTTCTTAGTGTATGGGTAATGCATGTGTTTGTGGGAGTCCTTTATTTACTAAAATAAATGTTTAAGTATATGTTTTCAATTTATAAAAGTATAAATTGAAAAACATATAATTTAAATTTATTTTAGTAAATATAAGAAATTAGGCTCACTCTACACCTTATAGAACTAGTCTCACAACTCCATGAGTCACGATTAAGAGACAGGTTATTTATAATCTAATTTGGTCAAGACATAGGTATTTTTCAGATTTCAACATTTATCCTAAATCTTTTAGGGTTTAAATTCTACAATTAATGTCTATTTTGGTAAAAAAATATACTCATTATTTAGGTTTTGGGACCTTTTGGATTTTTACTTAAATTTGTAGGAGTGTTAGATGTGGCAAAATTAGAATTTACAAACCTAACAACTCTCAAATGTAGCAAAAATTGATCGAATATATGGCCTCATGAATTTTCCCATGCGCATGGAGTTGAATCCTATTTTTTCTTAGAATATGGTAGAATCATACTATGGATGAGTACCTACTTTACTGAAGCTTAGGGTATGCATCTTTAAGAGGACCACTCGAATGATCCTCGGGAATCAACAATGCAAGGAGTGACCTTGGTTCCCATGTTGGTATATATATAATCCTTTGAGCCTTATATGTTGTTCATATTTCTCATAGATTGATGAAAAAATATTTCGGAGAAAAAGTACCCCAAACTTCTACAATACGACCAAGGTATTACAATTTTGATTGACTTTTCAAAGTTAAAAAATAATTAACTTTTAAGTGACAGTCAAATAGCCATAAAATTTGTGACAAAAATACCTTTTCATGGTCAAATGGATGTCAAATTTAACATAGAAAATAAGACCTTAGACGGTCACACCAAAGCACATTTCACCCTTGTTGCCATTTGTAGAATGTCTATCAACATAAATATAATATATTATCTTATTTTTACTTATATTATGATATCTTATTTTTACGTATATGATATGATATGATATAATATAAAATTATTACACGAAATTTCCACCTAATGAGAACCAAATATACATCTAATGATTAAGATATATCTACGATAACACTTTATTTCATAGTAAAAACAAAATAGTTGAATATATTTATGTTAAGTAATTGAGAGTTCTATGTAGAATCTAATTAGATTATTATTAAATTATTTTAAGGTTTATTGCCATGAATTCAATTCATTTCAATGTATTTTTATAAGTAATTGTCATTCTAATAATATGGTTCTAGATATATTGTTTTAATAATATAAAAGAAGAAGCCTATTTATTGAATAAGTATTTGGTTAAATGGTGAAAAGCCTAAATATATAACATTCATTGTTTATCATTCACAAAATTCCTCTCTACAAAATTAACAAATACAAAAAGGTTCTGCTTTTTTTTTTTTGTTTTTAATTTTATAATTTAAATAAATATATTTTATGAAAATGATTTTAAAATAAGTTATACGTTATAAAAATATCTCATCAAAATAAATAATTCATATTTATGTTGGTGTTTTATGAAATATATTGAATTTTTGAAAGTTAAGTTTCAACATAGTAAGATGATATTTTTCCTTATAATAATTAAATAAAAATGAATTTATATTTGAAGAACCAAATGCAACCTTAGAAAAGAACATCTCAATTTATAATAAATTTGAATAGATAATACTAATGGGTGATTGTAATGCTAGTATAGAAAACTAGCAAGCCAACACCCTAACAACAATGATCGCTCTCCATAGATACTTTTGGAGTATTCTCCCTATATATATATGGTGGAGCAAGGGGGCCAATTGAGATGGGGCAGGATTTCGATGAGCCGTGATCGAGATAATATCATGTTGTGGTTAGAGAAGAAAGAAAACAATCGGTGAAAACTTAGGTAATTAGAATATGGTTATAAGAATATGATGTAATTTGGAGAATTGATTGTTGTATACAACATACATGACCTTATCATATGCAATTACATGAAGGTGTGGCCAAAATCATGGAGATACATATGCATTTACATAAAATGAACATATCACAAAAAATACGTTATCACATGCTCCTAATATTTGACACATGTAAGATTATAGAGATACAAATTGGTGAATTTCTAATTTATCTCACATATAAATCATAACGACATACATAAAAATTAACATACTAAGAATTAAACAACACCTCAAGAATATATAAGACAACGAAAAGGGATGACATGAGAAAGGATACATATTCACATGACATAAAGAAAATGAATAAATTTTCATAACAACATTGAAAGTCAGTTTTAAGGGAGTAGAAAAGAAACATTTTATGTCTGCAGGGGAACATTTTTAGTAAGAAATTCAATAAACATGAAATAAGTGTAGAATATCTAAACCCAAAAGGAAAGAAAATATATATCTTTTAATTTTTAATGTTTGGTTTGATGAAGAATGTAAGGCAATAAATAAATTTCAAAGATCTATGAAAGAAGGGGACAAATTGTTGTACGTGTAATGGGTGAAAAAAAAGATTACATGAAAACAAAGCGGGAAGATCTTATATGGTTAGGGCAATACAATATCAAGTGTTTTTGGAAAGAGATGAAAATAATTTAAAAATAAAATAAAGAACAATGTCACAATGGCATAGTGGACCTTATAATATGTGAAACAATTATATGAACGTAGAAGATGAGGACACATCCCTAGGATTCAACTCAAAAACAAATTTATTTACCATCAAATGGGTTTAAAAAGGAAATGATATGCTTGCAAGTGATAAAGAATACCATATAGATAGATTGTAGGATGAATTAATGGGGTGCCAAATCTTGACACCTTACATAAAATAAATATCTAATGGTGTTGCTCAATAAAATTTCCTTATAGAGTTGGCCACTTCCTAGTCATACACCTTTTCAAAAGTAGTGGGGTCAAAAACCCTTTGGATTGCAAAACCATTGTCCTCAACCCTCTCATGGAGAGATTATTTGGAAGGGTATTTCAACGTAAAATTAGGTATTGAGATGAAAACCAAAGAAAAAGAGAAAATGATTGGGATGTTTTAGGCAAAAGCATTCAAGAATTGATCATTGCATCAATCTTGAATATTTAAATGAAGTAGTAAGTGAAAAAAATGAAAAAGATATTTTTGTTATTTGGTTGGCTTTAAGAAAGAATTTAACGCGTCTTAGAAATAAATTTTGGACTATGAATACATTAGAGCCAAAGTCAAAACTCATATATGACTATTATAGTGCTTTAATATGATATAGATGTTAAATATGGATGCCTTATGTCACCCGTTCTATTTTGACTTTATATTAACAAATTAGAATTCTAATGGATTGACATATTAAGAGTGTCTCAGTCCACATAACTAGCTATTTGATAAAACTCCTATATACGATGATCTTATTTTGAATGTAATAACAACCTAAAACTTGGAAATCATTTGAATCATTAAGAGTTGTTTTGTAAATACACGGAATACTCCAAGTAAGCACAACTAGCAAAACTAAGATTTTTATTAAAAGCATATAAGTAAACAATAGTAGAGATTTGAACAAGGGACTAACTAGAAGTATTCTTTTTCTTAATAGATTTTCATTCCTTTAGCTATACTTATGTTCTTGTGTCTCATAAATTATTTTAATCAAATAAATATAATGAAATTATCTTTCATATTTGTCTATCTTGTGATAACCAATCTTAAAAGAAAAAGATGGAGACTATATATATATATATATATATATATATATATATATATATATATATATATATATATCAATCATAGACCATCAACTAAACTGCTTGTTGATTCCTTTTATGTACATATCATAGACCATCCTCCGAAACATAGTTTAGATGCTCCGTGAAAAAATTAATTCCATTTCACTTGAATGATCTATGAAAAAAACACACTTTATATGTATATTGGCCTCCATTGTTTAGTCAAAAGCTACAGATCAAAACTGGTCTATATTCGATGGTGTAGAAGAAATTGTATCATTTCACAAATAGAACATTCATGTATCCCACAATTATCTTTCACATGGTTTATTGCATCTCTAAATAACACTAGCTTTAACATCACACAAGTTTATAATAATTAGCCTTTTACAAACGATATTTTCCAACATCAAATAATTGTTAACTCCACAATCCACACTAACTATGTATTTTCAAACAAAAACTAGCAATCACTTATATCTAGAGTCATGCCGTTTGAAAATACTATGAAATTAAAATTAGATCCATTTCCTCATGGAATACCAAAACTATTTCCTCCTGGAATCCATGAACCCATAGTATTAATAAAAATAAAACAAGTTTGAATATCACATAAGTTTGTAAGGTTGACTGGTCAACCAACCAATGATGACTGTTTATCACTTTTTGGGGTGAATTTATCATTGGTTGGTTGATCAATCAACCTATGATGTTTATGATGAGTGGGTGTACCTCCTAGAGCATTCATCCCTAACTGAACAATGGCTTCCATCCCTAGCCAATACAATGACTTCCATCAATGTTAACATATGTAGATGGAAACAATGGTTGTTATTTATAGTGCCCACATTTTTATAGCCTCAATTATCTCAAGTTGACTTCTTTATTCATAGACATGATTTGATAGGGATTTGATATATTTTGGACATTATGATATGTTATTTGATCTTCATGGACATGTATGGTGATTTGGGCGCATAAAGACCAATTGACCTGATTAGTATGTTGGCACATTTTATTTGATGTTGTGGATACTAACATATTGCTATGTTATTTGGGCCTAATTGATATATGATGGATACTTAGTTTAGTCACATGTCTTGATTATATAGTATATTTTATTATTGATGAGGACATGTGATGACATGGTTATATGAAATTTATATGTATTGCTATGACTAACACATGATGAATTGTGTGAAATTGTGCATGTTTCTCATTTACAATTTCATGTTGATGTTGTGATCTCATAGAATTTCATGTTTAGACTTGATCAATTATCGAGTAGTCAATTTACACTATATTGGACATGTGTGTTTAATGTGTGTATTGAGTGTGGAGGTGACAGTCACATGAGAGCGTGAGATTCAAGGCGGCTACACAAATTGTGCACAAGCGGCCCACGGGGTTAAGTCCTAACCATGTTAGTTGTATGAGGCCTTAGTGTTTGTTTTCATTGTTTAGGCACCATGAGTGAACCTTATTTGTAATGTGGCATGTCATGCAAAATTTATTTTGATTAGGTTGTTTATTTTGTTAAATAAACTAGGTTTGGGGACTTAATGGTCCACACTTGCATTAAGTTTTGTATTTGGGTAAGTGTGTGTTAATTAGAGAGGATTAGGGTCACATGTGTACCATTGAGTGGACCCCACATCCTCTACACTTGTGCCCAAATATGCCAAACCTGAAATTGGGCTATTTATGGCATTTTAAGTGACCCCGTTAGTTTTGGGAGTTCACTTAGCATGAAAATAAGCCATTGGACCCTACCTATAGGTAAGGGGATTAATTTCAAGGCATAGAGGAGTTTCCCTCCCATTTTCCCTCTCTTTGATTACCATCCATGTAAGATGGATTGGAATATGTGTGTTGTTAAAAATTGCACAAACTTGTTTTATTTTATTTTGGGTAATTTGGGAGAAGAGTGTTAAAAGTGAGTTTATCTTTTCTCCATTTTATTTTGGGAATATTTGACTTGGAGGGAAGAGAGGGGTGACACATGTCACCCCCTCATTGGTGAGGAAATTTGTTTTCTTTATTCAAATACTCCCTCGTGGGGAGAAAGATAATTTTTAAGCTTTTGCTTGGTGCTTGGAGACTTTTTTGGAGCTAGAGTTTTCTTGGATAAGGAAGTGGGAAAAGCTTAGAGTGTTGGAGAGCTTTTGAGGTAGGATTTTGATCTCATTCTATGTTTTATGTCATGTTAGATCTTAACCTTGCTTATAGTTGAAAATTGTGTTTTGTTGCATGCTTTGTATGTTGTTTTGGGTATGTTAATTTTCATTTTCTCCATCCATCATATGGCTTGATGTATTTTGGAGCTTTATGGGGAAGAGGGAGGGATTTTCCTCTTAAACCTCATGGCTTGATGGGAAAGCTATGTAGGTTCTTTTCACTCCCCTCATATGGTTTGAGGTGGGGAAGGTGGTTCATATGGTTTGAACCCCCTTCCCCATTCTTGGAGAGGAAACCCAATGGGTTTGAAAATCCTCCCAAGGAGGATTTTAGGCAAATGGGTGGAGAAATAAGGAGGGATTGTTGTTTTGGAGGGATAAGGAGGTTTTGTGAAGAAATTTTTAGTGTGCATCCTATGGTTAGACCACACCTTTGGCACTTTTGGGCATTTTTAGGAGGAATATGGTTTTCTCCTCCTTTCATTTTTTTTTTAAATGTTGTGTTTTCTTTAGTGCATGGACTTGTCTTGTATGTGAATATGTTGTTTTTATGTCTCTCTAAATATTGTGCACATTTGTGGAAGCTATATCTCTCTCCCATTGGCTTGAGGGAGGCTAGCATGTCTTCCAACCTTTAAAAAAGCATGTAATTATGCCTATAGGTTGGGTGGTAAAACAAGCCTCTCTCCTTGTGTTGGAATTCTTAGAAAAAAATTCAAAGTTGGAGCTCAAGTTTGGAAGATGGTTGGAGTCTCTTGACATCATGGCTTCTCATTGTTTTCTCCAATTTTTGTGAACACTACTCTCATTGTAATCCCATGGATATGGCTATTTGGGAAGTTTCTTTGTCTTGTAGAGTTTCATTTTTGTGATTTGGGGATTTCTTGTAAATTAGTGTTGCATTATTTTGTGTATCCCCCTTCCTATCTTGCTAAGGAATCTTGTAAAGTTACTCTTGTGCATCTCAAGTATTTTGGAATTATGTTGTATTTGTGAGCTTAAGCTCCTTGGAAAATAAATCTTGTAAAATAGATGATTCATTTAATATGAAATTGATTGGAACTCCATTTTGAAAAGAAAGTTTGTATATTGGAAATATGTTTTTAAAAAAAAAATGCAAAATGTGATGTCAATAACACTAAAATAAAATGTGATTTCTTCCTTGTTGGGTCTCCCTCTTGTAGAAATCTGCAGTATTTATTTAGTTATTACATTTGAAGGAAAGTTAGTGTAACATGGAGCTTGAGGATTTATATTAAATGGAAATATTATCATTCTTATAATAGGTCTCTTCTTGTAAATTTTGGTAGCATTATACAATGAAATGAAATCAGTTTTACTTCCTTTCCATGTATGCTGAACTTAATAAATGATTGTATTAGGAAATCAAATTTGAATATGTATTCTTTCTTGCTAATTTTTAGACATATTTCAATTCTTTGTTCTTATTTGAAATACCTTGCTACATCATTTATTTTCACATAAAGAAGTAAATCATTTTAATCTAGATTTGTTCAATTTTTTTAATTAAGTTGCATAGTTCATGTAGGCAACAACCCGAATTTTATTATTTCACAACTTGTAACCATTTCCTTCTCATAGCATATGATATAAATATATTCCATATAGTTATACTTTAAAATGTAACTATAATATGTTCTTATAAAGTTATTTATTTATTTTATTAATGGAAAATAGTTTTGAAGGGACTATACCATGTTACAAAAGAGGCTCAACAACCAAATAAACATGAAAAAGTAGAAAAAAAGGATCTGAATCCAAATATTACAATAAGTCAAACAATAGTCAAAAGAGAAACTACTAAGAAAAATCAAGACAAGGATAAAATTGTAACTAAACAACATAATATCAACAACAAAACAATAACTTGATCGCATCTAACCTACCCAGAAGGTGTTATTTCTTTGAAGCCCTATCTATTCTTGATTTGATCATCTGTAGAGAGGTAAAAAGCACCAGAGTGGTGACATGCGTGGGGTCATTTACATTCAGCTGTGAGATGACCTGGTTTCTTTCCTTTTTGTACCCCAAATGTCCTCAAGGACTCCACTCAGCATAGTGATGCTTCTGACCTATTGATCAAGAAAATCACATATAGCTTTGAAGATGGCCATATTGTGATCGTGTCTATCCTTAGATTTCCCAAGTCTATTATCTAGGGAGTTCAATTTCTTGTATATTTCATCAGTCTGATCTATCCCAATACCAACATCCTCATTCATCTTTCTTTTCCCCTTTTTCTTATTTAACTGATGCAGATATTTTTAATACTTTCCACCTCATTTTCCAATATTTCCATTATGTGGAGAATATTTTCCTTCTCTTGTTGAGTAACATTGTCCTGCCCTACATTACTGATGTGTAATATATTGTGTGCTATTTCAATATCCTTGCTTCTCCTAAGGACACGACCGAGAGAGATGGGGTCACTTTAGAGAATGAAGGGTTTTTAGTCTTGACATTTCTAAGACTAGGAATGGTGGTCGGGTTAACAGTGGGAATATTGTGAATGGGAATGGGCGGGGCACTGGGGGTAATAGGAATGGCAGGAAAATTGATGAGGCAATTCTGAGAAGGAGAAAGATGAGCCCCTAGTGGAGGGAATGGCCCTAGTATGCTTTTGAAAGTCAAGAATGGAATGCTCCATTGAATTCAGGAGATAGTACGAGAAGCATACAAAAAAATTCTCCTAAAATGATTAAGAAATATCAAGTGTTTTGTGGGGACAGTGATGTACCAACCTTCAAGGGAAATAAATTGAACCATCATTCTGGTAATTTCATCAAAGGGTTCCAATATGGAACTTACCTTAATGCCAGCCATAACAAAGAGGAGCTCCTCCCATGTTTCAGAAAATTATTTGCTTTAACATTTTTGTCTACCCTTTTCTGAGAAACCTTGATTCCATCCAAAGCTAGATCCATAACCTTGAAATAAGCTCCTCATTCACCAACACTTTTTTCCCTCCATACCTAACCTTCCTTTCTTTCCAATCTGTAGCAAAACACACCGAAATGTTTTGGTCGTGACCTTGGATTTTCTCGATAAAGCTGGTGACACCCCCATCTAAAGATAATTCCACATCTCAACATTATCTTTCCAAGTAGGATCATAGTTGGGCTCTAACTAACACGGAGCTCCCCCATTTCCTTCCTCTATGATTTCTGTGATTATCCTACTTGAAACCACCCGTAAATAAGCTATTTTTGTCTTTCCTAGACCAGTTTTTAATCATCCAATTGCAAGTCCGTGGAGCATGCAAATTTTGATGATTATAAATATAATTACTCCTCTCACATGTGCTAACTTTCTTTTCCATTAAATCCCACAAAATCTCATTAGTGATTCTACATAAGATGTAGATGCTCATATTTATCCTTGGTAATAGAATTATGTACTTCAATAGGGGTGTTTTTCTCATTATTCCAAGTGATGAAGTTATTATTGGTACCATAATTAGCTAAGGTGTCCGCCACCCTATTTCCCTCTCTATATGTATGGCCAATTTTAATACTTTTGAAGGTATGGCATATATTAATAGATTCTTGAATGAAATATTTAATAGTCCAACTTGGAGGATGTATCTGATTAAGATGATTTATAACATTCAAGGAATCACCTTCAACAATAATGTTCTAAATGTTGCAATCCTTAGCAAGTCTTAGTCCCCATAAAGCTGATAAAGCTTCAACATAGTGATTGGTCTGATTTCCCATTCTACCAACATAAGCAAGCAACTAAACAACCTTTATGATCCCAAATTATTCCTCCACCAAGTAGCCCCTAGGTTTCCCTTAGAGGCTCCATCAAAATTGAGTTTATACCAAGAATTAGGAGGAGGGATCCAATGAATTGAAGACCTGTCAATGGTTGGAGTTCTCTATTTCTAGACATTTTCAATGTCAATATTCTAATTTGAAAGTATAAACTCTTCATCTTTAGGATATTTCTTGTTCTTGGGTGGTTTAAATCTTTCAATATTATCTTTAACTACATTACCAATCTTAGTAAAGCTTGTCTTGCATGTCTGTCTACTATTTCTAAATATTATGTCATTTCTATCTTTCCAAATCCTCCATATAATATGGGGCATAACCAGTTTCCATAATCTCCTAACAATACAATGCTTATAAGGAGGATCCCACTATATCCAAGTTTGAAGAAATTCCTTTGGCACTATCTAACAAACATTGAACTTTGAAAAATCATAACTCTAGATCTTTGAAGCGAACTCACAATGTAAAAAAATGCTTGATGTCCTCAGCCTCTTTTTGCATAGGCAACACATGTTTGGCATTATAAAGCCTCTCTTGATTAGGTTGTCATTTGTGAGTATTCTTCCTCTGAGAACAAGCCAAAAAAATAAATTGACTTTGGGAGTTAGTTCAGGCATCCAAATCCTACTCCATTTGAAATCACAATGGATGTTTTCAAAATAGGAATTATATCTTGATTTGATAGTGTATTCTCTATCACATGAGTTATTCCAAACAAGCTCATCCTTGACATCAATTTGATTTAGGGGTATGTTATCCAGTTGCTCTTGAAGTGAGGAGATTATGAAATTTAGATCATTCCTCTCCACCTTAATTTGCTTCCATATTTTTACTCTTATTACCCTCCATTTCAATGTAGTCTTTGACTTTAGTTCCATACTTTTGTGTCTAAAATATCTTTGACAAAAAAAAATTTATCATTTAAACTGAAGCTAGTCCAATTATCACTCCAAAATTGAATATCCCTGCCATTTCCCACTTTCCATTTACAACCTTGTTTGATGAAATTCCTTGATTTGTATCAAATTATTCCAAAAAATAGAACCTTGAGGTAGTTGACCATCATAAAGGAAAGAAGTTACTTTTTGTTGAGCTAGATATTTGGCCTTAATTAAATCAATCCAAGGTTGCTCCTCTGTAAGCATTCTCCAACCCATTTTTGCAATTAAAGCCATATTCATTTTTCTGATATCCTTTATGCCTAGCCCACCTATTCTTTTAGGTGTACATACTTGATCCCATGCCACCAAGTGGTATCTAAATATTTCCTCCATTCCTTCCATAAAAATTTCTTCTGAATCCTTTCAATTTTGTCCCTAAAAACAATAGGAATGTTGTATAGAGACATAATGTAAATAGGTAAATTTTGTAGAGTGCTTTTGATTAGAAGACATTTTCTAGCACTGGATAGTATGGCCCCTTTCCATCCAACCATTTTCTTTTGAAATCTTTCAAGTAAACCATTCCAAACTGTGTAGAATTTTTTTGTTCCAAGAGGAAGACCCAGATATGTTGTGGGTAGAGAATTGATTTTGCACCCCAAAATTTGAGCAATTATTTTTGTCTTTCCAGTGGAGTATTAAAGAAGAAGATGGAACTCTTATCAAAATTTATCTCTTTCCCTGAGGCAACCTCATAAAATTTCAGAATAGACTTAATAGCCTTAGCTTCAAGGATAGAGGCCATCAAAAGTAGAATTGTGTCATCCACAAATTGTTGATGTGAAGCTGTTTGGTTTGTAGAAGTAGGCCTAATTCCTTTTAAAATCCCATCATTAATAGCTTTGGTAATGGATATGCTAAGACTATCAACCATTAGAATGAAGAGTAAAGGGGATATAGGATCACCTATCTTAATCCCCTATTACTAGCAAAGAAGCCCACCGGCTCCCCATTAACCACCATAGAAAATCTAGCTGTAGAAATGCAAGCCTTAATAATTCTTTTGAATTTATTATGAAAACCAAATTTAGCTAGAACATTGTCAAGAAAATGCCAAGAGACTTTGTCAAATGCCTTGTTCATATCAAGTTTCATTACCATGCTAATTTTTTGTTATTATCCATTGAATGAATGATCTCATGCACCATGATCACCTCGTCTTGAATTATCCTCCCTTTTATGAATCCACTTTGTTGCTTTGAGATCATATTATCAAGAATAGTTTGAGTCTTGTTGCAATAATCTTAGTAAAGATTCTATAAATAACATTAACCAGACTAATGGGGTGGAAGTCCTTAAAATATTTAGCATCCATTTTTTTAGGAGCAAACACAATGTGGGTGTTATTTATCTCTTTTAGGAGATCACCTATTCTATAGAACTCATTCATTGCCCTTAATAAGTCATCTGAGCATATTTCCCAAAAATTCTAAAAAAATTAGTAGAAAAACCATCAGGACCTGGTGCCTTATCCCCTTCAAGAGAAAATACAAATTTTTGCAGCTCCTCCAAAGTGACTATTTTAGAAAGGTTTTTGAATCTTTGCTCATCTATTCTATCATTTGGAATGGCCTCTAAAAGAAAAGAGGCAGCCTCTTCATTATCCACACTATTCTCCTTGAGCAGATTTTCATAAAATCTGAGAGCTTCAACCTTTATATCCTTAGGATATTTGATGAAAATACCATTTCCTTTTGAAAATTTCGTTATCCTATTGCAAGATCTATGTTTCATAGTGGTCATATGAAAGAAATTTGTGTTTTTATCTCCCTCTTTCAGCCAAATTTCCCTAGATTTAAGCCTCCAAAAGTTTCTTCCCTACTATAGACCATATGCAACTCAGATAAAATATTTTTTTCCAATAACTGATCCTCCAATGACATGCCCTTTGTATTTATTTGAGATTCCAGTTCCTGAATTTTTTTCTTTAATTCCTTTTTCCTTTCAAATATATTTCCAAAAACTTCTTTATTCCAGATTCTAACTTGCTTTTTAACATTTTTAATTTAAATTAATCTGTATTGAGCAGTTCCTCCTCCATCCCATTTCCACCATTCTTTAATCCGATCAGAGATGTCATCATGCTCCATCCACATATTTTCAAATTTAAATGAGCACCACGTTGGTTTATCCCAATTGAAAAGATTTAAAACAATCGGATTATGATCGGATCCAATTCTTGGTAAAGAGGATAGATGAAAGTCCTGATGCAAAATCCAATTGGCAGAGATAAATGCTCTATCAAGTCTAACCTTGAATCATGTCACTTCCCACTCTTCTATTTTTCCAAGTGAATTGATTACCATGAAGTTCCACATCCATGAGATTTGAGTCAGAAAAAAATTAGCAAATTCATCCATGCCATTGGAATATCCAGAATTGCCCCCTTGCTTTTCTCTAGGATTTAAAGGGGAGTTGAAGTCTCCCATAACAAGCCAATTTTCATTTTTATGATAACTTATAAAGAGCTTTAAATCATTCCAAAGATTCCTTCTTCCATTTACAGTATTAGGTGCATAAATGTTTGAAAGGATCCAAGTAAAATTATTATCAATAGCATGAAACTTAACAACAAGATGGGTGTTGGTGTTAGAAATCACCATACCAGTAAGAAGATTTTATCCCAAAAAATAGCCAAACCACTTGAAGCTCCCTGAGAATCAACAACAACAATTTCCGAGTTATCCCAGAAAATCTTTTTACAATTTTCAAGGACATTTGATTTCATTTTAGTTTCCTGTAAAATCAAAATATTAGGTCTACTTGAAATTCTTAACTCTTTAAGTATTCTTTTTTAGAGATTCCATTCAACCCTCTAATATTCCAAGAGATTATCTTCATCTAAATAATATGGGGATGTATTTTCCGGATGGCTCAATTGACTTTGAGTTCCATCTGCAATATCTTTTTTGTTTTCTTTTTTGAGTTCCTTCTTTGAAGGTCTTCCTTTTTAGAACTGCTTCCAAAATCTACTATCCTTCTAGTAGACGATCTAGTTGTTCTGGATGTTGAGGCTCCCTAGTTTCCTTTTTTATCATTATAGCATATCCGGGATCTCCTCAAATCCTTTCATTATTTTTTTGGATTTAACCTCTATAAACCCATTGATTGAATCAGTATCACCATCAGAAAGTGTCTTTTCTAGGAATGGTGTAACTTCACCCTCCTCCTTTTCTCCCTATTCCTGATCCTTGTATGGCTGTGAAATTGCTGCTTTATTACTTGAATTGAAGTTTCCCACCTTCAGGTGAGAGATTTTTGTCATAGAGAAGTTTTCCTCCATTAGGAGGTCTGGTTCCTTATTTTATTTTTCCTCGTACAACTCTTCCTCTATGATATATAAGGGATCATTCTTACCCCTCTTTGTGTCTTCTGTCACTTGATTTAGATCTGTTCTCATTTACTCGATCCATCAATCCACTCTGATCTTTCATGTTCAAAATGCAATCTGTATCCTTGGAAATGAGATTAACTCTTATTATAGCAGTCTTTTCATCAACCTCCATAATCACCTTCACAGGTGTTTCCACTACTAGATCTCCTTTTGCACTTGGGAATTCTCCTACTGGTTTTTTTTTGGAGTTTTAGGGTGCTAGAGTTTCCTACAAACTAGAGGTTTCTTGATTGGATTTCAGAACCCCTTTTTTCCTTTCTTATATTTCAGATCTGGCTGGTTTAGAGTAATCACTTCCATTTGTTCTTTTCCCTTCTTTCAATACCATCTGTTGGGATCCTAGGCTCATTCTCTTTCCTTATTTCAGGTGCCTCTTTAGAGCCAACATTTACCATATCATTTTTACCCATCATATTCTCTGAAGTAACCCTTCATCCTTGTGCTTGGCCAAGGTTGGGCATTTTCTGGTGAAGTGTCCTATTCTATGACATTTTTTGCACCTCAAATGAAAAGTTTCATATTCAATCTTTTGTTGCCATGTACCAAATTTTGACTATAAAATGATATGCTCTGGGAGTTCTGTTCCATTTCAGAAGAAATACGTAGAATCTTGCATAAGCAAGTTTGGATCTATTCCTCATTGGTCCATCAAGCCCAATAAGAGATATAATAAATTTAGCAACATTTAACAAGATCTCATCATCCCAGAATTGAAGGGGTAGACCAGAAGTCTACACCATACATGTATAGTGTGTATATTCTCAGTATTGGGATCAAACCCTGGATACCACCTTTTCAAAAAAAGACCCATATTACCCATGCACCAGGGCCCTCCCAGAAGCACCAATTCCAAATCAATCTACTTCTAAAATATATTTATTGTAATAATATGTATTAAAGTTATTTGTTATTTAATACATATTATTACATAGAAATATTTTATTCTAATATTCTAAAATATATTATATATAATATAATATAATATACAATAATTAATATAAATTGATATATCATTATATTATATATATATATATATAATAATATTTTAATATTTTAATATTTAGTAATAAAAATAAATGTAAACAAATTTTTTTACTAATGCAAAGTTTTGGTGGAAGATTTCATTGTCTTAAAGAAAATCAAAGTGGAATGGTGGGGAGGGTCAAACCCCTCCCCAAAACTACGCACCATTACCTCGGCCACTTCCCCACTCCACCATCCACCACTCCCTTCCCCAAACCCTCTCCCTCACACACCTCCACGCAGCCAAACACTTACCCCATACTCCCTTCTCCAAACCCTTGCCCCTCCTTAATGCCAAACTGCGATTTTTCTTGTACACCTAGGTTTGTCAATAAATGCGGAGTTTTATTAATATTTTATCATTATATAAATATATATGTGTGTGTGTGGGGCAAATTTTCCTTCATCTTAAAAAAATATATGGGTATTCAACATACCCAACCGGATCATGCATTTGGTAGAAATATACAAAATTAAATTAAATAAATAAATAAATAATTCAAGTAGATAACTTGAATATCCATGAATCCATCTCTCCCATAACTTCTCCACAACTTTGCACATGTAAATGACAAAGATAGATTAGGTCATTTCTAGGGTAAGTTGAAGATCTAGGGCCAAGATTTGATTAATCCTAGGGCTCACATTCAACCCTATACACCTTTAAGTCATGGGAATTTAATGGGAATGGGAAATAAATTGAGGGTGTGTGAGCAAATTAATTAAAAGGGGGAAACTAATTAAACTAAAAGGGGTGTATACTTATTAATTGTGACCCTAGTAATCTTTAGTAGGAATAAATAATTAAGTTGGTATTGGGCTAGTGATTACTTTATTTGGGTAAATTAAATTAATATAAAATAATTATTAACGGGAATCGGTTAAGCAAAGCATTAGTATTATTTGTTCACTTAAAAAAATTTACCCAAATTTCTAGTTACTATTTGGTGGGATTTTTCGTGTCCTAGAGGTGGGGCACAACAACATTATTCTGCTAATGCACATGAAAAGGGTTGGTCTAAAGATCACGCAAGTTCACGTGGTTCTAGCCAAAATGAAACCGCGACCTATTGCCCCCGAATTTTGGCCCCCACCATCACATACACCTATTTTTAGGAGAGGAAAGTCAACAACTTAGTTTTATTATTGGTTGCAAACCTCAGTGATGTTTAGGCATACTACATGAGGAGAGCGAGCAAGCGGGGAAAACTAGGAGGCTCACTATAATTTTTTTCCCAAGTGGAAAGAGAATCAATGGCTGCCCGTTAGCCCTTGGCTATGGTTCTCAAGTTTTTGTGGATTGGATTATTCCCAATGGCCATATGGCTGCCCATTTCCATCATTCCTTCACTTGTAATTCTAAAAAAATGATCCATCAAGTGTTCTCTCGGGAAGATATCTAAGGTGCGAGTCACATGGATGTCGAAAAGAATTGAGAACAATGATAATACCACGACTTTTCACCTCTTTCCTTACAAACTTAGCTTTACCAAGACAAGGAGGAGTGAAGGAGGGCTAAAGTATGATGTGGGTAATCTTGATGGTGAAATTTCATGGGCAGATTTGCACACGAAGGATGGATATATAAATCACAAATGATACTGATGAAAGGAAAAATCATTCCTCGATTCTAGCCCACATGCATTGCATGTACAAATCTTGTCTCTTCTATAAGACCTTGGTTTGGAAAGAAGATTGAGGACATGATTATCAATAAGATGGTTTATCTCAACAGGGATTTGTGTGTAGGTTAAGTTAAGATAATAATTACATGGCTTATAATGGTAGATCGTAAATCCATTTGAAACATATTTAATGCATCCTCTACAATATTGCTCATCTACTCCTTCCATGGTGCTTAACTCCAAGCAATGAGGATGGCTGAAATGCTGAATGTTTCTAACACTTGAGAAATTGAATCGTGCTTTATCAAAATTTGTTTGAGTGATACCAAACCACTTCACAAAGTAATATGCAATATAGAAATTGAGAGAAGGAAATGACATCAAGGGTGTGTAAATGTCATACTTAATTTGATAAGCCTATTTTAAAACCGAAGTCATTTCTCCAAACTAGATTGAGCCTTGTAAATTTTGACATGCAACGAGAGACTTCATGGTTGATTTATTTGGTCATTGGCGCTTACGACCTTATCCTAGCCATTCACTTGGCAACTTATGTGTCAACGCTTGCCACCTTGTCGATCTGAGGTAAAATCACGTTGTGGAATTTTGATCAATTTGAACAAAATCATCATGAATATTGCCTTCTCCTTTACCTTGTGTTGGAAAATCCTCAAATTTTTAGTCGATAAATTGATGTTGTTGGTTAGTTGTTGGTGAGTATTTTGTAGTCAAGTTTATTTTTATTAATAAAAGTCATGCGATGGATTTATATAAGAATGGGAAAAGTCATGTAATGGCTAGAGTTAAAATTAGATTTGTTAAAATATTTTAATAGAGAATAAAGCTATGTTATGCATGCTTTAAAATTAGATTGGATTATTATTAAAAATAGTAGTAGTTCTATTTTTATAATTATGTATTTTTTGGAAAAGCATGTTCCTATGCAAATCCATAAATACATGTAATGGGTGAATAACTTAATAATCAAAGGAGTTGGAAATTATATGTTTCTCTAAGCTTCTTTTGGGTTATTTATGGCAAGTTGGTTATGGTTGTAAGTTATTTGATTTTTCATATTTATGAATATTGAAGTTGTTTTCTATTTTAAAATATTCAATTGGTATCAAAGCAAGGTTTGGGTTGTAGTATTTTGTTTCAGATCTCTCTAACAATTGATCATGGCAAAATATAACTCTCTTCCCATTCAAGATGATGACTCTTTTGACAGGAAAAGACTTATGGGATGTTGTAGAAGCCAATATGAAGAGCTAGTTGATTTGGCCTATGTTCGAGTCAATGACAGAATGAGCCACGAACTAAGCTAAGAGGAAGAATTCATAGTATTTGTTTCATATTCAGATAACTCTAGATAAGAGCCTATTTCCAAGAATTTTAGGTGCAAAGATAGCCAAGGAAGCCTAGAGACTGAGCAAGTGAAATTGGTTAGGTTGCAAACTATGAAGAGATAATTTGAGAATTTGAGGATGTAAGAAGATGAAATTGTAAGTGATTTATATGTAAGAGTAAAGGATGTGGTCAATAAAATGGCTACTCTTGGAGAAGCATTAAACAAATAGGTTGTGGTGAAAAAGGTGTTAAGGTCTCTAACACCAAAGGTGGAATCATGTTGTCATCATCATTAAAGAAAGAAAAGACTTGACTACTCTTGAGTTTGATCATCTAGTTGGATCTCTTGTGTCTCACGAAGAAATATTAGGAGACACAATTGGAGAAATTGAAGATAATACTTTTACCTCAAATTTTAATATCACAAAGAGTGAAGGTACAAGCACTAGTAGCAAAAGAAACCAAGTACAAGGAAAAGACATCATTAGAAGAAACCAAGGGCAAGGAAAAGATAGAAATCAAAATTATTCAAGAGGAAGAGGAAGAAGAGGTGGTTCAACTATAAGAGGAAGAGGTAGAGGCAGATTTGATAAGAGAAATATTCAATGTTATTATTGCCATAGGTATGGTCACTTTGAATGGGAATGTAGAATAAAAAAAAGTAAATAAGGAAGATGTGCTAATTATGCCAATGAGGATGATGAAGATTCTCCATGCAATAATTTGTTTCTTTCATATGATAAAGCTGAAATCAGTCCTAAAGAGGTTTGGTACCTAGATTCAGGTTGTTCCAATCACATGACATGAATAATGACTTGTTTTCTACATTGGATAGAAGTTTCAAGACCAAGATCAAACTTGGTGATGACAAATCTTTGGAGGTTGCAGCAAAAGGAACCATGGAGGTGAGTACTAGAGAAGGTAATAAATGTGTTAATGATATTTATTATACTCCAAAGTTAAAACATAATTTGTTGAGTGTTGGAAAACTATGTGAAAAGAACTATAAGGTGGTTTTTGATGATAAGAAATGTGTAATCTATGATAAAATTTTCAAGGAAATAAGGTTGTTACAGTATGTTCCCATGTCTAAGAATAGGATGTTCCCATTGAAGTTTGGAGAACATAACAATAGTATTTCCAATATGGCATATGAAGATAAGAGTTGGTTGTGGCATCTTAGATATGGACATTTGAATTTTCAAAGTTTGAAGTTACTAACATCACAAGAATTAGTCTATGGTTTGCCAAAGGTTGAAGAGAAAAAATATGTTTGTGAAGGTTGTGCTAAAGGAAAACATGCAAGAGAAAAGTTTCCAAAAGGAAATGCATGGAGAGCTTATTATCCACTATAATTGGTTCACTCTGATATTTGTGGTCTTATGCAAACAAAAAGTTTGGGTAAGTCATCATATTTCATTACATTTATTGATGATTATTCATGAAAGTGTTGGGTTTATTTTTGAAGAAGAAAAGTGAAACATTTGATACATTTAAGAGGTTTAAATCCCTTTTGGAGAATGAAAGTGGTTATAGAATAAAGTGCTTAAGGACTAATCATGGAGGTGAATTTTGTTCAAAATATTTTATGAATTATTGTGATTTGAATAGCATTAAAAGACAACTCACAACCACCTACCCTCCCAAAAAATTGGTATAGCTAAAAGAAAGAATTGTACAGGTGGTTGAAATGGCAAGGAGCATGTTACAAACAAAAGGGATTAAACAACCTTTTTGGGGTGATGAAGTTTTTTACAGATATATATATTCTCAATCAAATTCCCACTATTGCACTTGACAGGATGACTCCATATGAAGCATGGTATGAAAATAATCCTAATGCCAATTATTTCAAAAATTTGGTTTTTTAGCTTATGCTCATATACTTGATCAAAAAAAAAAAAAACATCTAAAGAGTGAGTATTGTATCTTTGTTGGGTATAGTGAACAAATAAAATCATATAGTATTTATAATCCTCTCACTAACAAAATTATTTCAAGAGATATTATTTTTGATGAAGGAGGAGCGTATGGTCACGAAAAAGATAAAGGTCATATTGAGAAGTCTAAATCTTTTTGTAATGATGATATTGTTGAATGAACAACTCACTAGTGTTTTGATTCCAAGTGCAACAAGTCCACCTAGCAACCCCTCATCAAATTCTTGTATTCCAAGTGTAATTCTGATTCTATTCCAAGTTATTCAAGGAAGGTAAGAACACTAAGTGAAATTTATCAAAGAAAAAAAAAGTCAAGCACACATGAAGAATGTCCAATAGGTGAGATAGTAAATTATGCTTTATTTACACAAGCTGATTTTGAACCATCATGTTTTGAAGATGCATGTATTAATGATGTTTGGTGCAAGCAATGTAAGAATAAATGGATTCCATTCATAAGAATGATACTTGGGAGCTTACAAAACTTCCACATGACAAGAAGTGTATTGGTACTAAATGGGTCTACAAGACTAAGTACAATAGTGATGGTAGTGTTGAAAGACACAAGGCACATTTAGTTGCAAAGGCTTCACTCAAAGGTATGACATAGATTAAGAAGAGACATTTGCACCAGTGGAAAGACAAGAGACCATTAGAATGATGATTTCACTAGCAGCTCAAAAGAAATGGAGCATACATCACATGGATGTGAAAAGTGCCTTCTTGAATGGGTACTTAGAAGAGGAAGTCAATGTACAACAGGGTCAAAGCATACAAGTGTGTCCCACTTTTTGGCCATAAATATTTTAAAATCTGACTAGTAAATAAATATTTAAAAATACTATAAAAATTTAAAAAATCAAGTAAATTTTGGATGCCCTGCACCTTGGTATTTATAACCTCTTAAAAATACATGTTTGGTCATTTTATATGTGTTTGGTCATGTTTTGGTTGTCAGACATAGTTTTTGAAAGTACAAAAACTACAAAAAAGTGGGACACAGTTATATGCTTTGACCCAACAACCTCAAGGTTTTGAAGTACAAGGTAAAGAAGAACAATTATACAAGTTGAAGAAGGATTTACATGGCCTCAATCAAGCACCAAGAGCATGGTATGCCCGAATTGATGGATATTTTCAACAAAATGGTTTCAAGAGAAGCAAAAGTGAGCCTACTCTTTACTACAAGCAAAAAGGTAATGATATTCTCATTGTAAGTTTGTATGTTGATGATTTGTTATTAACTCTAAGATAAAGGATGAATTCAAAATTGCTATGATGAATGAATTTGAAATGAAATATTTAGGTCTCATGCAATACTTCCTTGGAATGGAAGTTCATCAAAGTAAGGATGAGATTTTCATTTGTCAAACAAAGTATGCAAAGGATATGTTGAAAATTTTTAGTATGGTTGATTGTAAACTATTATTTACTCTACTTATTCATGGATTTATGTTATGTAGAGAAGATGGTGCTTGGAAAAATTGATGAGACTACTTATAGAAGTATTGTTGGAAGCTTAATGTTTCTAACTCACACAAGACCAGATATTTCTTATTTAGTTTCTCTTGTTTCAAGGTATATGTCTAGGCCATCGAAATTCATATGAAGGAAACCAGGCATACATTAAGGTATGTGAAATGCAATATCAATTTTGGTATTCATTATTATGTTAATCAAAAGCTTGAACTTGTTGGTTTTAGTGATTCTGATTGGGGAGGTAGTTTAGATGACCAGAAATTAACATCCAAAAATATTTTTCACTTGGTTCGGTTTGGTTACATGGAGTTCAAAGAAGAAAAGATCATTTTCTCTTTCATCTACAAAAGAATAATATATTGCAGTCACTTCAGCAGTACACAAGCATTATGGCTCAGAAAAGTTTTAGAAGAAATTGGGGAGAAACAAAATCAACCTACAATAATTTTTGTGATAACATAAGTGCTATCAAATTAGCCAAGAATCCAGTCCATCATAGCATGTCAAAGCATTTTGATTTGAAGTACCACTTCATTCAAGATTTGGTTCGAAGAAAGAGATAGAGTTGAAGTACATAAACACTAAAGAACAAGTTGCAGATATCTTCACTAAAGTTGTTGCAAAAGTTCAGTTTGTGAAACTCCGAGATGAAGTTGTTAGTCCACTCAACATCAAGGGGAGAATGTTGGTTAACTACTGCTGAGTATTGTTTAGTTAAGTTTATTTTTTATTAATAAAAATTCATGCAATAGCTTTAGATAAAAATAGGAAAAACCATGCAATGGCTAGAGTTAAAATTAGATTTGTTAGGATATTTTTAAAATAGAATAAAGCCATGCTATGCATGCTTCAAAATTAGATTGGATTATTATTAAAATTAGTAGAGTTATATTTTTGATAATTATCTATTTTTTAAGAAAAACATGTTATTATGCAAATCCATAAATACATGTAATGAGTGAATAATTTAATAATAAGAAGAGTTGGAAAGTTTGTGTTGCTCTAAGCTTCTCTTGTCTATTTATGGAAAATTGGTTATGGTTGTAAGTTATTTTATTTTTTCATATTTATGAGTAGTGAAGCTGTTTTCTATTTTCAATTCTTCGATTGAAGACCTAAGAATATTTCACCTAGACGAGGAGAGCTCCTATTAATATGGTTTTTCTTTGTGTATATACTTCATATCTTCAAGTATATACTACAAAAACACTAGTTGTATATACTTTAGTCTTTGTTCCCATATTCTACATTGTGTTCCTTTGAGTCTATGCTATACATCCTGCAAATGCTTGATGTGCTTATGCGCTAGATACTCGCCGTGTGTATAAATCTTGTAAACCCCCACTTTGTAAGGAAACTCTTAGACCTTGACATCGTACACTTTGATGATTTTATTGGTAAAAATTCTTCCTTGTAAATCAAAGAGAAATTTGCACTCAACAATGTAAGAAATTGTATGGAGTATCTATCTAAAACTTTCTTCATCACATATAATCTTCCTATCACTTATATGACCAAATGTTGGAGGGACTCAAACATCAATGATTGTTCATGCATCACATGTTTTCCTACAATTAATTCAACTTAAAATTGGAAGGGGGCTACAAAGTGCTACAAGAAGCAATAACCTTCATGCTTGCTCGGCCAACGTTGCCTATATTTTACCTGGCAGACATCTCTTTATTTCTTCAAGCATGGGTCAAGTTCAGGTCTTCATGCCTATCTCATGGGCTTGTTTTTCACCAGTCTCTGCTTAAAGTTCACAAACATGCAACTCAGCTCTTATTCACATCGTTGAGCTTCAAGACAGTTCTAACGATTACCTCTTTACACTCAAACTTAAATAACACAATAACAGTTTAGCTAGAAATAACCTCTACTTATGCAGTCGTTCCTTCTTCATTTTCTTCCGTGTGGACTCTATGCATGTCAGATCAAGAATTAATAGAAGATATTGGATTGTTTCACAAACAAAACATTCATTTATTACAAACTTAAAATCTTTCACATGGTTTATTCCAACAACACATTTTATTCAAACTATTGATCTATTTTATTGCATCTTACAAAAAAAACTGGAGTTAACAGCACACAAAGTTTTCGATGATAAGCGGACTGGGTTCTCTGCCACTGAGCCACCACTCTTTTTAGTAACAGGGATGTAGTTGATTTACTCCACAGTCTACCGCCCACTAACCACATGCTCAGTTGTAACAGTTCTAGTGTGTCTCATTATTTCCAAACAAAAACTGGCAAGCAAAACTAAACTAGGCTCAAACATATTTACAGCTAGAATCATACAATTTCAAAAGAATCCGAAACCAAACATGGATCCAATAATACCAGACAGATCCCCCAAACCACCCAAACCGCCCAAAATACCAGAGCCATCTCCTCCTGGAATCCCTGAACCCATCATATTCATAAAATTAAAATGAGCTGGCGTACCTCCCAATGCATTCTGGATAGCGACTTCCGTACCTAGCCGTACAATTGCTTGCATCCCTTGCCGTACAAACGTACTGTGATTCATGTTAACTGCATGTGTAGATGGAGATGGTTGCTGATTCATGTTAAAAGACGAAGAGTTTGTATATATATTAGATGGCCGAGGCATAGGAGAAAACCTGCTAGGCTCACTGTAACTTCTTCCCAACTGGAAAACAGGATTCCTCGTGGGCACTTGACTATGATTCTCAAAGTTCTGGTGGATTGGATTCCCCATGGCCATATGGCTGCCCATTCCCTGCATCATTCCTTCACTGTAGTTCTGAAAAATTGATCCATCAAGCGTTCTCTCAGGGAAGATATTTGGGTGCAGGTCACATGGACGTCGAAAAAGCATTGCGAGCAGTGATAATACCAGGAATTTTTGCCTATTTTCGTGCAGACTCCGCAGATAAAAGATTTACCCGGATAAGGAGGAGTGAAGGTGAGGGCTAAGGTATGTTGGGGATGATCTTGGTGGTTAAATTTCAGGGGCAGATTGGCACATGAAGGATGGAGATCTAAATCACAAATACTGCAATGAAAGGAAAAACCATGACTGATTTCTTGCCCACATCCATCGCATAGAATACGAATCCCGTCTCTGCCATGAGCCCTTGGCTGAGAAAGCAAATTGAGGACATGATTATCTGCAGGGTGGTTTATCTGCCGAGGGATTTGTGAGCAGCTCAAGTGAAGATAAAAATTACACGGCTTACAATGGTAGATCAATCCATTTAAAACAGATTTAACGCATCCTCCACAGTAATGATCGCCTGCTCCCACCAAGGTGGTGAGCTCCAAGCAATGAGGATGGCTGAAATGTTGAATGTTTCGAGGATTATGGCCATTGAATCCTGCCATTAAAAGCTGTTTGTGTTATATCGAACCACCTCAGATAAATCTGCAATACAGAAGTTAAGAGAAGACAATGCCATCGATGGTGTGTCTCTGTAATATTTGTACCGCTAGGTGACGTTCGTGGTAACATCATGAATAATTTTAAAATTCTTCTCAAATCAATTGATTAATATTTTTTATTTAAAATCTCCCTATTAAATCCATCTTTAAGAAAATGAAGACCTATATGTACTTTTTATTTCTCTTAAATCCATCATGAAAATGAAGACCACATATACTTTTTAATTTTAATTTACGTCCATCCAACCAACTTGATAGACCAATTCTTGACAGATTATAATAGACAGATTGAGATTTTTTTGACGTAGAAAACAACGAATATGCTTCATTGGAAAACGAAACTCAGTGAAAAATCGTTTTAAAATATTTATTAGGAGCAAACATAAAGTCAATACCCTTTTAAAAAATAATGAATCAAACAAGTTGCAACACGTATGGAGACTAATAATATAATCAGGACGACTAAACAGCAGATGGCATCATTAATGATAATATTTTAAAATATAAATGCAAACATTGAAAAGTTTTATTTATTTTTTTAATTTAAAATATATACAATTTGTCAAGTTAGGAAATGTTTAAGATAATTTGAAAAATTTATACATTAACAATCACATATAAGTTGTGCAATGAATATACTAATATGTCGGATGCATGAAAGAAGTTAAACTTGAAGGAGTAGAATATTAAAGGAGAAAGAGGGGCGATGGAGAAGGTGTTAGGGATAAGCAAAAATATATGTGGATCAATCCCACAAAATCGTAACAATAAGAACTATGAACAAAAAATATAGAAACAAAAATACACAACAAGAAGACAAGATTTAACGTGGTTCACCCAATGTGGGCTACATCCACCAAGAAACACTTGCCCAGATTTTATTATGAGCCAACAAGAGTATAATCCACTCTCATATCAGTCTTCTCATAATTACAATGCATAGATCTTGTTTGGAGCTATGCTCAACAAACTCTCTCAAATTCACACTTGAATTCACACACCCATATATCTCTCCCTATTGTATGTCCAGCTATTTATAAGCACATCAATAGGTAATTGTCTAAGCAATTTTACAATACCATGGGCCAAGAAACCGACCCATAAACTTATGGGTTAAATACCACCCATATAATTAATACATGAAAAAACCACATTTTTAGTTACTCCCAAAAAAATAATGAGAATACATGAAGAGTGTACAATACTTTTAGTGTACAATTTACAACACATCTAACATAAAAAAATGCTCCACAACCTAATAGAAGGGGATTGAGAGAGAAGTCCAACAATGGGGAAAATGTTTGGGGGAATGTACACGAAATTCTTATTACTTATGACCAGACAATATGAACCACATTCCTTTTTTGTTAATCATTTGAAGAATAAAGGGGGTATGATAAAGAAAATGCTGACCCAACATACATTGGAGATATCTCAAAAGAAAATCCGTGACACTCGATTCTTGCAATGTGAATGGTTAGTTTTTGTTGTCACTACTAGAAGTAGGCACATTTATCTCATTATTATTCACACAAAAATCATTTTGTGGAAAAATGGTGAAGTATCAACATTAAATGAATAACTTTGATAAAATACAATGTAGATCTTTTACAATTTTATTAATGTCAAATTTAAACATGGAAAATATTCACATTCTTGAAATTTCATTGTGGAAATATCACATTTTCTCCTCCTATTTTGAAAATATTTTACGATTGAAAATGACATTATGGATATTCAATACAACCCAAATATAATTCATGATTTGATTTTTTTAATACCACTTCTAAAGTTTAAATAAAATTTATACAACTAAGTCCATACTAATACTTTGATTTTTATTGTTCACAAGATATAAAATATATGCATTGTGCACATTTTAATAGACCATGCATAGCTTTATTTATGAATAACAATGTTCATTTTATAACTACAATTTTTACTCCATTTTTCTAAGGTTCAAAAATATAAAATCCTACACACTATGTAAAATAGTAATTGTGTATTATCCACAAAATGTAATTTTTTTGCATTGTGGACAATTCACTACACACTTTAACACTAATCATTAGTAATATATATTAATAAAATATACTATTTTATTTGTAGATAATTTTTTACTAATAAATTTTATATAGATAATAAAGAACAACATAAAAAATAAATCCGTAATGATTTTTGAAAATTTTAATAGATAATTCGCATAATCAACAAAAAAATTATGAATAATTTACCAAATAAAAATTAAGTGTTATAATAGTTGCTAATCAAGTATATCTATAAAGAAAGGAAAACCTAAAAATGTTATTTAGCTCAAATTATTGATTTATGGAAAGGGGAAATAAATATGAATTATTTAATTCAAATGGATAGTTTCTACAAAATTATAATGTACATTTTTTATTATTTTATAAAAGTCAAATTTGTTCTTGTAGAACATTTGTATTATTAAAAAATTTGATTGTGGAAATATCACTTATTATCCTCGTGTTTTATAAAAGAGGGAACAACCAAAAAATAATATGTCAAGAATCCAATTATTTTCACCATGTTTAAGGTTCAAATAAAAACCATAAAAATCTAAGTAATTAAAATTTTGATTATACAATATCTACATGATATAGAAAGCTGTGGCCAATTTATTATATGATTAATGTTTGTTTGTTAATCCATAATGTATACAATATCTTAATTTAAATTATTATTTTTAGAATTTATCAAATTAAAATAAAAATTTATTCAAAAATTACATCTTTAAAATATAAATGGTATGTTATCCATGTAAAATATATAAACTTTAGATAATTTAAATGATTAGAAGTAATAATAAACTTCTATACATATTTTACAATTTCAAAAAATTAAAATTGAAATTGTAGAATATCCATTTTATTAAGAGATTTTTTTTTAGCATTAAATTAGAAAAAAATTATTATGGTTGATAAAAATACAATTTTCTTTTATGCTTAATATTTTAATGGGCTATTGAAACCTAAATATTATGAAGAAAATTACTCGGAAGAACTTTACTTCACTTATTGAATTTGTAATTACTCGGTTACTAGGAACCTCGACCTCTTCCTATATTTGGCACATGGTGCCCAATATGTCTACTTTAAACATGAGAATAATTTGGGATATAAACTCCATAAATTTAATTATTTTTAAGGCATTCCACAAATCATGATTTTATTGATTCCTTCCAAAATAGTAATTTAAATGGCAAGGTTTTTGCGGGATTTCTATCAAGAAAATATTTGACAGTTTAGATGGAGGATTTTTTCTTCCTTTCTTTTGGTCTAGTTTTTATAATATTTTTGAGATCTATATGGTTTTGAAGTTTAAAACGAAGATTTATTCAAGCTCTGATTACTGTGTTTTTAGATTTATACGTTTAATGGTTTTCTGTATAAATCCTGGTATGTTCATTAACTCTTTTGTGGGTGGTTTCTTTTTTTTTAAAAATTAATAATCATAGTTCTCATGTTTTCAATTTATTTTTGTAATGATTTTGTTAAGTACAGTTTCTAAGTCTGTTCAATTCAGGGGCATCCACATTTCTTCCTCGATTTCAATAGAGATCAAAGTGTGCACAGTGAGCTGCAATATGATGGAAGCGAGACGTAATTCAAGGATGATTAAATGTTTACATGCGTATGTCTTCTAAATGTTTAGCAAAAATTTTAAACCCTCTTTTCGATCTAAATTATATATATATATATATATATATATATATATCGACTTTTTAATATTTGTTAATTTTCTCCCGAAATTAATAGTTGTTGTATTTTAATTGTTTTGTTAGATTTAGTGTGCAATCTTAATGGACCGTATTTACTCTGTACTTGTTCTTAATTAGAGTTCTAATAGATATATGGACTGTATATGTGAATATCATAATTTTTTAGACTTGCTAACTATTTGATTGTAGATGTGAAGATTGAAGGCCAGAAATCTAATTCAACTAAAAGTTCATATTGATGAAGATTGAAATTTAGATTTTATCTAAATAAAATTTTAGCAACATGAATATAGAGGACTTTAGGGGTTCAACCATATGGAATAAAAATAACTCTGAGGGCGAGCACTCTTTCCCAATCAGGTGTTCACCTATTCGTACATGAAACTTCATATAATTATAATCATGATTTCAATTTAAATCATCATCCATATATTATGTGAAACAACTAAACTTTATGAATAATGTTAAAATCAAATATTATTCTAATATATGCATGTAATCTTTATAAATATTTTTTCATTATTTTTTTATAAATAGTATTCTAAATTATTTTTATCTCAAAAATATTTACCTAACATCTTTTCAAGAGATTGATTTATATTATAAATTCATAATACTATTTTTAAAAGCATAATTATCCATGTAATCATAATATTTTCTCGAGATAACGATTTAAAAAATTCAAATATAAATTTTCAATATTATTTTATTTGAAATGGAAAATAAATTATAATTTCATAGAATAATAATCTTCTCACTCGAAATTATTATTTTTTAATTTGAAACATCAATGTCATAAAATTAAATATAAATTATGAAAATATTATGCTATAATTGATAAAGAAAACTTAATTAAAAATATAGAATAAATATAAAAACAATTAAATTTGATCAAATATGATTTAAAAAAATCTTATGATGATAATTTCATTATATTTTCTCTTATTTTGATGGAGATGTATTTAGTTTAAAAAATATATCACTTTCCACTAAAACTATTTATTCTTATATAATAAACATTTTAAAAATATTATTTATAATTTTAAAATTTTAATCTTAAATAATTATAATTAAAAAATTATGGAGCTATGTATAACATTCCAATTATTGTTATGCATGTCATAATTTAGAAATTATGGATTGATAACATTTTTCAATTGTGAAAAAGTCACAATATTTTTAAATATATAGATATACAACAATATATATTTTTTGATTATAGTAAAGGAGGGTTAAGGAGACCCTACCCCATACATAGATTGGAGAAAAATATGAATCAATGAAGAACAAACAAGGCAATGTCTTCCCAGGTGGCACATAAAAACAACAAAAATAACACCCCTTCCAAACCAACAACACATTCAAACCAAAAGAGCACAAGAAGATCAAAATATAAATAAACTCATCTTGGTGACCTCTTCGTATTGGATCTTAAGTGCATATTAAGGGGAGTGTTATTCCCTTTCTTTTTTCGAGCCATAATTGTCTAATCCTTTTCAATATTCAGATTAACATTTTCACTATGGATTGGAATCATCACTTCTATATTCTCTTTGGGATTTTGGTTCTCTAATGAATCAAGGGGAAGGGAACATGTTCCCTTTTCCAATTCCATCAAAACCATAGAACTCTAAAGATCTTGTTGCAATGTTTCATTCTGGCTAGGAGGAATCCCTTCTTCCTTTTTAGAGTCTAACTCAACATCTGAATCACTATCTGAAGACTTCTTAACAACCAGGTGGCTAGGATTAGAGTTCTTCCACCAAGAGATTCTACTTTTAACATGTTTTATATCCATATGACATTCAGAAGCTAGATGACCAAGAAAAACATGTTCGACACTGGATGGAAATCCTTCATAGTCTAGGTTTTGTGTCCAAATTCTATCTTCAACCTTGAGTTCAATAGTAGCTGGAAAATCTACAAAAGTATCCATATCAACCAATATTCAAGAAAATGTAGTGTGCTCAAAATATTCGAGTTTTTAGTCAAAAGCCAAAATTTTTCCTAAAGTGCTACCTATAGAGGTTAAACAACTCTCCTGGAAAAATTGGAGGGGTAGATAAGGCAACTAATCCAAACCGGCTTGACTTGGAAATTATCAGAAACCGGGTTGAACAATGGGAACCATGATTTCATAACTAGCAAATGGGATTGGAAGTCCCAAACTTTTCCAAAAATCAAATCCCTATCGGAGGTTTCAACAAAAACAAAAATGAAAAATCCACGTGAGGTAGGGTAAATATCCAACCCACCTTCCATGATAGGTCTCTAATGGCTTAACATTGAGTCATGAAGAGAGGGCAGACCCAGTCAAAAAGTGTTGAATCTGCATATCAAGCTGTTTTTCATGAAAAAGGCTTTCGATTTCAGCACCTTTGCTCCAAAAACTAACAGAGGGGACCTAGATTTTGTGTAATTCATAGGCTTAGAATTATTCTTGGCATTTTCCCTGTTCCTATATCCTTTCCTTGCGAGCATCATTTAAGGATTTAGTTTCAACCTGATTGACCCAAACAAGGGAAGCACCCTTAGAGGTTGCATCCTTTTGACACGAGATACTTTTGCAAATAACTAGTAGTAACACACGAAAGGAAGATTATCCACCATGCATGAAATGCACAGGGGCCTGGGTCCGAGGTTGCTCTAGAACATATAGTGAAACATGTGACAATCATAAAATTATAGAATTCTCACATTGTTTTTATTGTGACTTTTGTCACAAAATTTGTTGGATATTCAAAGAAGAAAAAACATATTGTATTGAATTGATTAAAAAAATTTGAGACAACATATATATACAAAAGAGAGAAAGTTGGCGAGAAAAAAGAGAACCGTCGAACATTTAGAAGAACTATATGCCACGTAGGCATAACTATGTAGACTAATAAAACAATGTATTAGATATTATTTATGCTAACACCCACTTAATACAATGTTTTTACAGATGTACCCCCGAAATAGTTCAAATTTCACATTTCCAAGAGACTTGGTGAGTATATCTGCAATTTGAGAATCTATCAGGAAATCTTGGAGTGAATGTGGTGGTTCAAGATTTTTTCTTGAATGTGGTGACATTCAACCTTAATGTGCTTTGTTGTCTCATGGAAAACTGGATTTTTCATAAGCTTTAACACACCTTGATTGTCACAGTGAATGATGGGAGGATTTTCTTCAGGAATTCACATATCTGCAAAAAATGCAACGCAACCAAATTTCTTCACACAAAACTCCTCCTACGACATGATAATATGCCTCAATGGATGAGAGAGAAACAATAATTTTCTTCTTATTTATCCACCGATAGGTCTAGAACCGAGATGAAGAATATAACCTGAAGTTGATTTCTTGTCACCAATGGATTCAACATAGTCCTAGTCTGTATATCCCTGCAAGAAGAACTGATAGTTCTTATGATACTCTAGACCATAGTCAATTGTACCTCGGACATATCTCAACACATGATTTTTTTCTACTCAGTGAAATTTCTTCAGCTCATACATGAATCTGGAAAGAGAGCTTACAACAAAGAAAAGGTCGATCTGGTATACATAAAGTAATTGAGACTCCCAAAAAGATTTCTATAGAGAGTACCATCTATTTGAGGTGAATCTTGGAATCTATAAAGTTGCAAACCTTTTTCCATTGGAGTGGACATAGGTTTACAATCTGACATGCCATACTTTTCCAGGAGTTTCTTGGCATATTTCATTTAGGAGATAAAAATATGATTTTTTATTTTTCCATATCTCCAAGCCAAGAAAATAATGAAGTAGCCATAAATCATGTCATGTTGAAGGATTTATTCAAATCATTCTTAACATCTTTGACAAGATTGTCATAAATCCCTGTGATCACAAGATCGTCTACATACAAAACCAAGATGACAATCTCTAGACTCTCCTCCTATCTTTTTTATATATAGATTTAAATCAGAGGGGCTATGAGTGAATCCATGATGCAATAGGTGATCATCTATTTTTATGTACCATCCCTAGGTGCTTGTTTAAGTCCATAAAGATACTTAATTATATGACATACCTTATGAGGATGTTGCTCATCGACAAATCCTTCTGGTGGGTCATGTATATTTCTTCTTTGAGATCACCATTCAAGAAAGAACTTTTTACGTCAATCTGCTGAAGTTTCTATCCTTTTTCGTGTTGTCGGTGTATAGACAACTCGATGGTTTTGATCTTCACGGTGGGTGTAAGGGTATCATTAGAGCAAATTCCTTCATGCTTTGAGCATAACCCTTTGTAACTAGTCATTCTTTGTACTTGTTGATAGATCCATCTACCCAGTATTTTATCTTAAAAATCCACTTGCAAACAATGGACTTCTTACCTACAGGAAGATCAACAAGTTCTCATGTCTGATTCTGTATCAAGGAGTCATATTTTGCATCCATTTCCTTCTTCCACTCTAGATGATTGAGTGCCTCACGAACTAAATCGGGATCAGTGCTATTAACCACTGAACTCATGAGTGTGAGATTTACCTCATTTCTCACTTGTCTTCTTGTTCGAACTCCAATCACGAGTGCGAGAGTTCAGGTGGGAGTCTCTCATGGTGCTTTAGACCCACTTCAGACATTAACATTGTTGTTGATGTGAAGAATTGTTTTCCAAATTCCCAAGATCAACGAACAATTCTCCTTGTAGCTCATCTTTCTTCTCTGAAGAATCCTCATGCTCATCATCTAGATGTGAGAGAAATCTATGAGAGGAGGTTGATGTCATCTCTTTCTTTTGTGGAAATGAGTCAAATGATGACTCGTCACAAACAAAATCTTTTCTCTCATATATCTTCTTTGTCTCAGGATCCATGAGACGATATGATTTTGAGGTAGTATTGTACCCCAAAAATATGCATTGGTGTGTTTTTCATCAAGCTTCTTCCTCTTCTTATCTGAAACATGTATATATGTAGTACATCCAAATACTCTCAAATAAGAAATAGGAGGCTTAAATTTACTCCATACCTCTTTTAGTGTCTTTTCCTTAAGATATTTGTAGGTGCTTGGTTTAGAAGATATACAATAGTTTAGACCACTTCTACCCAAAATATGTTCTCCAACTTTGAAGTGGAAAGCATGTAATGGGCCATCTCCATGACATCGATTGCAATGTTTTACAATTCCATTCTGTTGGGAAATATAGGGGAATTCAAGTGTTGTGTGATGATGTGCTCCTTTAAGAATTCCAAGAATTTATTTGACGGGAATTTCCCCCTCAATCTGAGAGGAGGACAAGAAGGGGCTAGCTGGTCTCTTGAACAAATCTTTTATAAAAGATCTAAAAGTGTGTTAAAACTTCACTCTTCTTTCGGAGAAATAACACCCAAGTCTTGCAGGAATAATCATCAGTGAACAACTGAAAGTACTAAAACCCCTTAAATGAGGTAGGTAAGGGTCTGCATAGATTGGTATGCATGACCTCAAGATGATTCTTGGCATGGAATGTACTAGACTTGAATGGACCTCGATGTTGTTTTCCCACTAGACATCTAGGAAAAAGAGGTAATGATTAAGAGAGAGGAGGAAGTCCTCGTACAATCTACTTTGAACCGAGATGATAGAGGGAGACAATAGAAATATGTTCATACCGATAATGCCAGAGTGCGGTGGATTCCATCTTGGAGGCATATAACATAATCACTGCAGAGGATTAATGACATTTTGAACAAGGAACTCCACTTTGAGCTTGTGATTCAACAACTGAGAGACAAACATGAGATTTGTGGTTAAGCCAGGGACATAGAGCACCTTCGTGAGAGTACATCTTCTCATCCCAGAGGAATGGTCACATTGCTTATTCCTTCTGCTACATACTCCTTATTGTCTACAATATGAACCGATCTCCAAAGTGGTTCAACCATCAATGCATGAAACATCTTTCTATCACCCTTCATGTGCTTGTTGACACCTGAATCTATCAACCAAAAACTCTCTGATGGCTGTGATGTTTAGGAAACTAGAAATAAATCATCTTCTTGTGTGCTTTTGCAATGTGTTGATTCTGGGACATCTTCATTTGATTCATCATCTAGCTGGGCTGCGACATGTCCTTTCTGCTTCTTTCCACGAGGATACCACTTGGATTTCTATGAATCACCTCGGCCAAATGTGCTCTCTTCTCCAAAATTGTGTTATGTGTGACCATTGTACCAACAATTCATAGTGTCATGCGTATTCGTGGTGTAGATGTGACACCATCGATTCTCCTTTTGAGACTTCTACTTTTGTTGTTGCTTTTGTGGTTGCTTTTGTGTCTGCTTCTCTTATTGTCCCTTATGAGGCTTTTGAATCTTCTTCTACCTTGAGATCAATGCTTTTTCCTCAAATTCTTCTTGCACTGTCTAAATGGATTCTTCCTATTGTAGAAAATTCACCAGTTTGGAAAATATCACCTCCTTTTGTGTGATGGTCAATGTGGTGATGAATGTCTTGAATTGGGAAGGAAGAGCTCACAATGTGAGAGGGAAAAGCAACTTATCTTCCACCACCTCTCTGAGTGCGCTAATCTCTACTCGTAACTCCACCACATGACGCAAGAATTCTTCCACTTTCTCACCTTCTTGCATACTCATGGTATGAAGCTTTGATGGAGATGGAGGATCTTTGTCAAATTATTTTCTTCATAGATGGTGGAGAGAGTATCTCATGCCACCTTTGATGTTGTCGCATTCCATATGTGTGGTTGCACCTCATCGGATATGATCAGAGTGATCAACATCAAGGATTTTACATCGTCCTTGTTATACTTCGTTTTCTCATCTACGTTGGTGGGATGAGAAAATGCACTAATTAGGATTTCCTAGAGAAGAGGAGAATGATTCTCATATTCGTCTTCCATGCAACATAATTAGGCCCTTTCAAGAGTTGGGCATCAGATAACAATATTTTCATAGTAGACATGATGTCAGAAACAAAATTTTATTATTATTATGTTCAAAGGTACAATGCCTTACTGATGAAAAAGAGAACGGAGGTGGGTACAATACACTCTTGTAGTGAGACGTGAATACTTATGTGGGTGTTCTATCTTGCATTCATCATCCGCCGTAGCCTTCTCGAGCTCTATATGAACTTTATTGGCTTGACACCGTATGTCGAACCAGAACCACTACAGTAGTCTTTGACGCACAAGCTCCTCAAAATGAAGATTTCCATTGTTATGAAGGGTGTCGAGAATGCAAAATATAATTAGGTGCTTTCGAAGCTTGTTCTTGGCCTCTTAATGGTGATTCATTTATCAAATTTCTCATAGCGCTGCTTTTTGCATATGGAATGCGTGACATGTTCTCTTGGGGTCACTTTTTAACCTCCACGTTTTGTAAAAACAATATTATATGCCAAAAAAAATGCTTTTAATCAAAATGTAAAAAAACTTGTCACACACTTCACACCGAGGGGATATGTTTGTATAAGATAGATGCTCCAGGATAGATCTAAACGTTCGTTATTTTTCTTCTCACACCAAAATAATACGATCGTATTCACTTTGCTTCAACGCAAGTTCTTTGCGCCAAATATAGATGCCACATTTGAAGTTACAAGCCATGCCAAATCCACCGATTGCTGCTCCAAAAACTAGCGCCAATCTCCAACCACGTTTCCTTACGAAACGCTCCGATTGCTCAATGCCAATGCTAGGTCTAAGACTTCCACGCAAACCAAGGGGAGATATACACTTTGATAACAATGCTTTGGATATTCGAGAAGAGAAGACAAATTGTATTGAATTGATTAAAATAAAACCGAGACAACGTATATAGGGGAGAGGACCTTATAATTGTGCATGTACCAAAATATGTACATTGGTTTTCACCATAGGTTGTTGAAAAAATGAATAATAGTTGTTCATTTTTATTATTAAATGAATAATAGTTGTTCATTTTTATTATTAATGACACTTTTTAAGAGCCACCGACAATGTGTCACATATGGCACTTGGTCATTGGTACCTCTTTCAAATGCTTTATATATATTTTTTCATTTTAAATCAATTTAAAAACTATTTTTCCCTCCAAATAAACACACGAAATGAAAATACTGATGTGGCACAATGATACACTACACGGTGATATAATTTTTATATGTAGATGAGACCCCTACATATATCTACGTGCCCCTAAAGTTAGGGTGCACGGTTATGGGGTCCTCTCCCCTATATAGAGGAGAGATAATTGGCGTAAAAGAGAACCGTCAAACAGTTAGAGGAACTATATGACATGTAGGCATAACTATGTAGACTAATAAATAATGTATTATATATTATTTATGCTAAAAAAAAGTTTTTCACGTTTGATGAATCCACAAAATTATTGAGGGTGGAGTCCACAAAATTTGATTCACAATTTGTAATAAGTTATCCACAATCAAATTGTGGAAAATATGTGGATACACAACCCATTATCTTGTAGTGTGTGGATAGTAAGAGCACACTTCAATTTTAGGGGAATTGACTTGTGCTTGTTGTAAGATCCTTTAGAGATAGGGAAATGTGAAGGGGACTGGACAACCCATGTCGAGCTGATGTGGTATTTGAATTTCATAACCAAGAAGCATGTCTTTTTAGGCGGTTTCATGTCATTTTTATAGACCATTATCTTATGTCAATCTCAATGCTTTCGTAAACGACAATATATATTAGCCACAAAATTTTCCTTTGTGAAATTTTATATTTATATACCATTATCTTATGTCTCTATAATATTTGTACCACTAGGTGACGTTCATGATATCATCATGAATAATTTCAAAATTATTCTCAAAACAATTGTCTAATATATTTTTATTTAAATTACAATATTTTTATTTGAGATCTCCTATTAAATCCATCTTCAAGAAAATGAAGACCATGCATATAATTTTTATTTCTCTTAAATCCATCATGAAAATGAAGACCACACACACACACACACACACACACACACACATATAACATCCATCGTGCCAACTTGATAGACTAATTCTTGATACATTATAATAGACAAATTGAGATTTTTTTGGACGTAGTAAACAATGAATATGCTACATTGGAAAATGAAACTCATTGAAAAATCATTTTAAAATATTTATTGTAGAGAAAACACAAAGTCAACAACCTTCTTAAAAATAATGAATCAAACAAGTTATAAAACGTACAAGTTACAAAATAATATAGAGACTAATAATATAATTAGAATGAACAAACAACATATGGAATCATTAATGATAATATTTTAAAATATCAATGAAAAATTAATTTATTATTTAAAATATATACAATTTGTCAAGTTGGGAAATGTTTAACATAATCTGAAAATTTAATATACTAACAATCCTATACATGTTGTGCAATGGATATACTATTGCATGAAAGAAGTTAAAATTGAAGAAGTAGAACATTAAAGGAGAAATAGGGGTGATGGAGAAGGGGATTGAGGGAGGAGAAGTCCAATAGCGGGAAAAATGTTTGGGGTAACATATTTGAAACTCTTCTTTCTTATGACAAGACACATATGAACCACGTTCCTTTTTATCAATCATTTGAAGAATAAAGAGGGTATGGTGCAGCAAATGTTAAGGTGACATACATTAGAGATATCTCAAAAATAAAACCCTTTTCACTTAATTCTCCTAATGTGAATGGTTAGTTTTTACAATTTCAACCCTTGTGTTTTGTGGATAGTAAGAGCACACTTCAATTTTATGGGAATTGACATGCATGTGATGTGGGATCCTTTAGAGATAGGGACATGTGAAGGGGGCTCGACATCCCATGTTGAGATGATGTGGTATTTGATTTTAATAACCAAGAAACATGTCATGTTAGGAGATTTCACCTCATTTTTATAGACCATTATCTTATGAAAATTTTAATGCTTTTCTAGACAACAACATATATGAGCCACAACATTTCTCCTCATAAAATTGTATTTCACAAGTTGCCTCCTCAACATTTCATGTTCTTAACACTCATTAAATTTACGAGTAACAAACTTTTACGAGCAAGTGCCATTGAAATCTTCTTCTTTATCCACCTTACTTTGTTTTGTGTTAAGAAATTCTTAGCGGGGTGGTTTATCTCGCCGAGGATTTATGAACATCTTAAGTGAAGATAAAAATTATAGAGGCTATAATGGTGGACCAATAATTCATTTGAAACAAATTTAGTGCATCCTTCACAATAATGCTCACATGCTCCCACCAAGATTGTCACTAGTGAGCTCGAGCAATGAGGATGTATTATATATTTAATGTTTTTAGGAGTATGGCCATTGAATTCGCCATTAAATGTTATTTGTGTTATATCGAACCACCTTAGAGAAATCTGCAATATAGAACTTAAAAGAAGATAATAACATCAATGGTGTGTATCTCGTAATATTTTTATTGCTAAATGAAGTTCCGTAATAACATGAATACTTTTAATATTATTCTCAGTAATCAATTGTCTAATATTTTTTATTTAAATAAAAAAATATTTTATTTGAAATCTCACTATTAAATGCATCTTCAAACAAATGAAGACCATGTCTACTTTTTTATTTTAATTGACAACATCCAACCAACCCTAAAATTCTTGATACATTATAATAGGTAGATTGAGATTTTTGACGTAGTAAAATAACAAAACTCATGCAAAAACTCATTTATAATATTTATTGGAGATAAAACAAAAAGTCAATACAACACTTATTTCAAGTAAATTTGGATATATTCTAGTGAATCTCGAGTCCAATTACAAGTTTTGGAAGAAATCTATCTCCATTTTTGCATATATTGAATTCCATTTTTTAATACTTGATTCCATTATTACTATTATTGGATTCTATTAGTAACAATATCGGATTCTAATATTGTCATTATTGGACTTATTCGAGTTCTAATTTTACTATTATTGGATTCTAATTTCGATATTATTAGATTCTAATATCGCTATTATTGGATCCCAATTTCGCTATTATAAGATTCCAATATCACTATTATTGGACTCCAATTTCGATGTTTTTATATTTTCATGTTGGGAGTATGTAAGGTTAACAACCACTAACTAGTTTAAGGCATGAACTGTTGGATTAATAAAAATAAAAACTAATAATAAATTCATGCAAAATCAAGTTCAAAGTGCAAGCCTCGCAATTTGAAAAGGTGATGCTCACACTTTTGAAGTGCAAGCCTCGATGTAAGGTGAGCGATTACGAGAATCTTATAAGACATGATCCCGTTGGATTAAAAATAAAATAAAAACTAACATTAAATTACTGCAAAATAAATTTCAAAGTGCGATCCTTGCACTTTCCTTGCACTTTCAAAGTGTGAGTATCCCGCTTTCAAAGTGTGAGGATCGTACTTTCAAAGTGCAAGGATCACACTTTCAAAGTGCGAGGCTTGAATTTTTGAAGTGCAAGGATCACACTTTCAAATTTTGAGGATTCACACTTTCAATGTTAGAGTCATTACATGCATCCTTTATATTGGCATTGGCTCATATTTGTTATGATTATCTCAAAATATGACCTTTTTTGTTTAATATTATAATAGTGAAATTATTGAAGCAAAATATGGAACTTGTGCCAGTTGGTCATTTTGTTTTTGGGTTAAATTTGAAAATTGCTAAAGATAGGTGGTAGAAGTAATTTTTTTTGGTAGACATTTAAGTTTTCTTATCTCAGTCATAGCATTGAAACAACTCAAGTCTTCTTTTCTTAGATTGTACACGACCTTAAGTTTACTATTGCTTATTATTATAAATTATATCTCATATTTATCATTAAAAGTGACAACATCATTGGGAGCTATGTATATCACAAATTCAATTACTGTGAAAGAAAGTAGAATTTATGCTTGTAAATTGTTCCATTCTCCATATAAACGATGAGTCACTTACTTCCATTAGGAAGAAAATGAATTAATCCTTAACACAATGCAAGCAAAATGCTTGTGAGAAACAAAGTCAAACGCCCTTGGAGATACATTGAACCAATATTATATGGTTTACATAAATCAAAAGACACATTGTGTCATAATTGTATTATTTGTGAGTCAAATATTTCCACCATCTTCTACCCACCACCTTTTTCTTAGTGTTGGACACTGTGAATAAGCCACATTTTCATCACACCCCTCATTGTGGAATATCACTTTTCTTGGATATGTTTTCTCAAGTCCTCCTCTTATAGCCCATTCTCTTAGCCTTGTATAAGTTGAGTAGATCTTCATGGTTTGATTGAATTGATATCTAACTACCAGGCCCTTGTTGTTCTTGAAGAATTTGATTGGAATATCATTTTCAAAGAATATGAAATCCAAATCAATGAACTGTACTTACACAATCCAAATCAATGATGCATGTTCCAGAGAATAGAGTAAAAATAGAAATATTTGTAGGGTCAAACCAGAGGTATATACACTATTCCCTATCTCCTTTCCCTCCACTGAACACATTGGTTTGGAGAACGAATAGCTTCCCATGCCTAAGAACTCAAAGTATATCTCATCATGATCTGATTTTTGTGATGATATATGTAGCTCAAAATAACACAATTGATGTGTCATACACAAGCAGAGGAAAGAATTACGAAAAGTAGGAGAACATGACTGTGGAAAATGATGCGGTCATCAAGTACCATCTTCATTCACATACTTGAAGTGCTCAATCAAATACATTTACTTGGAGTAGAATCAAGTACCTGCACTGACAATCAACTTATGACATCAACCACCATGGAAAACAACAATCTTCATGTCAAAATATCATTGAAACATATGGCAGTTTTCCTTAATACCATCTTAACCCCTAAAATTTCATCTAATATTCCCAAGTTTCAGATACACTAAGATAAGTTGAAATAGTTATACAAAAATATTGATAAGAAAAAATAATAATACAAAAGTCTTATTATGTGCATAAACCAAAACTTCAACCTAAAATAGAGAAGATTAAAAAACATTGTGAGGCATTTAAGATGAGGATGTCAGTACAATAATCTACTTATACACCTAATTCAAAACTTCAGCCTAAAATAGATCTGATAGGAGGATGACAACAACTCTTAACATGTAGGACATGAAAAATATCAGACCAAAACGAGATACAACCAAATAAAAGGAATCATAGATGTAGTCAATATAAATAATTAAGGGAAAAACCAAATCAATTGACATAAAAGAGAGAAAATAGTTTAAATTTCCTCTCCTCTCCTCTCCTCCTTTGTTCACCAATTGCTATCTCAACCAAGTCAACCAAATCATAAGGTTAATATTTTCCTCTCCTCTCCTCTCCTCTATTCGCCAATTTCTATCTCCTCTAATTTAATTTAGTAGTGGGTAGAAATTGGAAATTGGAAATAGCCATGGCCATGAAAAACATTGGCCAAAGTGATAAGCATGGAAACAAACAACATTGGCATGTTGATTTTGGTGGTACTCTACCAAAATGCACCCTCATCCATAACACGCCCCACATGCCCGAGATGGATTTAGGGAATTGGGAACAAATATAACAAGGTGTTTGACCCAACATCCTTCATCGGTCTTGTTGTCACAAATCCAAAGTGATATCCATGCCCATGAACAGCATTGACATGTTGGGCTTGGTGGTGCCATGCCATAATGCATCCCCATCCATAGCACACCCCACACACCTGAGACAAATTTAGGGAATTGGGAACAAATATAGGTAGGTTCTCAACCCTTCCTCCTTCTGGTCTTGCTATCACAAGGCCAAAGTGAGCCATGGCCATGAACAACATTGGCATGCTGATTTTGGTGATGTTATGCCACATCATACCCCTAATGCACCCATAGCCACATCTCACCCCCACCCACAATGCACCCCTCATCCACAAGACACATCTTAGCCACAATGCACCCCCATCCATAGTGCATCTCGTAGTGCATCCCCCAACCAAAGTGCAACACATAGGACACAACGCATCCCCATGCTTGAGACATATTTAGGGAATCGGGAAAAATATAACAAGGTTTGTTTTAAAATAGTTGTAATTTAATGTGGAATAATAACAAGTTTTTATAGTAAATGGTTGAAGATACTTAAGTAAAGAGTATAAACGAACGCACACTTGACTTTATTGGATATGGTAAGGAGAAGATTAGATGAGATAAGGTAAAAGTGAGAGGGTAACATTGCAAATAGGTGAAGTGAAATTGGAATGGTCCCCAGATGTCGAGTTAACTTGGAAGGGAAGTCTATGGAAGTTGGAAGCATCTCGTTCCCATTTTCCATTCTCATATTTGTCTATGTGGGTCACACACCAGACCAAAGAAGTGGGTGAAAGGGTGAGTCACGATCAAAGAAAGCATGGATTTTCCATCGGAAAATAACTCTTTTTAGGGGGAAGTATGTAACATCCCACCCTTTTTGAGTCCAAAATTTGATGACCATATAGATGTTCAATAGAGCATCAGTTGGGTTGAACAAATATTAACAGATGGGAGCCTTAGTTTTCACCGCCATTTTTGTTAAATATATGTTGGATAATGAATATAAGGTTATTTGGTCACTTATTAGATCATTTGTCATGTAATAGTGTTTCCTATAAGCTTGTAGCATACACACACACATAGTGCTAACTTTTTGTGGTAATTATAAGCCGTACTTGGCTAGCTCGAATGAGTTGGCATTGTTTGAATGGTACATGAATTGGATGGCCTTGGAAACTGGAACTTGGTTTTATTTTTTGAGTAAAGACTTGTTTGAGATACGTGGTAATTAAGCTACTTAATATAAGTGGATAACATATATAACTTGGGTGCCATATGTATATTAATGTTTATTTACTTGTGGTATATTAAATGGAACATGGGAAACTTAAGGCAAGTCAAATGTCATACAAACTATGTTTGGGAAATGTCATACAAGCTTTGTTGGTTAATGTGAAATTTGGAGGAGTGCGTGGTATGTAAGAATAAAAGAGAGACGTTTTGGGTTTTTTTCCATTTATTGCATGGCTTGAATCCTCGGGAATGGTTACCTTACCTAAGAAGCCAAATCCAAATGCATTGCATTTCATCTCTCTTCGTTTATTTTCACTGTTTTGTTTTGATGAGCTATTTTCTTGGGGTTATGCGGATATTGAGTTTTCTTCCCCATTGTGCCTATTTTGCGACCATAAGTGAGATTATGATTATGGATATACCACACCTCGCCAAAATAAATGCTTCAAGAACAATACTTTAGTGTTGATTTTTGGAAAATATTTTAGAAGAAAAAGGAGCTGAGTGGAGCAAGAAAAAGAGTATAACATGCATGAGCTTCTTCCTCATATTATAAATCTTAGTCATTTTATTTGGTAATGACATTCTAGGTATTTTATAATCTGGTTTTCATGGTGGAATATGGATATTTTGTTAGTAACATTTGATAGTATTTGGTACATAGGTTTTGTATCAATAATCTTTGTGAGTAGATTTTACATGTTACTTAGTTTGCATGTGGAAAAAGGAATACAATTCTACATGTTAGATTATCCTTGATTATATGGGTATGGGTAATTTGTTTTATGAAGTGATAGAGTTTATGGGTTTTATACTAAAAACGTATGTGATGAATAATATCTGTTACTCAAATTGTATGTTGTAAGGGCATACAAATTTGTGTGACTAGAAGTTAAACGCAAACTAGGTATGTGTAATTTCTATTTTTTATTGATTTGAATTATTTCTTGGAATGCATGTTAAAAACACATACAAATTTATGTGAATGGAAGTTTAAATAAAATATGGGTATGCACATATTTTGAGAAATAGGTAGTTACAAGCTTTGATTGCGTTTTATCCTTTGTGCATGTGTTATTGTGGGAAGGAAAAGAGTTAGGATTTTAATAAATTATGAGACAATTTTTTTCACTATTTCATAGTATATGTAAGAACGGTCTATACGAGCATTTTGTTTGTGTTTTGATGTAGTTATTTATCTTCGATAGATAATTTAAAAGCACCCATAATGGGCATGTGTGTTAAGGATTCATTCCATGTATTTGCTTTATTGTCAACTTAACTTTTCGATCTAATATTATGGGTAGGGTATCAAGATTATTTTTTGTCTTTAAGTTTGTATATATATGTGATATATTACAATTACCCATAACGGTTTGTGTGTTTAATAAGTGTTGCAAATGTATGAGGGCATATTTCAATACATGTAGCAACTATTGTTATCTTCTTTTGAAGGTTGATTTTTCCCAATGCCGGGTAGGTAAAAATTTGTGAAATATATATAGTAGTTGTTTATTATCTATTTTTAATGGATCTATCTAGTTGAAAGGGATTAGCAAGGTTATGTTTTCTTTTGTGTTGAGTATTTAAAAGACATTCGAGTTTAATGTTTGTTCTCCCCTTAAGGAAAAAATAGGTACTTATAGAATAACATGTATGCGGTTGTATGTTGTTGATTTCTTAATAACACAGAATTCGATGTGTAACTGATTCTATTTTGGGTCTTAATGAAAAACAAATTTAAACATATAAAATTGAATTTAAATGATGATTCGTTATGTTGTTATCAATAGATCCTTTACGATTGGATTTAATAAAAACAAGGATAATCGGTTTGAATCTTCTTTAGAAGAATTTATTTAGATTTGTATAAATTGTGAGTTGAAAATCATTATTCTATGATTGATTTTGATTTGTTATTTAATACAACTAAAATTCGATATAGATGTGTTATTTTGGAATTATTGTAAAAATGATGATATTATATTTGTTGACTTAAATTCAATGATTTCATTTGGTCTAGGATTAAACCTATATTGTTATTATCCTTGTATAATGATTATGACTTAGGAAATGGGAAAGTTTTCTCATGTCAGTTCTCTCGAACTAACCCATGTATATTTCTCTCTCCTAATTGATGTACATGTAAATGGGAAAATCTATGAAATGAATAATTGGACTGATTAAATACTTTTTGGTTGATTATGACCTTGTGGTCACATGTATACAATATATTTTTACTAAGTATCTTGTTTCTATTAAATGATTTCATGAAGAAATCACAAATGAAAAGATGAGCCTTAGACCTTGATGTATAATTATAATTATGAATTTTGTTAATGAAAGTTGGTTTTATGACTTCATGAGATTTTGTATTAATAAAGAAATGAATGGCCGATTTGATCATGATATGCATATATGTAGACATTGTCTATGTTCCTATTGAATGACTCGTATATTTTATAAACTAAGCACTCCTGATCTAGTAATTTAATAAGTGGTCAAAATACCCTTTGATGAAATATTGAGTCATTACTTATTCTAATTCATTGACTCAAATAGTCTTATGATTAAACAACAATAAACAAGTTATTAAACCAATTGATTATCATGGAAATAATACTATGGATCACTAATACGTTTATAAAGTAAATGTATATTGATTATAAATGGTAATGATAATATCTATTTTTCATATTAGGCATATATTATGATAATGTATGTGGGTAATATAATCCTAGTTGAGATTGAAACGGGCATGGTCAACATGAAATGATCATTCATAAATCATTATTTCCTTATGAAATATTAAGTTAATCCTTATGGGTAAATGATACTATTATCTCTAAAAAAGAGAGCATTTAGTAAACTAAACCTCTATTTGACTTGGTAACATATAATTTCAATAATACGACCTTACAAGAGGATAATTAATAGTTTATTCAATAACTAGAATACATCACAAAGTTGTGGGAAACACAATTGAATGAATTTAGGAAGTCATAAATAATACTTCATGAATGTGGCTTAAGTAAATAAGAAGTAGCCTAAGTCTCAAAGAAATAGTCACAAGATGAAATATGGTTGCGGTAGTAAACCTTAAATATGATGTAGATTAGATGTAATCTCACGTCATCATATAACTACCTTGACATAGTACTAACTAGGGGTAGTTACGAAGAGGGAAAGAGGACATAATGGAAGTAATTCCATTATGTGTTCTCTCCATATTCCATTAGAACTTGTTTTCATGCAAATTTGCAACAAGAAAATTCTCAATTTTCAAGCATGACAACCATACCCTACCCGAAAATTTTACTCAAAGGTCATTCTGAGCCCTCCTTCCTATCACCCTAATCCTCGAGTCGGTCCTATCATTTCTCTTAAAAATAGTTCAAATCATTGTATCAATATGTACATAGGTGATTTACGATTATCCAGTCACTCCAAATGTTTTCAAGGAAAAATTCATCCAAAGAGGCTTTTTAACAAGCTTGGGAAAGACCATTTTCTGATCTTCTGGGTGAAAAACCCCCCCGGAGTGAAATGAAAGTGCCAAATACATCATGGAGGTGTACTCGAGAACTAGGAAGATTTTTCAATCAGCTTTGGAAGGTTTTGGGGAGTTTCACAAGTTTTGGAGCAAGTTCAAGCAAAAGTGAGTCTTGGAGGCCTAAGCAGTGGACAGGGCCAAAAAAGCTATTCGGGAGCTCGGAAGGAGTTACGAGAAAAAAATATATCATCGAAAGGTAATTCAAATCTATACATTATGTGGAATCATATTCTTCACAAAGACACTTGGTGCACTATGTCCCCATCCAGTTTTCCTCATGCATAACCTTGGAGCTAAAACCAAAATATCAAATTTCATGGTGTAAATGAAGGAATAAATCTTTTAGATCCCCACCATTAGATTCAAAAGGAAATTTTCAGTCAAGATCATATAAAATTTCACCAACAAAGTCCACCGGAAGCTCTAGATATGATCTTGACAAGCTGCTCCCTAAGGTAAATCTCAACCAATTAGAATGTGGCATAATTATTTGCACCAAGTGTACCAAAGATTTGGTGAAATAGGTGCAAAAAAATATTCCTCAACCCAATTTGATCTCCTGGACCTCCAAATTATCAAGTTTCAACTCCTTTTCACAAAATAAGCCCCCCAGGCTTCATTTCCTAGCCCCCACTCCAACCAACCACGCTCCGCCACATGGCCCAATTAGCATAGGGTGCACCTTTTTGCACCAAGTGAACCAAACCTCGGTTCAATAGGTGCAATAAAATGTGCCCCCATCCTCCTAAGCCCCGATTCAACATGTGATCCCGACGGACTAAAAAAGTGTTGTTTTTAAGCCCTCCTCTTACACTCAATCGCCAATCATGCGATGCCAAGTGGCCCAAGAGGGTTAGGGTGCACTTTTTTGCACCAAGTGCACAAAAATTTGGTTCAATAGGTGCAAGAAAGTGTGATCCATTCTAAAACATGAAAGTTATGCATTTTTTTAATTGTTGTGATGTCACCAATTTCTTCCTTCACGCACACACATTTTCCTTCACTGTTAGATTCTCCCTCAAATCCTCCATTACCACTATTGCCACACCTTCTTCAGCATCCTCTCAACCATTTTTCCATCATCCTACATTTTTGTAGTAAACAAACAAAGTTTTTTAGGTAAAATCCATGATCAAGAGCTGTCAGAAACCCTACGGCACGGAAACAAGAAAACATTCATATCTTCCATACCATACATCTGATCTCTATAAAATTTTAGAAAGATCTCTCTCACCTAGGTTCCTTGGAGGATAAAAAAATAAAAAATATTAAATGTGGTCTATATTTCTTACAGAAATCATTCGAATATTTCAGCCCTAGAACGCTCTTTCTTCATTTACCATCAAACTGCAAAATGGATTAACTCGAAAATTTAAATAGAACCTCGAGAAGAGAAAATCCGAAATAATCCGTAATTTTCTAGTCGCTCCAACACCATGATTTTCATATTATAAAAATAGCAAGTGTCGTTAGTTTTCACTTTCAATTTTTAGTAAGTTACAAGAAACAACAAACTCCTCTAGAAGAATAGGCATTGAAAATCATACAGAGCAAAAAACTGGGGCACATAGACAAAAAAATTAAAAAAACAAAAAAGTGAAAAAGAAACTTTCCAAAAATAGCAGTTTTTTGCTCCAATTGCAAAATGTTGCCACCATATCCATAGCGACTCATATCACTGCTTTTTACTACCATGAAGATCAAGTTCACCGCCCAAATCCTATTTTGGCTCTCACATCAATGTACACGAGTGTGGGTGATAGTAGTATCATGCACATGGACTTAAAAGAAATCAAGCACGTAGATGTTCGTAGGCCAAGGGAGCCAATGGAAGAGAAGATATTTGTCAATGGATTGTACACAACCGGTGGTCATCCTTAGTCCCTGTAAAACATTGAGCTAGTGTTGGCTTGTGTACAACACTATGAACCCAGTTTACACTAGAACAATTAGGGTGGATTAAAAATTCCATCATGGCGATGCTCAACCCAAGGGCTATATCACAAAGTTTGCACATTGTGATTGAGAAAGAGATGGTTTTGATCATGAAGGATTAATACCTCTAAGGATTTGCCCTAGGGTCACGGCTGAAACATGAGAGGAAGCCTTCTCATCTCCCGAAATCCCTCTCTCGGAGCTAGTTTCACAACACCTTCTCCGATACGATCATCATGTTGAGTCGATTCATGGGTGAAGAAACTACGAAGTATTTTTTAGGAGTGGATGGTGATTTTAATCACAAAAATCATCAAGGAAAATAAATGATTGATTTGAGGAAAAATCATCAACGATAGCTTATAGTTCCAATTGCTTGAGTTCATGGCTCCAAGAGATTTTTCAAGACTTGATATTTTGTGTACACCTTGGCAAGTACAAGATCATTTAGAGGTTTGACACCTACACAAAATGTTCCTCAGAAGGCTCCTACGTTTGAAATATATCCTCAACTGGTCCTAAAGGATAGCAATCAACACTACGCATGGTGAACAACACGTTCATAATGTTCGTAATCAAACTACATAAAGGAGTCAACACATGAGAATGTCATGTCAAGCCACTACCTTGATCAGAAAGTATGGGTCAAGCTTCATTCAATTCTCCACATTCTCCTACCTCAGGGTGGTTGGCTTTGAGCTCACTACATGGAGATTTCCGCGATACTCGAGTGACAAAATAGTACTGATGGAGTTGTACCAACAATTGCTACACGTGAATAGTAAATTGGAGAACCACGAGAAGAAACAAATATCTTTCCCTATCTCACTTTAAGGGGTATTTTCACGTCCAAGAGCTCTCACGATGTCATGAACATTGATTCTTCCCTCATCCCAATCAACATGTACTCATATATTTCCAGGGAAGATTTCAATCTCAAGGAGAATCCGAAGCTTTCCACTTTTTTGACTTATGCGGACTTGTGCCACACACACCTCACATTGAAGACTTATGAGCCAATTGTATCAATGAGTGTGAGGTTCATGAACATGACCATGTGAGGATGAATGTAGAACGATGAAGAGGTTCAAGTTCGAGTGGTATGAGGATGGTGTTCCTGAAGATGGTTCTGAAATGTTTGATCTTGAATACCCTACGGTCAAATTTGCTCCTTTCCCTCAGGTGTAATAGAGTGTGCATGAATCTAGCAATATCAAGGAATGCATTAAAAATTTTGTCAAGAGATTGAAAGAGTGGTTCAAGAAGAAGAGGGATGATCTCATCACATCAGGAAACTTTCCCTCACTCGAAATACAATCATCATACCACTCAAATTCCAAGACCAAGGAACACGCCACAAGCTTAGTTCACTCATGAGAGATCTTGAGGAGAGAAATTGGATGAACTCGACCCCCTTGCTATAAGAGATTGCGGAAGAGAGAAAGAATGAATGAGATACCTGTGATAGACCTCAAACAGGGGAAATTCAGCCAAATGAAGCACCTACCTCATAACAACCTCATGATCTTTCATCTCCTACTATTGCACTAGCCTCACCTATACAGGACCCACCTCCTCAAGAAGAACAAGAAGTTACAATCATGCCCACTACCGAGCCAAGTTCAGGTGATATCTTCCCCTGGATGTAGGAGATAAGTACGATGGAAATTGGCATGGTGCAATGAGAAACCATCCTTTACTTCTTAGTTATTGCTTCAATGGTCAAATCAAAGAAGGGAAAGCTAGCTCATGCTGCTTCCAGATTTTACAACGATGTTTCAGGGAATCAGTATGTGGAGATAGTCAAGGCAAAAGTTGTTAATCTTGTTGAAGAGATGACCCCAAATGACTATGAGATGAGAATTATCTCCTTGGTACCAGCAACATACGAGGGTGACTCAGTACCTATATAAGGAATCTTCCACTCACCTAGTCATGAGGATCAAAGAGTACAAGAAAATTTGGATCAAGTAGATGGTCACATTCACACTCTCACTTCCTACGTCCAAGTGCTTCTTGATCCTAGTGCTTCTAATGTTCTTCCTATAGAATAAATCACTTTGATTAGCAACATTGATCCTGAGTCCATTAGGAAGACCCAAGCATTCACCATGCAGGGAAAAGCCAATGAAAAATGGGTGAATATGATCCTTGAGAAAGGAAAGACATTGCTTCCAGAGGTGATGACCTTGTACAAATACATGGATGGCACAATGATGAAAGTGCTCGCAACTAGAGATTTAATCAGGCCGAGAAGGATCATTGGGACTAAGTGTATTCCTTGGTCATGGACGTGAGTAGAGTTCAGTCACCCCTCTTAGTGATTAAATGTGTGTTCTTAACGAGAGGAAGAGGATTTGTCTCAAGTTTGGGCCTCGAGTGTTGTTCACAAGGTATGATCTAATCAAGCGTGCCATCGATGAGCTATATACATATGAAGAAGATGTCCATAAGATGTGGAAAGAGGTAGATGCCCAAATTTAGAAACTCAAATACGAGTAATGAACCTAGATACTTCAACAAAGGATTTTTGAAATCATTCGAGGACCGAGTTAAAAGGGAGGCTAGATATCCCTTTTCATTCATAGAAAAAACTTTGGAATCTCTAACCGAGATACGAGAAATCATCTCCACCACTTTGTGAGAAGTATCAAGCATGGTACTTAGAGTGCAAACACATCAAATCCCTTGTAGGGAATCGCATCAAGTCCCTCGGTGTCATCCCGATCCCTCGGAGCGCCGGGTAATTCCAACAAAAACAATATTCAACAAGGAGTTCAAGGGTATTGAAATTTTTCCATCAACACTTCCCAAGATTTCTTCAATAGCATGGTCATCTTTGGAGTAGCTCTCTCTCTCTCTCTCTCTCTCTCTCTTATTTATTTCTCCTTCTCGCATTTCTTCTCTCCCTCTTCTAATTCTTTGTTATGTGTAATCATGATATTTTGTCTTTTTCATTAAAGTGACTTTATAAAGTTGAGTTGTAAAAATCCCTTTATTTTATAAAAAGGGAACTTAATTCCTAAGTCCTAGGAAGATGAAGAGTCATGGGATGAATAAGACAATGAAGAGTCATGTGGGGGTATCCAAAAGGTCAATTTTAGTTCTATATAATGTAATGACACCCTCATTCTTAAGGGTTGTCAATTTTGTGCACTCAAGAGAGAGATCTATTGAGAAATACAAGAGAGATAACATTTTTCCACTTTCCTCCACCATTTTCCTTCCATTTCCTGCATTGTATAACTTGATTAAAATGGCAATAAAGAAAGAGATTGTTTCTTTTCATGGCTTATGAATGTGTGCAACTTTGTGTGCATGGTTTCCTCTGCCATTGGCATAATAATCTTGTTGTTTCTTTCTAGTTAATTGTGAATGTGAATTGTCTAATTGAATCTTGCAAGAATATGTTTTTCTACTTGTAGGGTTAATTTTCCTTGTCTAACTTGATGGCAAAGAACCAAAGAACAATGTTTATTCAATGTATTCAAAACAGTGGACATGAGGAATATATAGCCACAAAATGGCTACACAAGGTAGGGACGATTAATAACCCTATGTAGCATAGGATATACATCGTGGGATGTATTAGTTAAGCTAACATTCCCCCCCTTAATACATTTCTCTTGCAAATGTACCCCCTAAACAAATCAAACTTCACTTTTCTGAGAGGCTTGGTGAGAATATCTGCAACCTAAAAATCAGTAGGGCAGTACTGGAGCTGAATTTGGTGGTTCAAGACCTGTTCACGAATGTAGTGACATTCAACCTCAATATGCTTTGTTCATTCATGAAAAAATGATTCTTCACAAGCTTCAACACGCCTTGATTGTTGCAATGAATGATGGGATGTTTCTCTTCAGGAATCCCTATATCTGCAAGAATGTGATGTAACCAAATTGCTTCGCACACATAGCTCCTCGTGTGGCGTGGTATTCGGCCTCAGTGGATGAGAGAGCAACAACAGTTTGCTTCTTGCTAATCCATGAGATAGGCCCAGATCCGAGATGAAAAACATACCTGAAGTGGATTTCCTGTCATCAACGGATCCTACATAGTCCGAGTTTGTATATCCCTATAAGAAGAACTAAGTGTTCTTCTGATACTCCAGACCAAAGTCAATTGTACCTTGGACATATCTCAACACATGCTTTGCTGCTATCCAATGACATTTCTTCGGCTCCTGCATAAATCTAGCGAGATAGCTCACTGCAAAGCAAAGATCTGGCCTGGTATAAGTCAAGTAAATGAGACTCCCCACAAGCTACCTGTAGTGAGTGCCATCTACTTGTGGTGAATCCTGGAATCTAGATAATTGCAAACCTTTTTCCATAGGTGTGGACATTGGTTTACAATCTGACATTCCATACTTCTCTAGGAGTGTCTTGGCATATTTCATCTGGGAGACGAAGATATGATTCTTCTTCTACCATATCTCTAAGCCAAGATAGTAGTGAAGTAGCCCCAAATCAGTCATGTCAAAGGATTTATTCAGATCATTCTTTACATCATCCACAAGATTTTCAGAACTTCCTGTGATCACAAGATCATCTACGTACAAAACTAGAATAACAATCTCTGTTCCTACCTTCTTGATATACAAATTTGTATCTAAGGGGCTACGAGTGAATCCATGTTGTAATAGGTGATTATCAATTTTTATATACCATGCCCTAGGTGCTTGTTTGAGTCCATAAAGTGACTTTATCAGATGACATACCTTGTGTGGTTGATGCTAGTCTAAAAACCCTTCAGGTTGGGCCATGTATACTTCTTCTTTGATATCACCGTTCAGAAAAGCACTCTTGACATCCATCTGCTAAAGTTTCCATCCATTTTGTGCTGCCAGTGCATAGACAACTCTGATGGTTTTGATCTTCATAGTGGGTGCAAAGGTCTTGTCATAGTCAATTCCTTCTTGCTGAGCATAACCCTTTGCAACAAGTCGTGCTTTGTGTTTGTCGATTGAACCATCTCCTTATATATTTTTTTGAAAATCCATTTGCAGCCAAAGGATTTCTTACTTGGAGACAGATCGACAAGTTCCCACGTCTGATTCTGAAGTAGGGAATCATATTCAACATCCATAGCCTGTTTCCATTGTGGTTGGTTTAATGCCTCACGAACAATGTCGTGGTTCAATGCTATCAACAACTGAACTCATGAGTGAAAAATTTACCTCATGTCTAGCTTGACTTTGTGTTCTAACTCCCATAGAAGTATTAGGAAGTGAGTTCAGGTGTGCATCCCCAATATTATTCTAGACCCATTTAAGATGTTGGCATTGCTACTGCTGATGTGAAGATGTGTTTTCCAAAGGTGCCTAGATCAATGAACAAGTCTCCACTCAGATATTCTTCTCTATGAGAAGAATCATCTTGCCCATCATCTGGATGTGTGAGAAATCTATGTGACGAGGTCGGTACTGGATCTCCATTGTGTGGTAGGGAGTCAAAGGATGACTCATCACACACCACATCTTGAATCTCATAGATTTTCTTCATCTCAGGATCCATGAGATGATATCCCTTTGAGGTAGTACTATACCCCCAAAAAAGACATGGCAGTGTCTTTGGATCGATCTTCTTCCTTTTCTCATCTGGAACATGCATATATGTAGTACAACCAAAAACTCTCAAATGATGGATAGAAGGTTTACGACTAGTCCATACCTCTTCCGGTGTCCTATTCTACAAGATCTTCGTGGGTTCCTGGTTGAGTAGATACATTGTTGTCTGGACTGCTTCTACCCAAAACTGATCCTCCAACTTGGCGGTGGAGAGCATACAACAAGCCATCTCCATGACAGTCCTGTTGTGTCGCTCGGAAATCCCATTCTGTTGGGGAGTGTAGGGTGTAGTCAGATGTTGTTGTATGCATCATGCCGCTTGTATGCTAAGAACTTCTTCGATACAAATTCCCCCCTCGATCTAAGTGGAGGAGAAGGAGAGGCTTCCTAGACTTCCTGGTGGGTTCTTTGGTAAAAGGTTTGGAAATTGGCAAATGCCTCACTCTTCTTCCGGAGAAAATATACCCACATTTTTGTGAGTAATCATCAATTATGAGCTGGAAATACTCAAAACCTTGGAAGCTAGTGGCAGGTAGAATTCCACACAGATCGGTGTGTACAACCTAAAGATGTTCTGTAGAATGATAAGAGCTCTATTTGAATGGACCTCTGTGTTGTTTTCCCGCAAGACATCCCGAGAAAACAGGTAAGGAATGGGAGAGTGGAGGAATTCCTCTTACCATTTCCTTGACACCGAGCTGATGCAGAGCCCCGGTAGAAACATGACCATTTTGAAAGTGCCATAGTGCAAAGGACTTCGCCATTGAAGCAGAGAGAGAATTTTAGATGAAGTGATCGCATCCAAAGGCAAATAGACGGCCCTTCATAAATGCTCAAGCAATAACTGAGTCTCCCTGGGAAATGATGCAGGACTTGACCCCTTTCTCAACAAAGAATTCAACCTGCATTTGATGATTAAGAAGTTGACTCACAGACAAGAGATTTGAGGTCAAACCTGGAACATATAGCACCTTCGTGAGTGTACATCTTCGTGTCCCAAGAGGAATGATGACATCACCAATCCTTGCCACAATATACTCTTGATTATCTATGATGGTGATCCGATCTCCAGTGGGCGGTCACTCAGGGTATGGAACAACTTCTTATTGCTAGTCATGTGTTTGTTGGCACCCAAATCAATCAACCAGACACTTTCTGATGGCTGCGAAGTCTATGAGACTAGGACAATGTCTAGATGAGTTGTGTCTAGAACCTCTTCATCGGAGGTGGCATCCTGCTGAGCAGCAATATGACCCTTCTAGCCTCGATTACGAGCATGCCATTAGGATTTCTTGGAATATCCTTGGCTAGAAGTGCTCTCTTTGCCAGAGTTTCCATACTTGCGACCGTTGTAATAATAGTTCACAGTCGTGTGCATATCCGTGGAGAAAATGTGGCACCATCGATCCACCTTGTTGTTCTGCTACTTCTGGGGTGGCCACTAAAGGTTACTGCTTGTGGATGTTGCTTCTGATTCTAGGGGGCTGACTGCCCTTTCCGAGGCTTATTGCTATGCTTTTGCCTCGTGATGAGAGCCTTGTCTTCGAAGGCTTCTTAAACATTCTAAATGGCTTCTTCCTACTGGAGATAATTCACCGTTGGCAAAACTCACCTCCTGTTGAGTGATGGTCAATGTGGTGATCAGTGTCTAAAACCGGGAAGGAAGATCTCGCAAGGTGAGCGGGACTAGCAACTTGTCATCCACCGGTTCACCGAGAGCAGAGATTTCTATGCGTAACTCAGCCACATGCTGCAAGAAGGCTTCTACTGATTCACCATCATGCATACTCATCGTGTGAAGCTTTTTCTGAAGATGCAACATCGTCATCATATTCTTGGCTTCATAGATGGTACACAACGCGGTCCATGCCTGAGAGGAAGTGGTTGCTTCCCGAATGTGAGGTTGAACCTCATCAGAAAGGCTCAGAGTGATAAGCATTAGTGCTTTTACATCGGCCTTTTCATATTTAGCCAATAGATCAATCATCGTAGGAGGGTCGTTTGTGCTAGAAATGATCCACCAAAGCTCTTCAAACTGAAGAATCATCTGCATCTTGGTTTTCCATCCGGTGAAATTTGGCCCTTTTAGCAACTGGGCATCCGACAACAAAATGCGAGGTGCAAACATTTCCACAAGCTCAAAATTGTATTTTATTTATTTATTTTTCAAAAATGGTTACAATGCTTACTGAAGGAACCTGTCCCAAAGATGGGCTCTATAGGCTCATGCAGTGAGATGCGGACGCTCCTATGGGCGTTCTACTTCACGTTCATCATCTGCATCATAGCCATGTTCAAGTTCTGCACGAATCCACCGTGCTTGACATCGAACATTGAACCAAAAATACTCCAATTGTCCTCGGTGCAAAATCTCATCAAAGAGAAGATTCCCAGTGTTGCGGAGCTCGTTGACCAAAGCAAAGAATAGTCCAGTGGTGTCTTCGTTGTCACTCAATGCCCAAACATTTGGTGCATTGCTTGCTTTCTACATCTGAAATTTGTCACTCAATGCCCAAACATTTGGTGCATTGCGTGCTTTCTACATCTGAAATTTGTGACATATGTGGGCTGGCCTCATTTCGAGATCATGTGTGTACCTCAGTGTTGGCTTGATTCTTCCATGGCTCACCTCCTTTAGCACTAGGTCTACACACCAATCTCCAACCACATTTCCTCGGGTTTTAAACTCGTACACCAAGAAAATAGAATCTTTTGACTCACAGGCGGATGGAGATCGGTCTAGCGATCGATTCAATCTTGTCACACGTCCTATTTTGAAATTCCAAAGGAAAACAAATAGGAACATTAGATGTGCACAAGCCACAAGTTTCTTAAAGCTCGATCAAGAAATGTTGCTTTCTTTGATACGCGCTGGAAATGCTACATGCCAAATAGCTCTGCCAAAGGCCAAAGACAAATACCAATGATCTTCCACACAACAAGACTTCTTAGAATCAATCTTAAACCTTCCACACATGCCAAGGAGACAAAAAACGAGCTTTGATACCAATGATGACAGAGAACGAAAAACATTGTTTATTCAATGTATACAAAACAACAGAGACTTTGAGTTGAAACCCCGATAGCTTTACGCATTCGAGAGGAATAGAGAAGAGATTTCCGGAGAACTTTGTGTCAATAGTGCATGTCTCTTATTTATTTTTAGATCTATGCATAAACTTTGTGTTGTCTTAGATCTAGATCTGAAACTTTCCTTGCTTCAAATTCTACATTTTAAGATCTATTTGTTTCGTCTATGTGCATGTAATCAACTCTGTCAACTATTGGTTAGGTTGCACATTTCCTTTCCTTTCTTCTCGCATTTAATTATTTCCCTTTCCTGCACATATTGCTTACAACTACTTACTTGCTGCAAAATTGTCTAGCTATGGTTCATGAGCTACATAGTTAAAGTAATACCAACAAATAGATACTAAGAAATACAACTGGAAAATCCTTACACGAGAGCCTCACCAATAAATGAGGGAGATTTATCTCATGACTACCTAGGTTTTTAGCTATGCAGAAAATCTAGCCAACAGCTTTTTAGTGACTCGGTGGGAACAACAATCATTTACAGATCATAACTTAGCTAATCGGCTCCGTTAAACTCTCAACTTGGCTAAATACCCATTCACTTGATCTATCAAGGCTCAATAAAGGATTGATAATTTCTATAGATTGTAGGAGCAATTCAATTTCAATCATCCTCCTCAAGTTAGAAGCCGCAGATCCAGTCTTTCACCAGGAAGAAGAGTGCACCATAGGTTTGGTGCAACAGGTGTAAGAAAATTCTCCCAACCCAATTTGAGATCCTGGACCTCTAGATGACCAAGTTTTAGCTCCATTTCGCAAAATAAGCCCTCAGGATTCATTTCCCAGCCCCCACTCCGACCAACCACGCTCCACCACATGGCCCAATCAGCATAGGGCACACTTTTTTGCACCAAGTGAACCAAACCTTGGTGCATTTGGTGCAGAGAAAGTGTCCCCCATCCTTATAAGCCCCTAGTTCAGCGTGTGACCCCAACAGACCAAAAAAGTGTTGTTCTAAGCCCTCCTCTTAAGCCCAACTACCAATCATGCGATGCCAAGTGGCCCAATAGGGTTAGGGTGTAATGTTTTGTACCAAGTGCAAAAAAATTGGTGAAATAGGTGCAAGAAAGTGTGATCTATTCCAAAACATGAAAGTTATGCATATTTTTATTGTTGTGCCGCCACCAACTTCTTCCTTCACACACTCACATTTTCCTTCACTGCCAAATTCTCCCTCAAATCCTTCATTTCCACTACTACCACACCTTCTTAAACATCCTCTCAACCATTTTTCCATCATCCTACATTTTTTCGAAAAAAGAAAAAAGGTTTTTCGGTAAACTCCATGATTAAGAGTCATCCAAAAACCATAAGGCACGAAAACAAGAAAACACTCATATCTTCCATACGGTGCATCGGATATTTGTAAAATTTTAGGCAGATATCCCTCACCTATGTGCCTTGGAGAAGTAAAAAAATAAATATTAAATGTGGTCTAGATTTTTTATAGCAATCATTTGAATATTTCAGCCCTAGAACACTTTTTCTTCATTTGCCACCAAACCGTGCAGGGGACTGACCTAGAAATTTGAACAAAACCTCAGAAGAGAAAACCTAGAAAGAATCCATAATTTTCTTGTTGATCTGACACCATTATTTTTAGATTCTAAAAATAGAAAGTGTCACTATTTCACACTTTTCATTTTTAGTAAGTTACTAGAAACGACAAACTCCTCCAAAAGAACAGGCATTGAAAATCATATAGAGAGAAAAGCTAGGGCATGCGGGCGAAAAATCACAAAAAGAAAAAAGTGAAAAAGTAAATTTCTAAAAATAAACAGTTCTTCAAATTGACCCCAAGACACCTATGGTAGGTCTAGAATGTGAAAGAAAAAGCGAGCAAGGGAAACTAGATCTAAAAGCACACTTCCCAAAATAACAGCCCTAAGGCTCTAATTTCATAAAATAGTAGTTTTTGCTCCATTGCATAAAGTTGCCACCATCTCTGTAGTGACTCATATCACTATTTTTTACTACCATGAAGATCAAGTTCACTTTGGGCCAAAGTCTATTTTTCTCTCACATCAATGTACACGAGTGTGGGTGATAGCGATATCATGGACATGGACCTAGAAGAACTCAAGCACAAAATGTTTGGTGGGACAAGGGAACCAATGGAAGAAAAAATATTTGCCATCAGCTTGTACGCAGCTAGTGGTCATCCTTAGTCCCTGTAAAACATTGAGCTAGTGTTGTCCTATGCCCAACACTATGAACCAGACACCAAAACAATCAGGGTGGATGAAAATTCCATCATGAAAGTGCTCAACCCGGGGCTATATCACAAAGTTTTCACATTCCGATTGAGAAAGAATTGGTTATGATCACGAAGGATTTCAAAACCTTGGAATGTTCAAGAAGGATTCATACCTCTAAGGATTTTCCCGGGGTCATGGTTTGAAACATGAGAGGAAGCCTTCTCGTCTCCCAAAATCCCTCTCCCGCAATGAGTTTCACAACACCTTCTCTGATATAATCATCCTGCTGAGTTGAGTCATGGGTGAAGAAACTACGAAGTATTTTTTAGGAGTGGATGGTGCTTTTCATCACGAAAATCATCGAGGGAAAATGAATGATTGATTGGGGGACAACTCATCGGTGATAGCTTGCACTTCCATTGCTTCAGGATCATGCCTTAAATATATTTTTCATGAATTCATATTTTGTGAACACCTTGGCAAGTACAAGATCATTAAGCCATGGTTTGACACCTACACAAAATGTTCCTCAAAAGGCTCTTGCATTTGAAATTTATCCTCAACTAGCTCTAAAGGAAAAAATCAACACTATGCCGGGGTGAACAACATGTTCACAATGTTCGTAATCAAACTACTTTGGAAGGGAGTCAACACACAAGAATGTCATGTTAGCCACTACCTTGATCGAAAAGTATGGGTCAAGCTTCATTCGATTCTCCATGTTCTCCTACCTCGGGGTGGCTGATTTTGAGCTCACTATGCGGAGATTACCGCGATACTTGAGTGATAAAATAGTAATGATGGAGCTATGTCGACAATTACTACATGTGAACAATAAATCGAAGAACTGCAAGAATAAAAATATCCTTCCCCATCTCACTGGGGATTTTCACGTGCAAGAGCTCTCACAATGCAATGAACATCGAGTATGCCCTCGTCCCAATCAACATGCACTCATATATTACCAAGGAAGATTTCGATCTTAGGGAGAATCCAAAAGCTTTCCGGTTTCAAGTACTTGTACAAACTTGTGCCACATATCTAAGATCAAGACTTCTAGGCCAATTGTATCAATGAGTGTGAGGTTCGTGAACCCAACCATATGAGGATGAATGTAGAGTAGATGAAGAGGTTTAAATTCAAGTGGTATGAGGATGGTGTTCTGAAGATGGTTCTCGAGATGTTTGATCTGAATAGCCTACGGTCAAAGCTTCTTCTCTCCCTCGGGTGCAATGGAGCGTATATGAATCTAATGATATCAAGGAACAAATTGCAACCATCGTCAAGAGATCAAAAGAGTGTTTCAATAAGAAGAGGGATGATCTCATTGCATTGGGAAACTTTCCCTCATTTGAAATACAGTCATCATACCACTCAAATTCCAGGACCAAGGAACAAGCCATGATCATAGTTCACTCATGAGATAACTTGAGGAGAGAAGTGGATCAACCCGACCCCCTTGCTACAAGAGATTACGGAAGAGAAATAATGAATGAGATACATGTGGTAGACCTCAAACAGGGGGAAATTGAGCCAAATGAAGCACCTACCTCATAGTAACCTCTTGATATTTTGTCTCCTAGTATTGTAATCGGCCTCACCTCAGACAGAACCACCTCTGAGAAGAACAAGAAGTTACAATCATGCCCACTACTTGAGCCAAAATTGGGTAATATCTTCCCTGGATGCGGGAATTAAGTACGGTGGAAACCGGCATGGTGTAATAAGAAACCGTCCCTTATTTCTCGATTATTGCTTCAATGGTCAAATCAAATAAGGGAAAGCTAGCTCAAGCTACTTCCATATTTTACAATGGTGTTTCAGGGAATCAATATGTGGAGATAGTCAAGCCAAAATTTGTTAAGCTTGTTGAAGAGATTTCCCGATCGACTATGAGATGAGCACTATCTCCTTGGGACCGAAAACATATGAGGGTGACCTACACCTATATCAAGAATATTCCACTCACCTAGTCACGAGGATCAAAGAGTCCAAAGAAAATTTAGATCAAGCAGATGGTCACATTCGCACTCTCGCTTCTTATGTCCAAGTGCTTCTTGATCCTAGTTCCCCCATGTTTTTCCTACGAAGAAATAACTTTGGTTAGTAACATTGATCCCGAGTCCATTAGGAAGACCCAAGAATTCACCATGCATGGAAAATCCAATGACAAATGGGTGAATATGATCATTGAGAAAGGAAAAACGTTACTTTGAGAGGTGATGGACTTGGACAAATACATGGATGACACAATGATGAAAGTTATCACAACTAGAGATTCAATCGAGGCTGAGAAGGATCACTAGGATCAAGTGTATTCCTTGGTCATGGACATGAGTAGAGTTCAGATCACCCTCTTAGTGATTAAAGGTGTGTTCTCAATGGAGTAAGAGGATTTGTCTCAAGTTTGGGCCAAAGTGTTGTTCATAAGGTATGAACCGATCAAGCGTTCCATCGATGAGCTTGTATACATATGAAGAATATGTCCATAAGATGCGAAAAGAGGTAGATGACCAGATTTAGAAACTTGGCATACCAAAAGAGTGAACCCCGAGATACTTCAATAGAGGATCTATTTAAATCATTCGAGGATTGAGCTAAGAGTGAGGCTAGAGATCCCTTTTCATTCATAGAAAAAAAATTGGAATCTCTTTATGAGATACGGGAAATCATCTCCACCACTACAGAGAAGTATCAAGCATGGTACTTAGAGTGCATACACATCAACTCCCTTATGAGGAATTACATCAAGTCCCTTAGTCTCATCTCAATCCCTCAGGAGTGCGAGGTAATTCCAGCAGCGACAAGATTCGGTGAGGAGTTCAAGGGTATTGAAATTTCACCAGAACACTTCCCGAGAGTTCTTCACTAGAAGGGTCATCTTCGATGTAGCTCTCTCTCTCTCTCTCTTCTTATTTATTTCTCCTTCTCACCTTTCTTCTCTCCCTCTTCTAATTCTTTGTTATTGGTAATCATGATATGTTGTTTTATTCATTAAAGTGACTTTATAAAGTTGAGTTGAAAAATCCCCTTTATTTTATAAAAAGGGAACTTAATTCCTAAGTCCTAGGAATATGAAGATTCATGGGATGAATAAGAAAATGAAGAGTCATGTGGGGGAAACCAAAATTTCACTTCTAGTTCTATATAATGTAATGACACCCTCATTCTTAAGGGTTGTCAATTTTGTGCACTCAAGAGAGAGATCTATTGAGCAATACAAGAGATATAGCATTCTTCCACTTTCCTCCACCATTTTTCTTCCATTTCCTGCATTGTACAACTTGATGAAAATGGCAATAAAGAAATGGATTGCTTCTTTTCATGGCTTATGAATGTATGCAAGTTTTTGTGCATTGTTTCCTCTGGCCATTGGCATAATAATATTGTTGTTTCTCTCTAGTTAATTGTGAATGTGAACCCATCGAAACACAGGATAGACATACTCCATGACATGGCCTTTTCATGGTTTACATATTCATTACATTTAGGTTTCCATTGTAAGACGTTATAGTTTTCAACAAAATTAAACACATAAGGTTTAAAATTTCCTATTTTTCAAAATTCAATTACTTTATTTTGCATAACATTAGTCTTCAACAGAGAATGTACTGTTGGTCTCGTTCTCCAATTCCATTATTTATCCAAATTTCATTTGTTAAATAAATTCATTTTAAACAACAACAAGTCTTCTAATATTCAATTCCTAAGTTAAAGCTTTGTTTCTCAAAAAAGTGTTTAGTTGACTATAATTGTCTCAAGAACACATAGCATGGGATCCTTAATTTTTGTACAACTAGGTTGCATGCTTTTTTTTAACATTTCACCTATAGTGGTTCCTTTGAAATTCACTCATTTCTCTTGTGGAAATAACTTTATATAGCTTGATTGTGATTAGAAACGTATATACACACATGTGTCTTCTAATATTTGACTTAAGGATTTGTTTGAAAGATCCGTGTTTACTTGGTTCGAAAAATTACTCTCATTCTACAGGACGAAACTTCACAGAAGAAAAAGGTAGGCTACTAGATCAATAAAAACCTATCCCGAGCTCATTTCATAGCATTGTTGAATACTAACAATACACGCTTTTCATCTTCAAGTTATTATAACCAACTATGAAGGTTAACTAATTAAGTTGTATCATTCTTGATTCACAATCCGTTGCTCCAATTAGAAATTCATATTTTCACAATCATATTGTGCATGGAAGGGTACATTACACTTGTGTTCCCGTTATAGATATTTTTATTTGAATTTAAGTGACGAATTTCACATTTTGGTGTCCCAGATTTCACCTTGAATGCGGGACTACCCATTTGAAAAAAATGTTCTTTTTACAATAACGGGTATTTTCATGTTTTTATTGCGAGAAGATGCCCAGTATTACATTAAGATATTCCCAGTGAGTCATATAAGCCAATTTTGACAAATACCCAGATGTTGAAACTCATTTTATCCATCCGCCAAGTTTTATCTGTGGGAAATTTTTATTTAATTATTTATTAAATAAATAAAGTCCCGTTTGAAATAAATTGTGCTCCGGTTGAACCTTATTGAAGTTTTGCATGCCAGTATTCACACATCTCAATAGGATTTTCACCAGGAATGAATTCAAAGCATTTCCTGCAACTTCTAGCAACGTTTTCACTTTTATTTATTTCTTTTGTGTTTTTCTCCAGTTTTCTCCGCAGTTTGTCTGTAAAATTCCCTGGGTCCATTCTTTGTTCTGTATAGTCGGTTTAATTTCCTGAAGCATCTGGAGATCATCTACGACCTCAACACTAGAAGGAATCAGCCTCAGAATGCAAACTTCTGACCAAAAAAGATGAAGTCATGCACAAAAATCCTCTCCTAGGCAAGTCACACTTTTTGGAATGAATGGGTTTAAGCTGCAATGGGATTTTTGGTAGTAAGGTAGGCGAGAATTTCTTCCTTGCTTTACAGGGTACTTTTTCCCATCAAGTCAAAGTCACTTAAGCTGTAATAGGAATATTAGAGGCGTGAGATGACAAGAATTTCTTACCTACCTTACAAGGTAAAAATTCCCATTATAAAATAAAGAAAAATCACTTAAAGCACCGATGAGAATTTTCTGCCTACATAGGCTAACTTTTCCCACCAAAGATATTTATTCACCCATGCAAGTCGCACTTTATCAAAGGAGGCTAATTTTAATACAAGTCACACTTTTTGGGAGATGTTTTAATTTGCCAGTGGGAATTTTGGTAGTGGTAGGCATGCGGGAATTTCTTACTTGCCTTGCAGGGTAAAAATTCTCATTATGGAAGTCAAATAGCTTAAGTGGAAGAAGGGATTTTTGGAGCTGCGGTGCAGGGTAGAAATTCCCATCAAAGTTGACTTCTTATTTTTAGCATTCACCCTTGCCAAAAAGTGTGACCCATCTAGGCATTAAATAATGCTTTTAATTATATTTATTAATAGTTTCTCTCGCTAATTTTGGCGCTTGAGAATGGGATAAAAAGTCGAGAAAAAGTCAAGCCAAAGATAATCAAGGATGCATGCTAAAAATAAATAAAATAAGTTTATTTAAAAGTAACAAACAACATGCATAATTGGGCGCCTAATTTGGGTGAATAAACATGATTGTTTATTAATTAAATTACCGAGTATGAAGGGAAATTATTAAAAATAGTATGTTGAGGGTTATATAAGCATGGGCTGCCATAATAATGAAGAAATTAATTCTTTTTACTAAGGATTTCAGCCCAGATAGTTTTGGCGCCAAGGAAAGAAGGTTTTGTGCATCGGAAGGTGTTTTTCATTGCCATGAAGCTTCAAGGTTTAGTGCCTAGGGTTGAAATAGCTTGATTTGTGCCATGATAATTATCTGTATGTTGGTATAAGTGCCCAGTGAATTTAAAAATATTTACACTTTCTTTGCATGCAATCGAGCCTCAAATTTTAGGGCGGTGGGCTTTATATACAGATTTTTGGTGACAAAATCAAATATTCATGCTCTGACTCCATCTTTATCTCGAAATAATTACAGGTATTCATTACAGTGTTCATACATGTGAAAGGGATTTTAAATCAATGTCGTGTATCACCTTTTTCTTAGATTTTTCTTTGAATTGTTGATTTAAACAGATAGGGTAACGAGCATAGGAGGAATACCTGTTCAAATTTTAGTTGATGGGTTGTTGCATGCGTATGACTTCCGAATCCATAGTTGACCGTAAGATCTTCCTTTTGGATAGGAGGAACTACCTGTAATGAAAGCAAGACCACTAGAAAGAATTAAACAATATGGGCAGTGAACTGCCTAGCGTGAGCTAGATCCGAGAAGTATGGTACTTCCTATATGGTTGTCGAATCCACCGCTTAAACAAATTAATGTTGAAAACAAGGTAAATCCTATTGTTATTTTAAAATGATTTAGGTATCTCACCTTAAAAACACAATAAGAAAATAGATCTAATATAACAAGCTAAGCTAGAATAGAATCCATAGGTCAAAATGGTTAGTTATGGGTTCGCAGTCCGATAAAGGTCTCGGGTAGGTCACAAGTGAGTGAGGGTGAGCTAAAATTAGACGGATATGTCTCTCATTTAAGGCTATGTGGGTAAACACAGAGACCGATGTTAGTCGAGGGTGACCGACCACGCTTAGGTATAACCGGCGCGATTCTTCGTGAGATCTGCAAACATCACGAATAAGGTTTTGGTCTCCTTTGTGATTGCACAAAGGATCCAAATGGTCGGGAAGAGATATTGGGTGACGAGAATAGGTTTTTGTGAGGTTTTGGTGGGTCTATGGAGGTACAAAATGTTGGAGATGGTCAATAGGGAGCAAGATAAACAATGGATGATAAAATAATGATAAAATGAAATAACCAGGAAGGTATGATGTTGTACTTACTTGGATTTCGTTCCTGAAGGTCTGTGTATGAAGGATGGAGGTGTTGATGATGGGTTTGAAGGTTGCAAGTGATCACCAACTAAAGAAAATATTCTGCATGGGCTGCATGCACACTCCTCTTTACTTGGATAGTTTAGAAGGTGGTTGGGATGGCTGTGCAGGAGAAGATCCTCAATCTCCTTCCTTGGATGTCAGTTCTTGCTGGAATTGGCTCTCTGAAGATGTGTTATCTCTTTGAGATGTTGTTCTTGCTCGTCCACTTTCTTGCAATGTTTTCCAACTTTCAACTTCCAAGTTCCAACCTTGAGAAATAAGGTTGTTTTGGGTTAAAAGGGGTAACCGACGGCGGTCCGGCTTAACCGGCGATGGTTAGGGGAAACCGACGTTGGTCAAGGTGGGATTTTCTAGGTTTACTAAACTTAGGATATCCTCTCGATTTCCTCGGATAATGTGTCATCATCCCCGGATTAGACCGAGAGCTTCTTGTGAGCATGCGGGAATGTGGTTAGAGGGAGTGTAGGCATTGATTTTTAGGATTTGGGTAAGTCTTAGTTAGTTATGGTAACTTGCTAAGAATAGGTCTTAGGTTGAGTTAGCTTGGTGAGGTGTCTAAGTGAACTATATGTGTAGGTATTATTTAAATAATAAATATAGTGAGGATAAAGCATTAATTTAATTAAATTAATATTAGTAGGGTGAAGGGGTCATGGCTAGGTAGATGTAATAAAGGGGGCTTATATGTCGAAGGACGAAGGGGGAGTGTGACCTAATTTTAGTGTCTACATTTTTCCCCTTTTTGTTGCGTAGCTTGTATTGGTAAGCGATGTTAACAAAAATAAGATGTGGTTGGCCCATGTGGGGTGAAGGTGATCCCCCTCAAACCAGGAACTGACAAAGAGGTTGAAGCGGTGAGTGGTTTGATAAAAGGTAAATGTGAGGAAAAGGTAAGTGGGTGTAGGGGAAGAGGGTGAAAGGTCTACTCGAGAAATCTAGGTAATGGGTCAGGGTCAAAGGTAGCAGTAGTCAAACACATGCACACGTATAAACTGCAGCACACTACCGGGTTGAAGAGCAGCAAACTCTACATCGTCTAAGGTCGATAGGTTTATCCAAACAAGGTTGAAGTGAATCTGTATCCAAGGTATAGGATAAGGTTAGGAAACACAACGTAGGTTAGGTGCAGGAATGTTTAGGTATGTTTCAAGTACACCAAAGGTAGGGTCAGGATAAACGGTCATGGCAATAGGCTAGGTAAGGTCATTAGGTCAACAACACAAGTAACAGTGCCAAGGTATAGCGAACACATGAGGTCAAAGGTCACTAGCAATGGTCTAGGTCCAAATATCAAGATCACAACATGGGTAAGGCCGAGGGAGGGGTAAAATAATAAGGTGTCAACAGCGGGTGCGAGGAGGTTGAAGAAGGTGGAGGGCCAAAGGTGAAGGTAAAGTGGTCCAGGTAGGTGTATGGAGGGCAAAAGAAAAGGGAGGTAAGAAAAATGAGGTAAATGTGAGGGCAATGAGTATGCAGGGTAACCGACATCATTCGTTATGAATCGATGATGGTGTAGGGGAGCCAATGGCAAAGCGGGTCTAGGGCATCATACTGGAAGTGGTCAAGGGTTAACTGATGTCGATTGGGTCGGATAGGGTATAAAAAGTGGAAAACGCACGTTTTAAAATTCATTTGTGCATTTGGAAAAGGAGAAAAGGATAAGAAGAGAGAAAAGAGGAAGAAGAAGAAAAAAGAGTACAAAGCAGAGAACTTGGTTGGCGAGCCATGTAGGCAGATTGGTTGAGTGAGAGGTAGGGCCGTGAGATCGAATCGAGCGAGGTGATTGGTGGAGATATTTGGAGGTCATTTATCGGTGCACGGGGTCGCATCAGATGTTGGGCCATCTAGTGGTAGATTGAGAGTAGTGAGCTCAAGCTCTAGGTCAGAGGGGACTGTCGACACTACAGATGAGGCAGATATGTTATAGCAGATGTGAGACAGTATATCACCTATTTTTGTATTGTTGGATTTCAGATGTATACCGGCCTGCGAGCCGAAGAGATATTGTATTTATTTTTGTACATGATACCAGCCTGCGAGCCAAAGACATTTTTGTATTGGATAGCGGCCTGCGAGCCAATGATGATTATTTTGGAGATACACATTTATGTGATATGGGTGTACATTGTATTGATACACACATGTATATATGAGGAGATAGATGATATTCAGGTGATGTTGTTGTGATGTGTATGAGTTTTACTTTATTATGATATGGATGGAAAATAGATGAGCTAGGCATGATAGAGTCAGGTCATAGGCATGGATTGAGTCAGGTGATAGGCATGGATCGAGTCAAGTCGATTTAGGCATGGATTGAGTCAGGTTAGTTTAGGCATGGATTGAGTCAGGTTGGTTTAGGCATGGATTGAGTCAGGTCGGTTTAGGCATGGATCGAGTCAGGTCGGTGTAGGCATGGATCGAGTCAAGTCGGTGTAGGCATGGATCGAGTCGTCTCGGTGTAGGCATGGATTGAGTCGAGGTTGGTGTAGGCATGGATCGAGTTAGGTTGGTTTTAGGCATGGATGTTCATTTAGTATTTTGGATAAAAAATGGCAATATAAATGCATGAGATAGTGTAAAATGTGAAAAATGTTGGTTATGTATGAAAATGTGAAATAATATAAGTGGTAAAAGTTATGTGGTATATGGTTTAGATGTCGAGGTTTGTGATATGAACAGGAAATCAGGTAAAGGTGGGGGAAATGGTTAGGGTAAAGAGTGGCTGAGCTAACCTTCCAGGGTCCTATGCCTTGGAAGTGCTACCTACATAGTCCCGGTGAAAAGGGACCTCAGACCGATGTAGTTCTCCCACAAGCTAGGGAAGAAGATGAAAATGAGTTGGTAGTTGTGGTCATGTTGTGGGTTTGGGTTAAATAGGTGGGGGTAGATGATAGTAAAAATGTTGTAGGTGAGGGCGACTATGGAAAAAGGGGAGGATGAACCCAAAAGGTAAGCGTCGAGGACTAAGTCCTGTATAAGAAGATCAAAAGGTAATGAAGAAGAGAAAAGATAAGAGGGGGCAAGAAAGCCACCCGATTGGCAAGGATCAAAACGTATGAAACACAACGATAGATAGGCTAATGAACGTAAGACCCCAAAGACATTACATGATTGATTACTCTAAAGGTGAAGAATAGTCACATAATCACCAAATGTCGTAGGTTCAGCAGGTCCCTTGAGGCAGTATGAGGTGAAGAGACAACGGGTAAAGAGGTGTAGGTAATTGGGTCATAAAATGGGAAGTAGAATGCCTTGGGCAATAGAGCCAAGATCACAATAGGCAAGTCCATGATGAAAAAGCTTATTTTTCTTTTTTTTCTTTTCTTTTTGACTTTTAGATAGACTAATCGATGTAGGAAGTCTATACGGGAGGAATATATGTCTCCTTGAGGTCTTTGCAAAGTTGATCGATGCGGGAAGCTTCTAAATTTTGATTTTTGAGAAAATAGTCTTCTTTTTGGAAAAACTATGTAGAGAGTTGTGAGCTTTTTATAGCTGTCCTTCGAGGGAGTAGTCTACTTATAGTGACAATTGAAGGTGGAAGATGTCCTTTTGAGGGATTCATCTTGTTTTTTTGGCTTTTAAGTCATGGATGAGACTATAACGAAGCATTTGGTTCTTGTTGAGAAGGCAAGGGTGAACGACCATGGGATCTCATCTAAAAGAAGATGAAAATTATCCATGAGAATCATGCCATGTGCAGAGTCATGGTGCACATATTTAAGATAAGGCAAAAGGGTGACAGGTAATCACATGATCCTTGTTTAATCATTGGAGATGAGATGTGGAAAAGGTAAATGGTGCTCAAGGGACGAGCATGAACTAGATAAATAGTGATGTAGGACTAGAGGTCAATAGTAGAATGGTCGAAGATGTAATGCGTTAAGGGGCTCAGGTTCGGGTTTACCCTCAAGCGAGGACAAACGATAGGCACCTGATCCATAGGTATGAGTTACGATGTATGGTCCAAGCCAATTAGGAGCAAATTTTCCCTGTTTGCTTTTCTCTACTTTGGTTACGTGTTGATTTTCTTTCAAAACAAGGTCACCAACTTGGAAGGTTCGTTCATGAACACGTTTTTCATAAGCACGTTTGATATGTTGTTGATAAACTTGAAGGTGATCTAGAGCATTAAGATGACGTTCGTCTAATAACTCCAGTTGTGCTAAGCGGTCCTGACAAAAGTCATCATCAATAAACATGTCATGGAGAGAAATACAAAGTGAGGGGATCTGGACTTTGAGAGGCAGAACAACCTCGGTACCGTAGACCAGTGAAAAGGGTGTAGCCGCAGTGGCAGTGTGAATACTAGTGCGGTATGCCCATAGAGCAAAAGGAATGTGTGTATGCCAATCCTTCCTAGTATCGTCAACCACTTTCATGAGAATTTTATTGAGGGTTTTGTTAGTGGATTTGGCTTGGCCATTGGTTTGTGGGTAATAAGGTGAGGAGAAACTAAGATGAATGTTGAAGGCATCGTAAATTTTTGTAGTGTTTTGTTTTTGAATTGTTTTCCATTGTCAGTGATGAGGTGATGAGGGACACTAAAGTGACAAATGATGTGATGGTTAATGAACTCACATATTTTCTTGGCTTTTATGGAGATAAGTGGTATAGCTTCTACCCATTTTGTGTAGTATTTGGTAGCGGTTATGATCCATTTATGGCGTTGGGAAGAATGAGGATTGATTTCTCCGACAAGATAAAAACCCCATTGAGAGAAGGGCCAAAGGTCAAGAATGACCTGTAAGGCATGATTGGGTGTATGATGAAGGTTGGAATGTTGTTGACATTTCACATAGCGTTTGACATATTCGTAACAATCATGATTAAGGGTGGGCCAGTAATAGCCTAGGCAAAGAATACGCTTAGCAACAGCAAGGCCACTAAAGTGACCTCCACATATGTCATCATGAACCTCCTTGATGGTATAAGGAATTTCAGAACTTGTTGGGCATCGTAAGAGAATACCATCAAAGCCATGCTTATAGAGGAGTCCCCCTAGGATAATGAAACGGGAGACATTCTTAAGGAAGGCACGTTGTCCATTATGGGTGAGATCAAGAGGTAAGATGGAGAGGGAAAGGTAGTTGGAGTATTATTTATACCGAAGGTCACTCGGTCAGGGGTGTCAGTTCCCGATTGAGTAAACATCATGAGGTAAATAAGAAGGTAAATGGAGGCATTGTACAGTGAAAAATATGTTGGAATCGGTAGGGGAAGCGGGTATTTGGGAAGCTAAGAAGGCCATAGTGTCTACAAATTTATTGGTTGACCGTGGGATGGTTTGAAGGGTGTAATGATCAAAGGTCGTCAAAAGTATGTCTACATGATGTTTATACTTTTGAAGTATCTCATTACAACATTGGTACATATGATTGACTTGGTTTATGACCAATTGTGAATCACCAAAGATGTGGATTGATTTAACATCAAGGGCATAGGCGGTCCGAAGACCTAAATACGGCACTTCGTACTCGGTAATATTGTTGGTGCATTCAAAGTCTAGTTTGAAAGACAAAGGCATGGGTTCTCCATCCAGAGGGACAAGGATAACACCAGCTCCACCCCACGTTGACACTTGGAACCATCGAAGAACAGTGTCATTTGGTAAGGGGTTCATCCAGGAAAGGGTAGTAATGGATTCATCGGGAAAGTCAAAATTAGAGGGTTGGTCCCCAGTAATAGGTGCATCAACTAGTTGGTCAGTGATAGCCTAGCCCTTAATGGACTTTTGGTGAATGAATTCAAGGTCAAGATCAGCTAAAATCATGAGCCAACGTGTGGCACGTTGATTTTGATAGGGTTTGGCATACATGAAGTGTAAAGGGTTGGTGTTGGTCACAACATAGGTTTTGTGGTTGAGTAGGTAATGGCGGAGTTTGGTGGCAACAAAAACTAAGTCTAAGAAAAGCTTTTCTGGGTGGTTGTATCAGGTTTCATAGTCCAAAAGAGTACGCTTATGTAATAAACCGCCTGCTCCCTATGTTGTTCATCACGATGAGTGAGCATAGCCCCTAAGGAGTGATCGGTAGCAGAGATGTATAGGTAGAAGGGTTGGTCATCTTTAGGTGGGATAATTACGGGTGGTTGGAGAAGGTATTGCTTTAAGGCCTCAAAATATTTATGGCATTCATCATCCCATTTGAAAGAGATGTCTTTTTGAGAAGGTGATGAAATGGTTGACAACGGTCGAAGAGTTGGGAAATAAATCAGTGAATGGACTGTAATTTACCTTACAAGCTATAGAGTTGTTTAAGGTTAGTGGGTGGAGGCATTTTGAGGATGGCCTTGACTTTAACAGGGTCAACTTCTATACCACGTAAGGAAACGATAAATCCTAGGATCTTTCCTGAGAGAACCGTGAAGACACACTTTTTAGGTTGAAGGCGGACGCAATATTTAATGAGGTGATCAAAGATGGTTTCGAGGACAGTGAGGTGTTCAGCCGCGACATTTAGATTTAGCCAAGATATCATCCACGCAATCTTATAATATGCAATGCATGATATCATGGAAGATGTAAGTCATAAAGCACGTTGATATGTAGCACTAGAATTTTTAAGGCCAAAAGGCATGACTCGATAGCGAGAAGGTCCCCTAAGGGGTAATGAATGCGGTTTTGTGCTAATCCTCCGGGCAAGCAAAATTTGGTTATAACCTAAGAAACTATCCATGAGTGAGAGCATCTCGTGACCCGTGGTAAGGTCCACCACTTGATTAATACCGGGTAAGGGAAAGTCATCTTTTATGTAGGTGAGGTTGAGGTCTCGAAAGTCTCATGCAAATGTGGAGTCCCTTGTTGCTTTGGTAACAGAGGACAATGTTATAAATCCAACGAGGATAATCAATGGGTAATATGAAGGAAATGGAAAGAAGGCACTGAAGTTCTTCTTTGATGAGAAGAGCAATGTGAGGGTTCATTTTCCTCATCTTTTGTTTAATAGGTTTAGCATCGAGAATGATTACGATATTGTGGACCACTATGGTGGGGTCAATACCGGGCATGTTTGCGTAAGACCAAGTGAAAGCGTGGTTATGAGCTCAGAGAAAGGAAGTGATGGCTTCCTGTTCAGCAGCATCTAAAGATTTTCTGATCTTTAGGATGTGTGGGTCATCTTGAGTATGAATGTTGATCTCGATAGTCGATTCATTCAACATGGTTTGCATCTCAGAGGGTAACGACCGATGAATATATGAGTCTTCTGCACCAAGGTAGGTGAGTATGGATTCATCATCCTGACATTGAACAACATTAATGGTCGGTGTGTCATCATCGATCATCTCAAGATACAGGAATGGGAGAGTGGAAGGGGCCTCGCCCTCATGTTGATAAGTCAAAGGCCCTAAGGAAATGGTGTTTATGAAAAAAAAATTTAGGAGGGATAGATTCAAGATCCATCGACTCCGTTGGTGAGGGTGGTGATGAAGGTGGAGAAGGGCTAGGGTCCTCAATGAATTCAATGTGGGCCTGTTTGGTAGAAGGGTCGGGAAGCCAATACCACTCCGGTCATTATGTTTACAGGTGGTACATGGAATAACGGTATGGCGACCTTGCTCGTAGAAGCCAAAACCAAAACCCTTCCACGCATAGCAGTGCAGGAAGGTGTGGGCGAAATGGTGATTGGTAAGTGATTGGAAGTCAACAGAAAATGGGCGGGGTTGTGAAGGTGGTTCAGGTGTGTAGGTGGTAGTATCAAGTCCCCCATAGGTGAGACTAGTACGAAGATGAGGAGGACCATAAAGGAGGCGTTCTCCTATACGGTGATCATAGCGAGGGTGTTGGTGAAGGCTTCCATACTCGTGTGCAGTAAGGAAGGTGTTGACATTATATAGGTGGTATTCCCAGTGAGGCATTGAAAAACACCTTCCAAGGGATTAGTGGTTGGTATGTGGGTAGTTGGTATGGATGATGTGTCGGAGGTCGATGCGGAGCTGGTGTTAAAGGATTGGGAAGCCAATGGGTCAACCACGGAGGTTATAGCAGTGGTAGGCGTGGAGGAGGTATGTGTGGTGAAAGCACCTGGCTGTACTGGTAGGTGTGGGTGCAGGTGTAGATGAAGCGTGATTGGTTGTAGAGGTAGAAGGATTCACCGGTATGAGTACATTGTTGGGTCGATAAAGCATGTTGTATGTTTTGAAAGGTGATGGGTCACCGGAATGGTATAAGTGTGTCCTTCGTGTTCAAACTTTACACAATGATGTAAAGTGGAAGGGACGCAAACCATGACACGATCCAGGGTCTACCAAGCAACAAGCTATATTGGAATTCCCCCTCCAAAACATAAAACAATTCTTGAATAGTGTGTGGGCCCACACGAATGTGAAGGATGACAGTGCCTAGAGTGGAGGTGATAGCGTCGTTGAATGAACGCAACATGACCGGATGTTTGTGCATGCAATTTTCAGGTATGTGCATTTGAGAAAATGCATGGGATGAAATGATGTTAATGTTAGTGCCTCCATCAATCATCACACGGTGTACCCGTATGTCATCAATGTGTACAAAGATGAAGAGGGCTGGGTCCGGGTCATCATTTTGGTATGGCGCGATCTCTGCCTCTGAGAAGCTGAGGGAGGCCACTTGGTGAACAAGGTGAGGTGAGGATGAAGGTGGTAATTTGGTGAGAGAGGCTACATGATGGGGTGTGATAATGGAGGCTACGGGTGTAGGGTCATTGGGTAAAACCTTGATAGATTGAAGAACCTCCATGAGGGCTTGACGATGGGATTCTGAGGTTTAGATGAGGTCATATAAGGACATTTTGAGTGGAGATTGGTGTAATTGTTTAAGCATGGTGCGATGTGTGACACCATTAGAAATGGGGTATGTGGGTTTGTGGATAGTTATCACGGTATGGGTGCAGATGGTATGTTGGGTATAGGAATGGTTGGTGGGTCAGCTACCTTTTCTTTACCCTTCTGTGCACGTGTAGTGATATGTACCATGTTGATTTGAGGGAATTTGTCAAATGGAGAAGGTGTAGGGTAAGTGGTATAACGACATGAAGGGAAAAAACCTACTGGAGGAGAAAAACCTGTGAGGTCGAGTTGGACGTAGCGACTTTGGGCGGTGGCATGGAAAGTTCTCTAATGCGAATCATATTAATTTTAAATTTTGTGTGTGGTTCTAGGAAATGTGAGGGTGGAGGTTGTGGTTGTTGAGTATGCAGTGTGGGAATGGGTGTAGGTGAAGTAGGATCCTCATCAAGAAGGTTGTCGTTGTCAAAGTTGGTTTTCGGTGGACACAATTAGATAAGGACAGTTTTCAAAGCCTTGCAGTTCTCCACATCATGCCCTGGCACATGATGGTATGCGTAAATTTTGGTATCATCAAACCCCTTTGGCTTGGGTTTGAGGGGTTCGTAAGGTTGGAGTGGCGGTAATGTGATAACATAAGTCTTGAGGAGGTTGGTTAAAATTTTGGCATAGGACCCTGCTAGTGGATCATAATGGGAAGTGAATGTGGGTTTGGGTGTAGGTGTGGTTGGTTGTCTAGGAATTGTTTTTGGAAGAGTAGGAACATGTCGAGCTATGGGTTTAGGCACCGGTGTGGTTTGAGGTATCGGTCGGGTTCGTTTGGGTAGGGGTACAATAGATGGATGGGTAGGAGGGTGTGGGGTTGTTTTGACTACCTTGTGGTGGGGTAGTGGGGTTTTGTTTTTGGTTTGCACCTTCTTGGGTAAAGGTGATGTGCGTATACAAGGTCTAGAAGGAAAAGAAGATGGAGGAAGAGGGTGAGTTACCCATAGGGATAACGGGGGTGCTATGAAGGTAGATGACACAGGAGTCGTGCTTGCGGTGAGAGGACAATGACCGAAGTGTAATAGGTAGTGAAGCAATGGCTGAAGGCATTGGAGGTATTGGTGGTAAAGAGACTGTAGGTGAGGATATGAGTCGTGTTGTGTGCCTGGGTAGGTTAGAGATTTGTGAGTCAGGAATGGGTGGTTGTGTTATTGGGTTATGAATGGGTGAGGGGTGCTTGACCATGTTGGGTAGCTGAGGTCTTAAGACGAGACAGGACAAGTGCAAGTGTGATTGGTGTGGTAGGGGTGTTAGGAAATAAGGGATAAAATATGCGGAATAATCCCTCACGAATCGCAATGAAGAAACTAATATGCAAAAATTATTACAGATCTCAAATAAAATTGCAGAATAAAATAACACAACACAAAGAGACAATATTTAACGTGGTTCACCCAATTTGGGCTACGTCCACCAAGAATCACTTGCTCAGATTTTATTACAAGCCACCGCTCTCTCAATACAATACCCAAATCTATTTGGAGCTATGCTCAACAAACTCTATAGAATTCACAGCCGAATTCAAAACACATCTGCAATACATTTGCTTGTACATCTATCATATGCATAAGACCATATAAATAGACAACTGCTTAAGTAGTTTTACAAAACCGTGGGTATCAAAACCATGGGCAAAACCCGTCCCATAAACCTATGGGTCAAAAAACTCGCCCATATGAGAAAATCACATTTCCCGATATTTCGGTGTAATTTTTCGAGGCCAAAAAATTTACGCCTAAAAAATTTACATGAAAAGTGTATAGTACTCTTAGTGTACAGTCTTCAACACTTTCACACATGAAAATAGGCTCCACAACCTAACAATCTCCCACTTGGAGACTAGTTTTCCTCTGAGCAAGCTTCTCAACCCTTCACTAGTTTCTGTGAAGACCAACCAAAACTGAACACAACTTCAATTTTTCCCTTGTGACCACCTTGGTCATCATGTCTGCAGGATTCTAACTGGTATGAATCTTCTCCAACTTCAACTTCTCTTCCTCCAAAGCATCTGATGAAATGGTACCTTAACTGTATATGCTTTGTCCTAGAGTGGAAAGCAGAGTTCTTAGCTAGGTGTATAGCACTTTGACTATCACTATACAGCTTACATTCCTCCTGCTTATGCCCCAACTCCTCAAGAAATTGTTGTAACCAAATCATCTCTTTGTTTGCCTCTATGGCAACAACATACTCAGCCTCGTGGTTGACAAAGCCACCAGCTTCTGTAGTCGTGAAATCCATCTCACTGCTGTCCCACCTACAGTGTAAATATAACCTGTCGTGCTCCTCTTGCTGTCTACATCTCCAGCCATATCTGAATCTACATAACCACGTAAAGTGGTGTTTGATCCACTGTAGCACAAAATTGTCCCCATGGTCCCTCTCAAATACTGAAGGATCCACTTTACAACTTGCCAATGCCCTTTACCTGGATCATTCATAAATCTACTCACAGCTCCCACTGCATGGGCAATATCAGGCCTAGTGCATACCATGGCATACATCAAACTACCAACTGCTGATGAGTAAGGTACCTTGGACATTTGGTTTCTTTCCTGCTCTGTCATGGGACACTGCTCCTTTGATAACTTGAAATGGCCTACCAAAGGAGTCCCAACCGGTTTAGCATCCTGCATGTTAAACCTGTCTAATACCTTCTTAATGTACTCTTCCTGAGATAAATTCAACTTCCGTTCCTTCCTATCCCGAGTTATCCTCATACCAAGGATTTGTCTGGCTGCCCCCAAATCCTTCATATCAAAGGATTCACTTAGTTGTTTCTTGAGTCCTTTTATTTCTGCATGTTTTTACCCAAACCAACATGTCATCAACATACAAACATAGGATAATATAACTTCCATCCTCAAATTTCTTTGTATACACACAATGGTCGAATGACATCTAATATAACCTTACTCCATCATGAAGCTATCAAAATTCTTATACCATTGACGTGGAGCTTGTTTGAGCCATACAAGCTCTTCTTCGCCTTTTACACACCATCTCCTCTTTACCATTGACCTCATAGCCCTCTGGGTTGCTGCATATATAGTTCCTCCTCTAAATCACCATGGAGAAATGCGGTCTTTACATCTAACCTGTTCTAAGTGCAATTCTTACGCTACCACTATTCCAAGAACAGTTCTAATAGAAGTCATTTTTACTACAGGAGAAAAAATCTCATCAAAATCTATACCTTGTTTCTGTGCAAACCCCTTGACCACCAACTAGGACTTATATCTTTTCTTTCCTCCTTCTTCATCTTTAACTCTGTACACCCACTTGTTCTGCAATGCTCTTTTACCTTCCGGTAGCTTCACCAAATCCCAAGTCTGGTTCTCCATGAGAGACTTATGCTCCTCATCCATGGCTTGCTCCCACTTCTTATTGGCATCTACTTGCATTGCTTCATCAAAGCTCTTTGGCTCTCCACTATCAGTGAGTAATAAATAATAAAGAGAAGGAGAAAACCATTCAGGTTCTTTTCTTACCCTAGAAGACCTCCTCACTGTAGGAGTTTGGGGTTCCTGTTGAGTAGGTTCCTGAACTGATTCATGGGTCACTTTTCCATTCGAAAGATCCTCTACCACTGCATATTCTTTCTTGGATTCTTCCCTGTTTTCCTACAACTATTGCTTATACATGAATTTCTCATTAAAGACCACATCCCTAGACCGAATGATTTTCTTGTCCTTAATACTCCAACATTTAAACCCAAAGTCATCACCACCATAACCAATGAAAGTACATTTTTCTGATTTAGCCTCTAGCTTGGTCCTATCATCCTTGTCTATATGAACAAACACTTCACATCCAAAGACTCTAAGAAATGAATAATCAACTTTCTTACCATACCATGCCTCCTCAGGTATGCCTCCATCCAAGGCACTTGAGGGTCCTCTGTTTATCAAGTACACAGCTATGCTCACCGCTTCTGCCCAAAAAGAAAGAGGCAGTCCTGCATGTAACCTCATGCTCCTAGCACGTTCCATTATTGTTATGTTCATCCTTTCTGATACCCCATTCTCTTTGTGGAGTTCTGAACTGTCTTTTTCTGAATCTGTCTTTTCCTCGGATTCCATTCTTAGAATAGTAATCATCAAATTCATTGCTGCAATACTCCCCTCCATTATCTGACCTGAGACATTTTAGCTTAAGACATGTTTCATTCTCTACCAAGGCTTTCCATTTAACAAAAGTGTCAAATACATCAAATTTGTTTCTAATACAATAAACCCAAACTTTCAATAAAAAAGTAACATAATAACTTGAACCCCAAGAGATGATACCCGAGCCGGTCCCCACACATCGAAATGTACCACTCTAACTTACTCTCTTTCTTCGTAGGTCCACCTTGAGAAACCTTACTCGCTTCTGTTTCCCATATATGCAGTTCTCATAGAAATCCAAACCTGTTTCTGTATATCCAGTAAATTATTCTTTATGATGTTCATGCCCTTATGGCTCATATGACCGAGCCTATAGTGCCATAATGTTGTATCTGCATCTAAAGCCACAAGATTACAATCATTAGTACTATCAGTGGTTAAATACAAGGTTCCAACCTTCTTACCTCTTGCCACCACAAGAGCACCCTTGGTAACCTTCCAAGAGTTAGCTGTAAATATCACAGTGCAACCATCACTTCCCAATTGCCCCGCCGATATCAAGTTTCTCCTTAATGTAGGCACATGTATGACATCCTTCAATAGCCATGTATTCCAATTCTGCATCTTAACCTAAACAGAACCTTTTCCAACTATGTTGCAAGGCTCATCATCACCAAGAAAAACATGCTCAAAATCCCCTTGAACATAATCAACAAAATAATGCCTATGTGGAGAAGCATGGAAAGAAGCCCCTGAATCTAAAACCCAAGATTCAGTAATATTGTGCAAAGAAAGAATCAAAGCATCCTGACATACATTACCCATTGCCACATTTGCCTCCTTTTTTTCTTCCTGTTGTTTCTTCTTATCTCGAAGCTCCCAACAGTCCTTCTTTGCATGCCTAGGCTTTCCACAATTTCAGCATACAATCTTGTTCTTGGATTTTGACCTTGCCCTATCTTTTGATTTTCCACGGTTTCCTCTATTCTTCTGTCTCCCTCTAGTTTCCACTGTCAAAGCATTTCCTGAAGTAGAAGATTCCTTAGAGCTTTTTCTTCGCATTTCCTCACTTAGAATCACCCCTACAACATCCTCAAACTTCAACTTTGAGTTAGCTGGAACCGAGTTACTTACCGCCATTACTGAGGATATTCCAACTCTCGGTAAAGAGCACGAAATTAATAAAGCCCTAACTTCTTCATAAAATTCTATTGTAATCGAAGCTAGCATATTCACTACCATATTGAAATCATTTAAATGATCTCACTCTTGAACTATTCTCGACATCTTCATATTAAACAACTTTTTCATTAAAAATATCTTATTAGAGGCAGAGGGTTTTTCATACAACTTCCCTAATGCATCCATTAGATCTTTTGTAGTCTTTTCCTTTGAAACATTAAATAATACCGAAGATGCAAGACTCAGCCGGATCGTTCCAAGTGCCTTCCGATCCAACAAATCCCATTCCACATCTGTCATACTCGAGGGTTTGTTCACCTTCTTAGATAACGGAGTATAAAGATCCTTCTGATAAAGGTAATCTTCCATCTGCATCTTCCAAAGACTGAAATTCTACCCGTTGAATTTATCAACCCTAGATCTTCCATCATCTTGCCATAGCTCCCACTCAAGCTAAAAACTTTCCTTGCGATTCAACACTTCAACAAACCAAACCAGGCTCTGATACCAATTGTTAGGAAATAAGGGATAAAATATGCGGAATAATCCCTCACGAGAATCGGAATGAGAAGAAACTAATATGCGAGAATTATTACAGATCTCAAATAAAATTGCAGATTAAAATAACACAACACAAAGAGACAATATTTAACGTGGTTCACCCAATTTGGGCTACGTCCACCAAGAATCACTTGCTCAGATTTTATTACAAGCCACTGCTCTCTCAATACAATACCCGGATCTGTTTGGAGCTATGTTTAAAAACTCTACTGAAATTCACACCGAATTCAAAACACATCTCGCAATACATTTGCTTGTACATCTATCATATGCATAAGACCATATAAATAGACAAACCGCTTAAGTAGTTTTACAAAACCATGCGTATCAAAACCATGGGCAAAACTCGTCCCATAAACCTATGGGTCAAAAAAACTCACCCATATGAGAAAAGCACGTTTCCCAATATTTCGGGTGTGATTTTTCGAGGCGAGGATACATGAAAAGTGTACAAGACTCTTAGTGTATAGTCTTCAACACTTTCACACATGAAAATAGGCTCCACACCTAACAAGGGGTATGAGGTTGATGAGTTTGTTTCTTTAGTTTGGGTGTCGAGTAGGTGTGGTTTTAACGTTGGAGGATGTAGCTAAATCCAGTTTAATAGGTGGATGAGTAAGGTTGGTGGTCGGGGTAACCCCTAAAGTGGTAATAGGTTTAGTGGAGGTAAATATTGTGGGTATGGGTTTGGGTTTAGGCATAGTTTGGGTTATGGGTAAGGGTATGGTGTGAGTGCTAACGGGTATCGTGGAAGGGGTTGCAACAGCAGTGGTTGTATGTGGTTTGATGGGTGGAAATGTGCTTGGGTAGATAGTGGAGGTGTCATTGAGGGATCTCTGCATTTGTGTTGAGACAGGGAGTAAGAGGCGCCCCCATAACAAAGCCCTATCCACATAATCCAAGTGATCGGCCAAACGTGAGAATGGCACGTTTGTGGGTGGAGTTGGTGAAGACCTAATGGGAATTATCATAAAATGTATCGTAGAGACGGGGACTCGGTGGCTTCGGCTTCATGCGGGTAAGAGAGTTGAAAGTAGGTCTGCATGGATGTTGGGTAGTGGATGGAGAATGCTCGCCAAGAGGAAAAGGTATCCCCACCAGGCCTATGATGGGTGGAAGGGATGATGGGAGTTCCTCTATGAGTGGAGGAACGAATAACTGCTCCTCTGTGGGTGGAGGAGGTAATGGGTGCTCCTCTGTGGGTGGAGGAGGTAATGGGTGCTCCTCTATGGGTGGAGGAGGTACGGTAGGTAAAGGTTCACTAAGTGAAGAAGCTAGGGGTGAGATGGTCTCAATGTTAGCAGAAGACTCCTCTGTAGGTGATGTAGGAGATGAAGGGTGTTCTTCTATTGGTGAAGGAATAGTGACGGTTGGTTCCAATGTGGAAGGAGGATTTTGGGCTAGGATTTCCTCTATGGAAGGGATGTGAGGTAATTGAGATGCAACATAGTACCTCGTTAAAGATTGCATGAACCTCACGAGTATGGGTATCGTGAGTGGATGTCTCACCGGTTTGATTGGATGAAGGGGCATGATTGGGAAATGGTTTTTTAAATATTTGTAGATTTTGGTTAGGGGCGGCATTGGGATTATCCACAGTCAACTCACCTTTCTCGAGAATTTCTTGGACAATATTCTTAAAAGTGATGCAGTTACCATCACTATGACCCTTTACTTGGTGATAGTTATAGAAATCTTGTTCCTTATACCATGCGGGCATGGGGCGAGCAGGGTCAAAACCAGTGTGTGGTTTTATGGGTGGAAGGGTGATGGCGCCAGCTTTGATAAGCTTCTCTAAGATAGAAGAGTAAGGTTCCCTGATTGGGGTATATTTTTGCTGCTCTTGTCTGAATTGAAAATCCTAAACAGTGATAAATTATACGAGGTGTAGCTTGATTAGATGGATGAGCTGGGCCGGCCTTGAGTACCACTATGTTAGTGGTACCTTTAGCCTTTGAATAATTGGTTGGTGGTTTGGAAGAAGAAGAGGTTTCATTCAACTTGAATGAAGAATTCTTATTTCGTAATTGGATTTTCTTCTCTTCGATGGCCTCGAATCTCTAACTTTCATGCCATAGTGAATGCCTCATCGAATGTTCGGAAAGTTTGGACCTGCAAGGTCGAGATATATGTCTGGCGCAAGCTCATGTGAAGAGCTCGATGAGTTCAGTTTGTGGAAGTTGGAAGGTGAGTTGATTTATCGTGCTATGCCAAGCGAGTGAAAAAATATGTGATGGATTCTTCCTCGTATTGACGTCTGGAATATAGATCAGTCATGGTAACCTTCTTGGCGATATTGATGGAGAAATGATCCAAGAAAGCTTGCGCTACCTGATTGAATGAAAATATGGAATGTTTGGGTAACCCACTATACCAGTCTAATGTAGGTCTAGTGAGGGACATGGGAAAAGTTCTCAAAAGTGAAGCATCATCATGAGCAATCAAATAACACCTGTGTTTGAACGAGTGCAAATGTTGTTGTGGGTCTTCCTTACTATTGAAACGATTGAATTTTGACATTTCCCAATGCACAGGGTATAAATGGATGGGAATGGATGGGTGAATAGGATTTTTGTAAATCTTATCGTAAGTGAGAGTGTTGCGGGGAGCTGGAAACCGATGCCTCCAGTGTTCACATCTTATCCATCATCAATTTAATTAGGTCATTGGTGGGTTGTGATGATTGGATGCCTCCTATAATGTGAGGAGGTTGGTTTTGGGTGTATAATGGGGGTGGCATTCCCATATATGGGGCTGCCATGTAAGGTGGTGGAGAAGAAGGTAATGAAATAGGGGGTACGTACCTGGAATGAATGATAGATGAAACAGCTTAGTAGTTGTTGGTAGTATGTAAATGGGGAGGAAGGGTCATGGTAGCCCTAGTGGCAATAGGGGATAATGATTGTGGAATAGAAAGAACTACATTCTAAAATGGGGTAGAGGTCACCAACACTAGAGGTGGGAACGTAGCTACTAGGTATGTGTGAGACATGAGGGATGGATGAGGTTGTGTTTGGGGTAATCGTCGAGGGTATGGTGGATGTAATGGGTGCCACGAGAGGTAACAAACATGGCAGTCATAATGCGGTCTAGGACCTAACTCAAACGATTGGGGGTAAGGTGGATACAGGTAACATGGAGCCAGATGGGGCTGATGTGGAAGTGGGTGCAAGAGTCGAGGGGATAGATACGGGCATGTCATATATCAACTGACCCGAGGCGTCTTGAGTGGATGAATGGGAGAGGTAAAACTACAAGGCAACAGGGTTCTGGTCAAGGATTCATGCGAACTCCTCATCTCTGGTAGTGATTTTAGTAGACTGGATAGGATCCATGACTGGTGTTAAAATAGAAGGTGGTGACGGACTAGGTGGGAGTGGTTGGCAACTAGTGTGGAACATGAGGGCGTTTGCTTGTCTTCGGTCAGCACCATGTGAACCAATATTGATCAAGTAGGGATGCTTCTTTGTAAATGATATAAAGAACAACAGGAACAGGTGAATTTGGTGATAAAAAAATGGATGACGTAACAAATGGTGGGTGGAATTTGAAACAAGCTAACTTATGCCGGTTAGGGAAAACTGATGTCGGTCGGGGTAATCATGTTGTCATCCCTGTAGAAAATGGAAAGTGAGTAAACAATGAAAGAAGGCAAGATCTGACAAGTATGCCAAATCTGGGATGTGTAAAATGTCAATGGAAAAAGTGACAAAGAAAGAGACTATGGGAAGTGGAGAAAAGTGAAGTGAGAATGTCCTTTGGAGTAGGTTAGCAAAAGGACCTAGAACCAATGTTGGTTGTGTTTAACTGATGGCACCCGAGGTAACCGATGACTTTATTGTGAGATTGAAGTAGTGATTAGAAAAAGTGGTTGTGAATTAGAATTTGGTGTGGAATCAGACCCAAAATTCTAGGAATGATGGTGATATGGCCCAAGCACACTTAGGTGAAGCCGAAATACACCAGCTATGATGAGGAGAGTGCAAGGATGAACAAAAAAAAGTGATGAACGTGATCTTTCACCTCAAAACACAAGCCAAGTATAAACACTAAGAAAATGAAATCCTAGGAGTGCCCTTTCTATTATGTTCGTTTAGCTTATGCTATTTAGGGACTGACACATGAATTGTGAAATAGATTTTTTGGTGAGGATGGCTTCCTACAAAGAAGGAGATCTAAAGGGTGAGGTTTCAGGTTTGTTATGGTGGGGGCGGGCTTCGCTCTGAAGTATGACTCGATAGAGCAGCGAGCTAGGTGCCCACTGTGTCATGATCGTGTGATCACCTACAGCTTCTTCCAGGTAAGATGTTGTTTAAGAATGTATGTATTTGAATTTTTGTGTGGTTTGGTAAGACTCAGAGAAAGAGAAAAGGATAGAAGTGTTTTTCTATGATTCATTTTTCAACCATCAGCTTGTAATGACTTCCAACGTATAGGTTGCCCTCAATTAAAGTGAGCTAATGCAAAAAATTAGAATGAAATGCAATGATTTTAAAACCCAAATCGAAAATGTGAAATTGGATGACACAATAAGATGAATAGGAAGAGGGATGCTCTTTCACTAAAATGCAAAAAACATGAAGAAATGATTCTTTTTAAATACACCAAAAGAAACATTTCCTTTAGAGCAAGTAGAAAGACGAAGTGGATTAACAGGGAAAGAAATTAATGTGTACGCTTTTTAGAAGGGAAACAAACACACCATTTTTTCCTAGGAATGAATGAAATGCAAGGAACCTGGATGGGTCCCACCGAATCATGCCAAAAATTTTCACCTTTTTCTTAGATTGTTTCTTTGAATTGTTAACGAAACAGATAGGGTAATAGTTGTAGGAGGAATACCTGTTCAAATGTTGGTTGATGGGTTGTTGCGCGCGTATGACTTCTGAATCCACAGCTGACCGTGAGAGCTTCCTTTTGGCTAGGAGGAACTACCTGTAACGAAAGCAAGACCACCAGAAAGAAATAAACAATATGGGTAGTGAACTACCTAGCGTGAGCTAGATCCAAGAAGTATGGTACTTCCTAGATGGCTATCATTCCACTGTTTTAAAGAAATTAATGTTGAAAATAAGGTAAATCCTATTGTTATTTTTAAATGAATTAGGTATCTCACCTTAAAAACACAATAAGAAAATAGATATAATCTAACATGCCAAGCTAGAATAGAATCCACAGATCAAAATGGTTTGTTACAGGTTACGCAGTCGATAAAGGTCTCAGGTAGGTCACAAGTGAGTGAGGGTGAGGTAAAATTAGGTGGATAGGTCTCTGTTTAAGGCTATGTGGGCAAACATAGAGGCCGATGTCGGTCGAGGGTGACCAACTGCGGTTAGGTATAATCGGTGCCACCATCTTGTGAGATCTGGAAACGTCACGCTGAATAGGGTTTTGGTCTCCTTTGTGATTACACAAAGGATTTAGTTGGTTAGGAAGAGGTATTGGGTGACGGGAATAGGTTTTTGTGAGGTTTTGGTGGGTCTATAGAGGTACAAAATGTTGGAGATGGTCAATAGGGAGCAAGATAAACAATGGATGATAAAATAATGATAAAATGAAATAACCAAGAAGGTATGATGTTGTACTTACTTGGATTTTGTTCCTGAAGGTCATTATGAAGGATAGAGGTGCTAATGATGGGTTTGAAAGCTACAAGTGATCACCAACTAAAGAAAAGATTCTGCATGGGCTGCATGCACACTCCTCTTTACTTGGATAGTTCGAAGGTGGTTTGGGATGGTGCATGCATGAGAAGATCCTCAATCTCCTTCCTTGGATGTCGGTTCTTGCTGGAATTTGATCTCTCGAAGATGTGTTATCTCTCTGAGATGTCATTCTTCTTCGTCCACTTTCTTGCAATGTTTTCCAAATTTCAACTTCCAAGTTCCAACCTTGAGAAATAAGGTTGTTTTGGGTTAAAAAGGGGTAACCGACGGCGGTCCGGCTTAACCGGCGATGGTTAGGGGAAACCGACATCGGTCAAGGTGGGATTTTCTTGGTTTACTAAACTTAGGGAGATCCTCCTAATTTCCTTGGATCTTGTGTCGTTATCCCGCGGATTAGACTAAGAGCTTCTTGTGAGCTTGCGGGAATGTGGTTAGAGGGATGTAGGTATTAATTTTTAGGATTTGGGTAAGTCTTAGTTAGTTATGGTAACTTGTTAAGAATAGGTCTTAGGTTGAGTTAGCTTGGTGAGGTGTCTAAGTGAACTATATGTGTAGGTATTATTTAAATAAGATATTTAAATAATAAAGATAGTGAGGATAAAGCATTAATTTAATTAAATTAATCTTATTAGGGTGAAGGGGTCATGGCTAGGTAGATGTAATAAAGGGGGGCTTATATGTCGAAGGACGAAGGGAGAGTGTGACTTAATTTTAGTGTCTACATCATGTACATTGAATATATCTTCCGAATCAAGAAGAAATTGCTAGATCAACACAAGTTGATCTAGTTGCAAAGAATTCCAACGAGATTAGAAGAAAAAGAATTCGAGACAAAGATTGCTCGAAAAAAATTTCTCCAACCATGATGAAGCGTGATGAAAGAGAAGGATCATTAGAATCATGCATAGCTTCCATATTTTTTGATATCAACGTCAAAGACATAGGCCCTAAACCCATCTCCAAAATAATTGACAGATCAAGGGCCGGAAAGACATCTCTCATGCAGGCAATAAAAATCAATGGAATTATTCAAGCATCAGCATTTCTAGTCACACTCATTTGCCCAAATTTGTTATGGAGTGTGCAATGTCATATCATCCTCTTTATAAAACAATTCAGATGTTGCGGGAAAGACAATAATTAGGCTAGATGCACGGTTTCTTAATTATTTTCTGAAGATTCTGACATGACCAATGGTGATTACAATTGGCATGTTGGATGTTGGCAACAGAGATGGGAGAAACACAAATCAGATTGCGTGGGCATAATGAATAGAAGATATATGAAGAATCCCAGGTCTCTATCAAAGTTCCCGAGGACTCTTCCACGATCTAATTTGGTGCAGGAGGTGGATGATATTACTAAATTTCTTTGCAGGTTAAGTGGAGAAGCCAATACTCATAACTTCTACTCATGGATGTATGCTTTTGTGAGGACCATTGAGATTAACAGAGCTGATTCAATAATCAATTAGGCGGAGATCATCAGTGACAACATCGGTGAGAAACTCTAGAGTGTGAGGTGGACGTACAACTTCAAAATGACTTCATACCTAGTATATGCAGCAACCTCATAGGGTATATTTTCCAAGCTAGATAGACGGGGCGTACTGGTGAAAGATCCTATTTTTGAGTGCTTCCCACAGTTGACAGTTCCTGAATGCCACAAAGATTACAAGGTGGTCAATAATGGGTTATTCTATGAATTCATCTACAAATTAAATAGTGATCTGAAGACCAACATGGTAATCAAAGAAGCTAGGGAAGTTGTATCCCAGCATGGTTGTATTTTCATCTAGTTTGTAGACTTCACCTATCTCAGGGTAATTGGCTTTTTGGGAGAACCAGTGAAGTTGTCGAGGTATCCAAATGACAAGTGGGTCATTATGGAGTTGTGCAGACAGCTCATGGAGATGCATGACTTAAAATCAAAGCGGCACAAGTCTACGAGTTTCTTTCCAGTCACAGTGGGTTATTATAGCTGCCAGAGCATCCACAAAGCTAGAGGAGTTGAAGTTGAAATGTTTTCTAAGTATGAGCCTGAGTTCTTCCCAGCACGACTAAAATTTGATCCATATGGGTTAGTGAAGAAGAAAATCTCCCAGGAATACTCACATGTACCTGCATTGGACGATTTCTGGATGAAGTGCAAAAACAAGTATGAAGTTAGAAAGAAAGACTTCAACAAGTTATCGGCGCAACAAGTGTCTGATTATGGTTTGGCACAGATACCTGTAGATCTTTCAGATGATGGGCATGTGATACTTGACTCATATCATCAAATGGGAGGGGATAGAGATGCTCTTTAGGAAAACATTGGTGGTTACTAGACAATTGAGGAAAGATCTTCCGTAGTTCTGGTTAACACTTCGAACTGGTTGTTGACAGAGGGGTATTGCCTAGATGAAGCTTTGATGAATCAGATCACAAGTAATTTTACCGCAAGAGACTCTAGCAAAATAAAGCACGAAGGTGAAAGTAGCATAATTCCAAAAAAACAAGTTCACAAGAAGTCTCACAAGCAGGAGAAGGCCAAATCTACAACTATCGTGCTATTTCCAACTTCTCTAGCATCAACTCATAGAACTTTGGCAACCTTGGAACCCCAGAGATATCTTGTTGTCCCTTCGTTGAATCTAGCATCATTTGTAGTTTCTCCTCAACCACTCAGATCCTCACCTCTCCATTTAGAGAAGTTGAAAGCACATATGATGGAGTTTGAAAAAGTATTGTCTTTGCACAATTCGGGTGGGGTGGTTGTCACTGAACACGGTGGCAAATTTGGATAAAGCAAAATCGAGCATGATATGGTGGTGCACGTGGTGACTTCTCATTCCCCAAGAAGTAACTTTTCATCATGGTTGGATTTGTAGATAATTCCATAAGCCAAAGAGGAGATCAACATGGAGGAACATGACTTTCAATTGCTCCTGAGTTTGGGTGGAAGAGATAGAAGACCTAAAGTTGCCAAAATAACTTCTAGGTTGATTATTGAAGAATCATGATAGAAGTTTGTTGAGTTTTCAGTTCCCAAGTATAGTAGTAACCAAAGTGCCAATAGGTCAAACTACCACAGAAGGATTAAAATAGGATACACAGACACTAATGAATGATTTATTCCTTAAGCTTGACAAAGAGAAGGTTGAGAGAGCTAAGCTTGAAAAGAAGGTGTCCCATTCACCAAGCTTCGTAGCAATTCAAAATAATACCACGCTAAATTGGAGAATATGCACAGTGGTAGATCTCAACTAAAGGAACTCGATGACACAGATAGAAGAGAGAACATTCAAAATTTCCTTCCTCCTCATTGTTAAAAAGGATGCATTTGCGTAAGATGAGTTCATATGAATTGTGCTTCCCATGAGTAATTTATTCTAGTTGTGCAAGAATTGGAAGATGTAGGGTCACGAGGTTAAAGTTATTGCTCGGTGGAAAGAAAATCATGCATTCACGATGGAAAAGCTTTGTGCGAGAGGTTAAGGGTAGCATTAAGGTTAGAAAGCTTCACTAGAGGGTTGTGGCTTCATATAGTTAAATAGTAACCAAAACAAGTGCCAATAGGTCAAACTACCATCAGAAGGATTAAAATAGGATACAAGATTAAAGTTATTGGTTTAAAATGAGAATTGCTTTGAGTTATTTGGAAAGATTCTTTAAGATAGGTGAGATGTACACAATTTTGGCTTAAACTCCCGATGCATTTCTAAAGAATGATTTATTCTTTAAGCTTTGTAATTCACCATGCACATTATAAGTGACAAAATCAGCATTCTTGTGTTCTAGACTTTGAAGGTATGAGAGAATAGAGAAGAGATTTCTAAGCTTCTCTTATTTAATAAACTTTGTGTTGTCTTAGTCCTAGATCTATGTGAGATCATTGCTAAGGTTTTTAAACCTTCCTCTCATCCCATTCTAGCACATGCGTAGGTGAGTAATCTATCGATGCAAGAGAGGTGAAAGATGATAGGGATACCATGTTCTAGTTAAAGTTATTGCCAACAATTATAAGGGGAAAGAAAATCATTCAAATCATAAAGCTTGAGCAATTCCAAAATCTATCAAGGCTCAATACCAGCTAAATCATCCTCCTTGGAGAATAGTGCACCATAGGTTTGGTGCAAGAGTGGTTCCTTTCTTCTCGTATTTAATTATTTCCCTTTCACTACTTACTTGCTCCAAAATTGTTGAGTATGGTTCATGAGCCATAGGTAAGAAAATTCTCCCCAACCCAATTTGAGCTCCTGGACCTCTAGATTACCAATTTTTAGCTCCCTTTCATAAAATAAGCCCCTCAAGCTTCATTTCCCAACCCTCACTCCGACCAACCACGCTCTTTCACGTGGCCCAATCAACATAGGGCACACTTTTTTACACCAAGTGCACCAAACCTTGGTGTAAGAGGTGCAAGAAAGTGTGCCCCCATCCTTCTAAGCCCCTGCTCAGCATATGAACCCAATGGAACAAAAATGTGTTGTTTCTAAACCCTCCTCTTAAGCCCAACTACCAATCATGTGATGCCAAGTGGCCCAATAGGGTTAGGGTGTAAATTTTTGCACCAACTGCAAAAAAATTGGTGAAATAGGTGCAAGAAAGTGTGATCTATTCCAAAACATGAAATTTATGCATATTTTTAATTGTTGTCTTGCCACCACTTCTTCCTTCACACACTCACATTTTCCTTCACTACCGATTCTCCCTCAAATCCTCCATTTCCACTACTACCACACCTTCTTTAGCATCCTCTCAACCATTTTACCATCATCCTACATTTTTTCATAAAATAAACAAATGTTTTTCAGGTAAACTCCATGATCAAGAGTTAGAAACCATAAGGCACGAAAACGAGAAAACACTCATATCTTCCATACGGTGCATCAGATATTTGTAAAATTTTGGGCAGATATCCCTCACCTAGGTGCCTTGGAGAAGAAAAAAACAAAAATCTTAAATGTGTTTTGGATTTTTTATAGCAATCATTTGAATATTTCAGCCCTAAAACACTCTTTCTTCATTTGCCACCAAACCGTGTAGCAGATGACTGAAATTTGAATAGAACCTCGAAGAGAAAACCTAGAAAGAATCCATAATTTTCTCATCGATTTGACACCATGATTTTTAGATTCTAAAAATAGAAAGTTTCATAGGTTCGCACTTTTCATTTTTAGTAAGTTACAAGAAACGAAAAACTCCTCCAGAAGAACGGGCATTGAAAATCATACAGAGAAAAAAACTAGGGCATGTGGGCGAAAAATCACAAAAAGAAAAAAGTGAAAAAGTAAATTTCCAAAAATAGAAAGTTCTCCAAATTGACCACAAGACACCTATGGTAGGTCCGGAACATGAAATAAACATTGTAGAAAAGGACACTTCCCAAAATAACAACCTTAAGGCCCTAATTTCAAAAAATAGCAATTTTTGGCTCTAGTTGCGAAAGTTGCCACCATCTCTCAGTAGCGACTCATATCACTGTTTTTTGCTACCATGAAGATCAAGTTCACTAGACCAAATTCTATTTTTTCTCTCACATCAATGTACACGTGTGGGTGATAGCAATATCATAGACATGCACCTAAGAACTCAAGCACATAATGTTCGGAGGGCCAAGGGAACCAATGGAAGAAAAAATGTTTGACATCAGCTTGTACATAGCTGGTGGTCATCCTTAGTCCTTATAAAACATTGAGCTAGTGTTTTCCTTTGCCCAACACTATGAACCAAACACCAGAACAATCAGGGTGGATGAAAATTCCATCATGACAGTGCTCAACCCAAGGGCTATATCACAAAGTTTGAACATTCTGATTGAGAAAGAATTGGTTATGATCACGAAGGATTTCAAAACCTTGGAATGGTTCAAAAAGGATTCATACCTCTAAGGATTTTCCCTAGGGTCATGGCTGAAACATGAGAGGAAGCCTTCTCGTCTCCGAAAACCCCTCTCCTGCAATGAGTTTCACAACACCTTCTCTGATTTGATCATCCTGCTGAGTTGAGTCATGGATGAAGAAACTACGAAGTATTTTTTAGGATTAGATGGTGCTTTTCATCACCAAAATCATCGAGGGAAAATAAATGATTGATTGGGGGAGAACTCATCAGCAATAGCTTGCACTTCCAGTTGCTTCAAGTTCATGCCTCAAAAATATTTTTCATGACTTCATATTTTGTATACACCTTGGAAAGTACAATATCATTTAGGGTTTGACACCTACACAAACCATTCCTCGAAGGCTCTTGCGTTCAAAATTTATCCTCAAGCGGCCCTAAAGGAAAAAATCAACACTATGCCATGGTGAACAACACGTTCACAATGTTCGTAATAAAACTACTGGAAGGGAGTCAACACACAAGAATGTCATGTCAGGCCACTACCTTGATCGAAAGTATGGGTCAAGCCTCATTCAATTCTCCATGTTCTCCTACCTCGGGTGGCTGGTTTTGAGCTCACTATGCGGAGATTACCGCGATACGAGTGATAAAATAGTAATGATGGAGCTATGTTGACAATTACTACATGTGAACAATAAAATCGAAGAACCGCAAGAATAAAAATATCCTTCCCCATCTCACCGGGATTTTCACGTCTGAAGAGCTCTCACGATGCCACGAACATCGAGTATGCCCTCGTCCCAATCAACATGCACTCATATATTTCCAAGAAAGATTTTAATATTAGGAGAATCCAAAAGCTTTCTAGTTTCAAGACTTGTACAAACTTGTGCCACATATCTCGGATTGAAGACCTCTAGGCCAATTGTATCAATGATTGTGAGGTTCGTGAACCCAACCATATGAGGATGAATGTAGAGTAGATGAAGAGGTTTAGGTTCAAGTGGTATGAGGATGGTGTTCCTGAAGATGGTTCTGAGATGTTTGATCCCGAATAGCCTACATCAAAGCTTCTCCCCTCCCTCAAGTGCAATGGAGCATATATGAATCGACAATATCAAGGAACACACTGTAACCATCATCAAAAGATCAAAAGAGTGGTTCAATAAGAAGAGGGTTGATCTAATTGCATTGGGAAACTTTCCCTCATTCGAAATACGAGTCATCATACCACTCGAATTCCAGGACCAAGGAATAGGCCAAGATCATAGTTCACTCAGGAGAGAGCTTGAGGAGAGAAGTGGATCAACCTTTGACCACCCTTACTACAAGAGATCATAAGAGAAATAATGAATGAGATACATGCAGTAGACCTAAAATAGGGGAAGTTGAGCCAAATGAAGCACCTACCTCATAGTAACCTCTTGATCTTCTGTCTCCTACTGTTGTACCGGCCTCACCTATATAGGAACCACCTCCTCAAGAAGAACAAGAAGTTACAATCATGCCCACTACCGAGCCAGAATTGGGTAATATCTTCCCCTGGATGCAGGAGATAAGTATGATGGAACTTGGCATGGTCCAATGAGAAACCGTCCCTTACTTATCAGTTATTGCTTCAATGGTCAAATCAAATAAGGGAAAGCTAGCTCAAAGGCTACTTCCATATTTTACAATGGTGTTTTAGGGAATCAATATGTGGAGATAGTCAAGCCAAAATTTGTTAAGCTTGTTGAAGAGATGGCCCTGACTAACTATGAGATGAGCACTATCTCCTTGGGACCGAAAACATATGAGGGTGACCTACACCTATATCAAGAATCTTCCACTCACCTAGTCACAAGGATCAAAGAGTCCAAAGAAACTTTAGATGAAGCAGATGGTCACATTCGCAATCTCGCTTCCTATGTCCAAGTGCTTCTTGATCCTAGTACCCCCATGTTTTTCCTGCAGAAGAAATCACTTTGGTTAGCAACATTTATCATGAGTCCATCAGGAAGACCCAAGAATTCACCATGCATGGAAAATCCAATGAAAAATGGGTGAATATGATCATTTAGAAAGGAAATATGTTGCTTTGAGAGGTGATGGCCTTGAACAAATACATGGATGACACAATGATGAAAGTTGTCACAACTAGAGATTCAATCGAGGCCGAGAAGGATCACTAGGACCAATTGTATTCCTTGGTCATGGACATGAGTAGAGTTCAGTCACCCCTTTTAGTGATTAAAGGTGTGTTCTCAATGGAGTAAGAGGATTTGTCTCAAGTTTGGGCCCAAGTGTTGTTCTGAAGGTATGAACCGATCAAATGTTCCATCGATGAGTTGTATACATATGAAGAAGATGTCCACAAGATGCAGAAAGAGGTAGATGACCAGATTTAGAAACTCAACGTACCAGCGGTGAACCTAGATACTTCAATAGAAGATATATTGAAATCATTTGAGGATCAAGTTAAGAGTGAGGCTAGAGATCCCTTTCCATTCACACGAAAAAAAAATGGGAATCTCTCGATGAGATACGGAAATCATCTCCACCACTACAAAGAAGTATCAAGCATGGTACTTAGAGTGCAAACACATCAACTCCTTTATAATGAATTACATCAAGTCCCTCAATCTCATCTCGATACCTTAGGAGTGCTAGGTAATTCCGAAGTGACAAGATTCAACGAGGAGTTCAAGGGTATTGAAATTTCGCTTCAACACACTTCCAGAGAGTTCTTCACTAAGCGGGGTCATCTTACGGTCATCTTCTCTCTCTCTCTCTCTCTCTCTCTCTCTCTCTCTCTCTCTCTCTCTCTCTCTCTCTCTCTCTTCTTCTTCTTCTTCTTCTTTCTCCTTCTCACCTATCTTCTCTCCCTCTTCTAATTCTAATTCTTGTTATTTATAATCATGATATGTTGTTTTATTCATTAAAGTGACTTTATAAAGTTGAGTTGAAAAATCCCCTTTATTTTATAAAAGGGAACTTAATTCCTAAGTCCTAGGAATATGAAGAGTCATGGGATGAATAAGACAATGAAGAGTCATGTGTGGGGAAACCAAAATTTCACTTCTAGTTCTATATAATGTAATGACATCCTCATTCTTAAGGGTTTTCAATTTTGTGCACTTAAGAGAGAGATCTATTGAGCAATACAATAGAGATAGAATTCTTCCACTTTCCTCCACCATTTTTCTTCCATTTCCTGCATTGTACAACTTGATGAAAATGGAAATAAAGAAATGGATTGCTTCTTTTCATGGCTTTTGAATGTATGCAATTTTTTGTGAATTGTTTCCTCTAGCCATTGGCATAATAATCTTGTTGTTTCTTTCTAGTTAATTGTGAATGTGAACTGTCTAATTGGCTCTTGCAAGAATATGATTTTCTACTTGCAGGGTTAATTTTCCTTGTCTAACTTCCCACTCCCCTTTCCCCACACTTCAAAAAATTCTTCCCTTATAATTCCTTGTAAGAGTTTTACGTAGAGTACAGTGGAGCGTACTGTTGATCCCCCTTGGCCAATCATAAATTTTTATTTCTATTCATTCACAATAAAGTGGAGCTACACCACCCAAGTAGAGGGACCTAGATTCCCAGAGCATTGGCAAGAAATCTACAAATTTGTCCCCGAAATATTTTCTCGCTATCAAAACTCAAAGTAAGTGGTGGTTTTTTTGCTGCAAGACATCCCGAGAAAACAGGTAAGGAATGGGAGAGTGGAGGAATCCCTCTTACCATTTCCTTAGCACTGAGCTGATGCAGAGCCCCGGCAGAAAGATGACCATATCGAAAGTGCCATAGTGCAGTGGACTCTACCATTGAAGCAGAGAGAGCAATGTTAGATGAAGTGACCGCATCCAGTGCAAATAGACGGCCCTTTATAAATTCTCAAGCAATAACTGAGTCTCCCTGGGAAATGATGCAGGACTTGACCCCTTTCTCAACAAATAATTCAACTTGCATTTGATGATTAAGAAGTTGACTCACAGACAAGAGATTTGAGATCAAACCTGGAATATATATCACCTTCGTGAGTGTACATCTTAGTGTCCCAAGAGGAATGATGACATCATCAATCCTCACCACAATATACTCCCGATTATCTGCGATGGTGATCCGATCTCCAAAGGGGACGGTCACTTAGGTATTGAACAACTTCTTATTGCTATTCATGTGTTTGTTGGCGCTTGAATCAACAACCAGACACTTTCGATGGTGTGAAGTCTATGAGACTAGGACAATGTCTGGATGAGTTGTGTCTGGAACCTCTTCATCGGAGGTGGCATCCTGTGAGCGAAGCATATGACCCTTACGCCTCGATTATGAACATGCCATTGGGATTTTTTGGAATATCCTTGGCTAGAAATTCTCTCTTTGCCAGAGTTGCCATACTTGCAACCGTTATAATAACAGTTCACAATCGTGTGCGTATCCGTGGAGAAAATGTGGCACCATCGATCCACCTTGTTGTACTACTGATTCTGGGGTGGCCACTGAAAAGGTTAATGTTGTGGATGCTACTTCTGATTCTAGGGGGCTGACTACCCTTTCCAAGGTTTATTGCTATGCTTTTGCCTCGTGATGAGAGCCTTGTTGATCTGAAAATGAGTGTTGTATTTTTTCACTTTTAAAAGTTTCCAAAGATCGTGATTTTCTTAACCAATTTTAAGTATTCTAAACTCCAAAAATTGATTAAATTTTGATTATTATGCATCCATAGAAGTGCGGAAAACTTTTGTAGCAAATAAATAATCAGAAAACTAAAAACATTCAGATAACAAACAAGATTGTTTACGGGGTTGAAATTCCTACGTCCCCGGGTTCAGATTGAACCAATCCATTAATAATATTGAAATTCAAGTACAATAACTCTTACAAACAACCAATAATGAATCACAACCTACAAATGAGCTGATCAATGTCCCAAGAACTCTGAAAAATAGCAGAAACTATCCCAAGAATGATCCGTGGCCCCTACAGTGTTTTCACAATGTGATCTCCCTGCAACTGTGTTAGAAAAACACCTACAAATGGAGATTTAAAAACATTCTATGAAAAAAATCATATATCTGAGATCATCTTTGAATTCTAAACATTTTTCATGTTTACACCAAGTCACAATTCGGACCAGAAGTGCATTGAAATTCATGTTTTCCAACTAGTTGTCTTGTAGATCCCTGTTAAAATCTGCATTCAAAGCTTCCAAAAACAGGTTAAAACTCAACAAAAATATCAAATCTTACATCATTGGAATTGTCTCAGAATTTCCTTCATTTCATCTTTTTACTCTGAGTTCCCAATCTGAGTGCAAGGCCTTCAAAAATGGCGTTTTCTGAAACTGCCTCCTCTTGGCTTTACACAGACCTGTACCCTCAGTATAAGTTGAAGCGCCCCATTTTATAATCTGCCCAAGCCTCTAGGCGAGTTGGTCAGCGGATTAGTCTTGGGCAGCGGAGGTTATGGGTTCAAGACCCGGCGGCATGCATTATGGCGGAGTTTGTTTTGCATGGGGGATAAGAATCCCACATTCTCCGCAAAAGGGAATGATTTGTGGTTTAAATTGGGCATGCTGACCCATATAATACGTGACTAAGGTCACACCCTCCCCCATTTTACTCCATCCGTGAGGCTTCAACCACTCCCGAATAATATGGGATATAAATATGAACATACGCGCCATGTGGAAATATGATCAACTCGACCATGGAGAATAATATAAGCCTTGAACATTACCAAGAATAACATGGTGAATAATTACCAAGTAAATATAATTTCGACCCATGTAATGTGGTATGGAAATAATTAACTCCCGATCAATAATTTGATCGAATTCGACGAGTGGTGGCAAGCCACGTGGTGGCTTGTGGACCCACCACGTTGGCGATAATACCATAGTCCACATGGCGGCCAGGCTCCCCTCCATGATAAAAGTTGAGCCTCTAGTGTTCCGTGCACCATTTTTACGCTCATCAAAGACCGGTGATCAAAAATCAACAAACAACTCCCTTTTGCCTTTTCGCCACGTGTCACAGTGCAATTGGTCCATTATTGACCAATTGACTAGAGTTGACTTTCCTGTTGACCGAACTTTGACCGGACATAACTAGAGCTCCCGATGTCCGTTGTGCTTCTTATAGTCGTTGGAAATCTCTCGAGATGATCTTTGCTCACCATTTAGGGATGTTTAGGGAAATTTTTCAAAATGATCCCCGATCACTTGTCTTCGAAGGCTTAAAACATTCAATGGCTTCTTCTCTTCACTGGAGATAATTCACCGGTTTGGAAAAACTCACCTCTGTTGAGTGATGGACAATGTGGTGATCGATTGTCAAACCGGGAAGGAAGAGCTCGCAAGGTGAGTGGGACTAACAACTTGTCATCCACAGGTTCACCGAGAGAAGATATTTCGCACGTAGCTCATCTACATGCTACAAGAAGGCTTCTCTTGATTCACCATCATGCATAATCATCGTGTGAAGCTTTGTGCAAGATGCGGCATCGTCGTCCGATTCTTTGCATCATGTCTTACACAATGCGGTCCATGCCTAAAAGGAAGTGGTTGCTTCCCGAATGTGAGGTGAACTTCATCATAAAGGCTCGAGTGATAAACATTAGTGCTTTTACATCGGCCTTTTCATATTTAGCCAATAGATCAACATCTGGGAGGGGCGTTTGCTGTAAACGATCCCCCAAAGCTCTTAAACTAAAGAAATCTTGGTTTTCCATGCGGTGAAATTTGGCCCTTTTAGCAATTGGGCATCCTACAACAAAATGCGAGGTGCAAACATTTCCACAAGCTCAAAATTGTACTTTATTTATTTATTTTTCAAAAATGGTTACAATGCTTACTGAAGGAACTTGTCCTGAAGATGGGCTCTATATGCTCATGCAGTGAGAAGCGGATGCTCCTATGGGCATTCTACTTCATGTTCATCATCTGCATCATAGCCATGTTCAAGTTCTGCACGAATCAGTCGTGCTTAACGTCAAACATCGAAGCAAAAATACTCCAATTGTCCTCGCCGCACAATCTCGTCAAGGAAAGATTCCCGTGTTGCGGAGCTCGTTGACCAAGGCAAAAATAGTCCAAGAAGTTGTCTTCGTTGTCGCTCAATGCCCAAACATTTGGTGCATTGCTTGCGGTGCTTTCTACATCCGAAATTTGTGAAATATGTGGGCTGGCCTCGTTTCAAGATCACGTGTGTACCTCGGTGTTGGCTTGATTCTTCCATGGCTCACCTCTGCCGGTGCTTAGGTCTACACACCAATCTCCAACCACGTTTCCTCGGGTTTTAAACTCGCACATCGAGAAAATAGAATCTTTTGTCTCACATGCGATGGAGATCGGTCTAGCGATCGATTCAATATTATCACACGTCCTATTTTGAAATTCCAAAGGAAAAAAACCAGAACATTAGATGCACACAGGCCACGAGTTTCTTAAAGCTTTGATCAAAAATGTTGCTTTCTTTGCTACGCACCGAAATGCTACATGTCAAACAGCTCTCGCATCAAATACCAATGATCTTCCACGCAACAAGACTTCTTAAATCAATCTACAACCTTCCAAACATGCCGAGGAGACAAAAATGAGCTCTAATACCAATGATGGCAGAGAACCGAATAACATTGTTTATTCAATGTATACAAAACAACAAACTTTGAGCTGAAACCCCCGATAGCTTTCTACATTCAAAGGAATAGAGAAGAGATTTCCAGAGAACTTTGTGTCAACGGTGTATTCGTCTCTTATTTATTTTTAGATCTATGCATAAACTTTGTGTTGTCTTAGATCTAGATCTGAAACTTTCCCTTGCTTCAAATTCTACATTTTAAGATCTATTTGTTTCGTCTATGTGCATGTAATCAACTCAATCAACTATTGGTTAGGTTACACATTTCCTTTCCTTTCTTCTCACATTTAATTATTTCCCTTTCCCGCACATATTATTCTGTACCCTTGCTTACTTGCTCCAAAATTGTTGAGCTATGGTTCATGAGCTACATAGTTAAAGTAATACCAACAAATAGATACTAAGAAATACAATCGAAAAATCTTACACGAGAGCCTCACCAAGAAATGAAGGAGATTTATCTCATGATTTATTTTAGCTATGCAAAAATCTAGCCAACAATTTTGCTTGACTCGGTGGGAACAACAATCATTTACAAATCATAACTTATCTAGTCGGTTCCCGTTAAACTCTCAACTTGGCTAAACACCCATTCACTTGATCTATCAAGGCTCAATAAAGGACTGATAATTTCTATAGATTGTAGGAGCAAGTCAATTTCAATCATCCTCCTCAAGTTAAAAGCATTCTCCAATCTTTCACCGGAAGAAGAGTCCACCATAGGTTTGGTGCAACAGTGTAAGAAAATTCTCCCCAACCCAATTTGAGCTCCTGGACCTCTAGATGACCATGTTTCAGCTTCTTTTCGCAAAATAAGCCCCTCAGGCTTCATTTCCCAACCCTCACTCCGACCAACCACGCTCCACCACATGGCCCAATCAGCATAGGGCACACTTTTTTGCACCAAGTGAACCAAACCTTGGTGCAAGAGGTGCAAGAAAGTGTGTCCCCCATACTTCTAAGCCCCTAGTTCAGCATGTGACCCCAACGGACCAAAAACGTGTTGTTTCTAAGCCCTCCTCTTAAGCCCAACTACCAATCATGTGATGCTAAGTGGCCCAATAGGGTTAGGGCGTAATTTTTCACACCAAGTGCAAAAAAATTGGTGAAATAGGTGAAAGAAATCTTGATCTAATCAAAAACATGAAAGTTATGCATATTTTTTATTGTCTACCACCAACTTCTTCCTTCACACACTCACATTTTCCTTCACCGCCAAATTCTCCCTCAAATTCTCCATTTCCACTACTACCACACCTTCTTCAAATCCTCTCAACCATTTTTCCATCATCCTACATTTTTTCTAGAAAAGAAACAAAGGTTTTTCAGGTAAACTCCATGATTAAGAGCTGTCAAAAACCATAAGGCACGAAAACAAGAAAACACTCATATCTTCCATACGGTGCATCAAATATTTGTAAAATTTTAGGTAGATATCCCTCACCTAGGTGCCTTGGAGAAGCAAAAAACAAAAATCTTAAATGTGGTTTAGATTTTTTATAGCAATCATTTGAATATTTCAGCCCTAGAACACTCTTTCTTCATTTGCCACCAAACCGTGCAGGCAATGACCGACCTAGAAATTTGAATAAAACCTCAGAAGAGAAAACCTGGAAAGAATCCATAATTTTCTCATCGATCTGACACCATGATTTTTAGATTCTAAAAATAGAAAGTGTCGCTAGTTCGCACTTTTCATTTTTAGTAAGTTACAAGAAACGACAAACTCCTCCAAAAGAATGGGCATTGAAAATCATACAGAGAAAAAAGCTAGGGCATGCGGGTGAAAACCACTAATAGAAAAAAGTGAAAAAGTAAATTTCCAAAATAAACAGCTTCTTCAAATTGACCTCAAGACACCTGTGGTAGGTCTAGAACGTGAAAGAAACATTGTAGCGAGGGAAACTAGATCGAAAAAGCACACTTCCCAAAATAACAGCCCTAAGGCCCTAATTTCAAAAATAGCGAGTTTTGGCTCCAGGTTGCATAAAGTTGCCACCATCTTTGTAACCATGAAGATCAAGTTCACTGGACCAAAGTCTATTTTTTCTCTCACATCAATGTACCTGAGTGTGGGTGATAGCGATATCATGGACATGGACCTAGAAGAACTCAAGCACAAAATGTTTGGTGGGCCAAGGGAACCAATGGAAGAAAAAATATTTGCCATCAGCTTGTATGCAGCTAGTGGTCATCCTTAGTCCCTGTAAAAATTGAGCTAGTGTTGTCCTTTTCCCAACACTATGAACCAGACACCAAAACAATCAGGGTGGATGAAAATTCCATCATGAAAGTGCTCAACCCGAGGGCTATATCACAAAGTTTGCACATTCCAATTGAGAAAGAATTGGTTATGATCACGAAGGATTTCAAAACCTTGGAATGGTTCAAGAAGGATTCATACCTCTAAGGATTTTCCCTGGGGTCATGGCTAAAACATGAGAGGAAGCCTTCTCGTCTCCCAAAATCCCTCTCTGTAATGAGTTTCACAACACCTTCTCTCGATATGATCATCCTGCTGAGTTGAGTCATGGGTGAAGAAACTACAAAGTATTTTTTAGGAGAGGATGGTGCTTTTCATCACCAAAATCATTGAGGGAAAATGAATGATTGATTGGGGGACAACTCATCAGTGATAGCTTGCACTTCCAATTGCTTCAGGATCATGCCTTAAAGATATTTTTCATGAATTCATATTTTTTGTACACCTTGGCAAGTACAAGATCATTCAGGGGTTTGACACCTACACAAAATGTTCCTCAGAAGGCTCTTGCATTTGAAATTTATCCTCAACTAGCTCTAAAGGAAAAAATCAACACTATGTCGGGGTGAACAACAAGTTCACAATGTTCGTAATCAAACTACTGGAAGGGAGTCAACACACAAGAATGTCATGTCAGGCCACTACCTTGATCAGAAAGTATGGGTCAAGCTTCATTCAATTCTCCATGTTCTCCTACCTCAGGGTGGCTGGTTTTGAGCTCACTACGCGGAGATTACCGCTATACCTGAGTGATAAAATAGTAATGATGGAGCTATGTTGACAATTACTACATGTGAATAGTAAACTGAAGAACTGCAAGAATAAAAAATCTCCTTCCCCATCTCACTGGGGATTTTCACGTGCAAGAGCTCTCACGATGCCACGAACATCGAGTATGCCCTCGTCCCAATCAACATGCACTCATATATTACCAAGGAAGATTTCGATCTTAGGGAGAATCCAAAAGCTTTCCAGTTTCAGGACTTGTACAAACTTGTGCCACATATCTAAGATCGAAGACTTCTAGGCCAATTGTATCAATGAGTGTGAGGTTTGTGAACCCAACCATATGAGGATGAATGTAGAGTAGATGAAGAGGTTTATATTCAAGTGGTATGAGGATGGTGTTCTTGAAGATGGTTCTGAGATGTTTGATCCTCGAATACCTGCCGCATCAAAGCTTCTCCTCTCCCTCGGGTGCGATGGGCGTATATGAATATGATGATATCAAGGAACAAACTGTAACCGTCGTCAAGAGATCGAAAGAGTGTTTCAATAAGAAGAGGGATGATCTCATTGCATTGGGAAACTTTCCCTCATTTGAAATACAGTCATCATACCACTTAGATTCCAGGACCAAGGAACAAGCCATGATCATAGTTCACTCAGGAGAGAACTTGAGGAGGGAAGTGGATCAACCTAATCCCCCTTGCTACAAGAGATTGCAGAAGAGAAATAATGAATGAGATACATGTAGTAGACCTAAAAAAGGGGGAAATTGAGCCAAATGAAGAACCTACCTCATAGTAACCTCTTGATCTTCCGTCTCCTACTATTATACTGGCCTCACCTGTATAGGAACCACCTCCTCAAGAAGAACAAGAAGTTACAATCATGCCCACTACTGAGCCAAAATCGGGTAATATCTTCCCTTGGATGCAGGAGATAAGTACGGTGGAAACTGGCACGGTGTAATGAGAAACCGTCCCTTATTTCTCAGTTATTGCTTCAATGGTCAAATCAAATAAGGGAAAGCTAGCTCAGGCTACTTCCATATTTTACAATGGTGTTTCAGGGAATCAATATGTGGAGATAGTCAAGCCAAAATTTGTTAAGCTTGTTGAAGAGATGGCCCCGACTGACTATGAGATGAGCACTATATCCTTAGGACTGAAAACATACGAGGGTGACCTATACCTATATCAAGAATCTTCCACTCACCTAGTCACGAGGTTCAAAGAGTCCAAAGAAAATTTAGATCAAGCAGATGGTCACATTCACACTCTCACTTCTTATGTCCAAGTACTTCTTGATCCTAGTGCCCCAATGTTTTTCCCCGCGGAAGAAATAAGTTTGGTTAGCAACATTGATCTTGAGTCCATCAGGAAGACCCAAGAATTCACCATGCATGGAAAATCCAATGACAAATGGGTGAATATGATCATTGAGAAAGAAAAGATGTTGCTTTGAGAGGTGATGGCCTTGGAAACATACGCGGATGACACAATGATGAAAGTTATCACAACTAGAGATTCAATCGAGGCCGAGAAGGATCACTAGGATCAAGTGTATTCCTTGGTCATGGACATGAGTAGAGTTCAGTCACCCCTCTTAGTGATTAAAGGTGTGTTCTCAATGGAGTAAGAGGATTTGTCTCAAGTTTGGGCCCAAGTGTTGTTCATAAGGTATGAACTGATCAAGCGTTCCATCGATGAGCTGTATACATATGAAGAAGATGTCCATAAGATGCAGAAAGAGGTAGATGACCAGATTTAGAAACTTGGCATACCAGCAGTGAACCCAGATACTTCAATAGAGGATCTGTTGAAATCATTCGAGGATCGAGCTAAGAGTGAGGCTAGAGATCCCTTTTCATTCACAGAAAAAAATTCGAATCTCTGTATGAGATACGGGAAATCATCTCCACCACTACAGAGAAGTATCAAGCATGGTACTTAGAGTGCATACACATCAACTCCCTTACGAGGAATTACATCAAGTCCCTCGGTCTCATCTCGATCCCTCGGGAGCGCCAAGTAATTCAAGCAGCGACAAGATTCGATGAGGAGTTCAAGGGTATTTAAATTTTGCAAAGAACACTTCCTAAGAGTTCTTCACTAGAAGGGTCATCTTCGATGTAGCTCTCTCTCTCTCTCTCTTCTTCTTCTTCTTCTTCTTCTTTTTCTCCTTCTCACCGTCTTCTCTCCCTCTTTCTTTGTTATTTGCAATCATGATATGTTGTTTTATTCATTAAAGTGACTTTATAAAGTTGAGTTGAAAAATCCCCTTTATTATATAAAAAGGGAACTTAATTCCTAAGTCCTAGGAATATGAAGAGTCATGGGATGAATAAGACAATGAAGAGTCATGTGGGGGGAAACGAAAATTTCACTTCTAGTTCTATATAATGTAATGACACCCTCATTCTTAAGGGTTGTCAATTTTGTGCACTCAAGAGAGAGATCTATTGATCAATACAATAGAGATAGCATTCTTCCACTTTCCTCCACCATTTTTCTTCCATTTCCTGCATTGTACAACTTGATGAAAATGGCAATAAAGAAATGGATTGCTTCTTTTCATGGCTTATGAATGTATGCAACTTTTTGTGCATTGTTTCCTCTGGCCATTGGCATAGTAATATTGTTGTTTCTCTCTAGTTAATTGTGAATGTGAGCTGTCTAATTGGCTCTCGCAAGAATATGTTTTTCTACTTGCATGGTTAATTTTCCTTGTCTAACTTCCCACTCCCCTTTCCCCACACGTCAAAAAATTCTTCCCTTACAATTCCTTGTAAGAGTTTTTTGCAGGTACAGTGGAGCGTACCTGTTGGATCCCCGGCCACTTGGCCAATCATAAATTTTTTATTTCTATTCATTCACAATAAAGTGGAGCTGCACCACCCAAGTAGATGGACTTAGATTCCCAAAGCATTGGCAAGAAATCTACAAATTTGTCCCCCAAAATATTTTCTCGCTATCAAAACTCAAAGTAAGTGGTGGTTTTTTTACGGAGATGGCCCTATAAAGAACACAATTTCTCTTTCTTAGCATGTTCACTTTCATAAACAAAAAGACCCATGAGGGGAATTTTTATTATTAGTGATTGTGGTCCAATTGTCATTGGCATTTGTGGGGCTTTGGAATTTGTGCGTATTTTTCCTCCGGGGTTTGGCGAGTTCTGACCATAAGCGGGCATTCTCGAATCATACAATTTGAGGCTTGACACTAAAAATAGGTTTTTGGAGGGTTAATTTAAAGAAAAAGCGTAGGCAAATTGAGACTCGCCAATCTAGATATCAATGGTTTCCTTGAGGTCTTTCCCGAATTCTATTTCAATGCAAATGCATTTTTTAGGGTGATCCATAGAAAACTTAAGTTGTTCAAGGAAAATGAAATGGCCAATGTATTTTATTTTTGCTCAACAAATCCCCATAGTCAAATTCTATCCGAATAGGATTTGGAGCTCGACTTGCTCAAACACTTAAAAATATGTAATCCAGTGTGAAAAGACCAGAGTGTTGCGAATAAACCATGGGCCATTATTGAAAATGGCCTTACAGTGCTTGGCATTCTTAAAGATGAACAAAGAACTTTTAGTTAAGTTTTAAACCCCATCTAGCTTGACACCATGGAGAGTTTCCGGTTGTTATGCACCCATTGTTTGAGTAGGATTTCCAAGGCGATTCGAACAAGAAAATACCCAATAAGGGTGAAAGATTCAACCGAATTTAATGCTTTATCAAATCAAGAAAATCTAGAAAAACATTATGCAAAGGGGTTCCTAGGTTAGAACTAACACCTCATAGAAGACCTTTAGGAAAAACTTCCTTTCCTTCGTTAGTGTCATGGTTATTCAGAGCTCCTTTGGCATTACCTGCATCAAATGGTGCTTGTACCAAAAAGATGGCCATAAATATAGGCTTAATCACCACCCCAAGGAAAAAGTGTTGGATTTATTTAACACAATAACTACGTAGAACTATCGATATTTCCTACCTATATCGCTAATAGATCGACAATATGAGACTAAGGCCATAAGCATACAAATGCATACAACATTCTCAAACATGCAAAGCAACAACTATTTTTAGGGATCCCATATATTCTCCACTCCACAAAATTTTCAAATATCTCAAAGCTTCCTTGTCTAAAAACTAATCTAAAAAAAAAATCTCGATGATGTATATACATGTGGACTTGTTTTGTTCCAAAATAAAGTTTCTCATGAACGCCTTTGACCTCCTATTTGGTAGCGCATTTCTTTACTAACTCATACACACATTCAATGAGTATATAATACATCTGCAGAATGTTTTATTTAACTAAAATAGAAAACAAAATGTACAGACTGTCTCAGCTCTTGGGAAGTTATATACTTACCTTTTATCTCTTAAAATTTTAGCTGAAACATAGTTTAGATGACACATGATCCATTTCGCTTAAACGATGCATATGATATGAAGCACACGGTTAATTCAGTTCCTTAGTTCAGTCTAATGGCTACAAATCAAAACTAATCCATATACCAAGGTGTACAAGACATTGAATTTCTTCACAAACAAAACATTAATATATATTGTTGCAATCTCGAAAGAACACCGGATTCAAGAGCACACAAAGTTCGGTACAAACAGATTGGATACTCTACCATAGAGTTATCTGCAATGGGACTTCTTAGTAGGCTCCTTGTTACAGTTTCGATGTGGTTTACTTTCATCAACAAACCATTTATTACAGTTCGGACATGACTCATTTTCTTCGACAATACAAACTAGCAATCAAAGCAAAACCCATATCAAACGCATTACCTTCAATCACACAAATTCAAAAGAATCCAAAGCCAAACATAGATCCAATAATACCTGACAGATTCCTCAAACCCCCCAAAAGGCCAGAAACATCTCCTCCAGGAATTCCTGAACCCAAACCACCCATAAAACCAGAGACATCTCCTCCAGGAATTCCTGAACCCATCATATTCATAAAATCAAAATTAGTTGGTGTACCTCCCGTTGCATTCTGCAGAATGGCATCCATCCCGTGCTCTACAAACATATTGGCAAATGGAAATGGTGGCTCTTGTTGCTGCTGATGCACATGAACAGACGAAGGGTTTGTATGTATATACGGCGGATCAAACGAAGAATATCTTGAGGGAGGCTGACTGTAAATTCTCCTTAAGCAACCATGGCCGCCGCCCATGAGACCTTGATTATATAAATTCTCCAGTACCCGGTTTCCTCTTTGAGTATGGTTCTCAAGAATTTCACGGAATGGATTTCCCCTGGCCGTAGGGCTGCCCATTCCCATCATTCTTTCAACGTAACTCTGAAGAAGGCGTTCTCTCAGGGAAGATATTTGGGTGCAAGTCACATGGGCGTCGAAAAAGCATTGAGAACAGTGATAATGCCAGGAATTTTCGCCTCTTTTGTTGCACACATCGCAGGTAAAAGCTTTATCCGGGTAAGGAGGAGAGAAGGATAGAGCTAAGGTATGCTGCGGATGATCTTGGTGGTTACATTTCATGGGCAGATTGGCACACGAAGGATGGAGATCTAGATCACAAATACTGCAATGAAAGGAAAATCCGTTCCTCATTTCTTTCCCACATGCGTTGCATATACTATAAATCTCCTCTCTGGCACGAGCCCTTGGCTGAGAAAGCAAATTGAGGACATGATTATCAGCAGGGTGGTTTATCTGCCGAGGGATCCGTGAGCAGCTTAAGTGAAGATAAAAATTACAGGGTCTACAATGGTAAACCATAAATCCATTTGAAACAGATTTAGAGCATCCTCTACAGTAATGCTCACCTGCTCCTACCAAGGTGCTGAGCTCCAAGCAATGAGGATGGCTGAAATGCTGAATGCTTCTAACACTTGGACCACTGAATCCTGCCATTAAAAGTTGTGTGTGATACTGAACCACTTCACAGTAATCTGTTGGAAGCGAATGGCATCAATGGCATCTCTATTTCATATATGTGGCTCTATTCTCGGTAATATCGTGGAATAACTTATTCTGGTTCATTTGTACATCTTATCTTCGAGAAAATGAAACCATATCTACATTTTTTATTTTAATTGTCAACGTCCATTTACATACCTCGATAGACATGGAGTTCTTGACATGTTGTACCAGACAAATTGAGGGTTTTCGACATAGTAAGCAACGAATATGCTACATTGAGACCTCATTTATTTCGACGTGCATGTGTACGTGAAAATTAAAACTTAGTGTAAAACATGTCCATATTACATAAACATAAGATTGCATATATACAATGACATGTGTGCCTACATCTATGCGTATGTGTATGCGTATGCGTATGTGTATGTGTATGTGTATGTTGTTATATATGGTAGTTACAAACATAGATTCATGTGTAGGCTCACACCTGCCTCACAATAGCTTGCGATCACATAAGCCTTCACACTCATTTTGTAGAACTTGACCTCTACACCCTTATGGCATCTCATGCCAAGGATTAGGTTTTGTGGTACCATGCAACATTGATACAACACCTTGGTACATACCGCCTACCTCTTAATTATTTTACAGCTTTTCCGGCACTTCATGCTAATCACTAAGTGTCACAACAACTTGATGCATTCCATTTTGTAGTCTCGAGCACAATACATTACTCTTTTACAACTAACATAGGTTTTAAATCTCCGCACTAGTATAATGGAACAATAATCACTTCTACAATCTTCCATCTTTCACATCACATCACTTACGCAACTCTTGTAGTCTTACGCCAAATCCATGTGTAGCATCTGCAACTTTTGAAATGTCATAGGTAGTATTTACGGTTCTTACAATTCCACACTCCTTTATGCGATACTCAACATCTTGGAGTATTGTGCCACACCTCTCAATTTTGTGTTATGCCAACACACAAGTGTTCCTTTCTTCTCTACGTGTCAATTGTTTCAACACACCCGCAAAAAAACTTTCATAGTCAACATTTATTTTACAACATTCAATTATAATGTGCCACACCAAGTGCTACACTCCATGTGAGTGTCATGTGTCAAATAATCTTTCAATCATTCCTTATGCCATATAGCAATTATTACTCAATCAAGGAAGATGAAATGTCTTACAATTACTTGTCTTGTAATATTTATCATTTGTAACTATCTCTTCTCTAATTATGGTGTATAAATATGTATACATTCAAAACTCGGGTTAATGAATAGCTAGATACTTGCTCCCAAAGCTAGACAATCAATATACTCGCATGTTAGGTGCATCTAATTATTCCCAGAGACTACTTTATATTTATTACAAGTATAGATAAACATTCACTTACTAGTTACAAGAGATTGCACTCTTAGTGTTGTTGTATCATCATACATATCTATAGTATCCCTATTCATCCATTGAATATAATTTAGCATAATGGGTTTATAGATTAGTTTTTAAATCTCTTATCTGCATTTTATAGTACATTACTTATCTCCGGTTATTTATTATATATCACATGACTCATCTTTGCACTTTGGACCATGTGGATCATTGGTATTAGAGAATAACTCCTTATGTCTGTAAGCATGTAAGCACAATGAGAGAAGAAAGCAATACAAATTATCTATATTTCAAACTACCAATAATAGCACCACAACAAGAGCAAGATGGTTGACACCCAAAAGAAGCATGAGAAAACCTCGAACATCCGCAAGAATATCAAATGTGCATTGGAAACATAACACTTTGGCCAATTCCATGGGTTGGTGTCATTTCTCAATCTTACATCCACATCTATTTCTCGCAACCCACATACTAATGATTTCATAATCATACCCCTTTCAAGGTCCAAGTGAATCTCAAAAACAAATTATTTGAAGGTAAGATGTACACCACAACATTAGATAAGTGGATATTGATCTCGATGTGCATGCACACTCGTTCCTCATTTTCGCATTCACTTCTACATAACTCACTTTGGATACATAATGGTTTAAATCACACATTACACAACAATTCTCATGTGCAACTGTGCACAACACTAGTTGACTTGTGCTTTCTTGTAGTTCCATGTCGAACACCATAGTGTAATGTTTTTAAATTTCATGTGCAAACTTGTAGCTTTTCACTATTATATGTTGAGTAGTGTCTTTGTGCATTGTAACACTTAGCATCTTGATCATGCACGCCAATATTTTTCAGCCTCAACCTTGCACACATATAATTTCATGCTAGGAAAAATTTCAGCATCCATATGGAATCCTATGGTTTTCACACTGACTACCACGTGACACCTTCTTAGTTCTATGGTGTACTAGGAATCCTCCCACAAAACTACTTGTTCTAGAAACATTATCACTTGAATAAATCATGAATGTAACTCAAACACCACACATGATAGATGTAGTGATGGGTGGTTTCTTCCATCATCACCATGAATCATTGTTATAGTACATCCACATCTATTTCTTGTATCCTAATCACTAGTGATTTTAGAATCATACTCCTATCATCGTTCAGTGAATCTCAACAACCAAGTATCTTAAGAAAATATTGAAACCACAAGATTGGATAAGTGGTTTTGATCTCATTGTAGATACTCACTCATTCCTCATTTGTGTGATTGCATATTTAGTTTTGCACAACTCACTATGGATCTACATAATGTAATGCCCACAAAATTGACACACAAATACAACAGTAAAATTATTGGAATAATTTTTTTTTACTTTAATTACACGCTACACAACACCACATGGGATCCAAATAAAGAAACTCGACATCACGTAGAACACTTACATAAACATGAACCCACTCATACAATAGGATAACATAGGGTACACATCAATGTCTTACTCAAATGTCGTAAATCAGGACAATGACCTAGTTACAATAAGAAACACAGGATAGACATACTCCATGACATGGTCTTTTCATGGTTTACATATTCATTACATTTAGGTTTCCATTGTATGACCTTATAGTTTTCAACATAATTAAACACATAAGGTTTAAAATTTCCTATTTTTCAAACTTCAATTACTTTATTTTGCAGAACATTAGTCTGTAACAGAGAATGTGTGGTTGATCTCGTTCTCCAATTCCATTAGTTATCCAAATTTTATTTGTTAAATAAATTCTTTTTAAACAACTATGAGTCTCCTAATATTCAATTCCTAAGTTAAAGCTTTGTTTCTCAAAAATTGTTTAGTTGACTATAATTGTCTAAAGAACACATAACATGGGATCCTTCATTCATTTACAACTATGTTGCATGTTTTTCTTTAACATTTCACCTATAGTGGTTCCTTTGAAATTCACTCATTTCTCTTGTGGAAATAACTTTATATAGCCTGATCGTGATTAGGAACGTATATACACGCATGCTTCTTCTAGTATTTGACTTAAGGATTTGTTTGAAAGATCCATGTTTACTTAATTCGGAAAATCACTCCCGTTACAAGGAGGAAAATTCACATGAAGAAAAAAGGTAGGCTACTAGATCAATAGAAAATCTATCTCGAGCTCATTTCATAGCATTTTTTAATACTAACAATACACTCTTTTCATCTTCAAATTATTATAATCAACTATGAAGGTTAACTAATTAAGTTGTATCATTCTTGATTCACAATCCGTTGCTTCAATCAGGAATTCAGATTTTCACCATCATATTGCGCATGGAAGGGTACATTACACCTGTGTTCCTGTTATAGATATTTTTATTTGAATTTAATTGACAAATTTTACATTTCAAACTATTTATGTTTCATCATATTAAGTATTTACTCTCAATAGCAAAAATTTCATTACATGTTTCGACAATAAATTCTACTTCCTGAGTGATCCTAGATTTAATATATTCCTATATACACCAAGGGTTCTACTAACTTTTACAAGTCCAACTTGAGTGCAATTTCCTTAACTCATAAGACCTTGGCTACAGTTGAAGGTATCCCATTCTCAAGGCTACACTTTATTATTTCATTAGCATCGTTGTTTAATCCACATTTATGCAAACAAAGCATGTGATCATGCATCATATTTGGTTTTTCAATTTATTAGGTTGTTGTATTATTCGTGGACCTCTACTTTATTACATTCATTTTATGATCACATATGACATTTTAGTTGGTTTTGACATTGCTCAAAGGTGTACCATTTTCGTAGTGGGCATTCCATAGATTAATCTTATTTACCCTTTTTACTAACTACATTTACGTGGTTACTTTGGTCATGTATAACATCATTTTGGAACAAATTTATTCCTATAACACTTACGTAACACGAGGATTTAAGACTACAAGGAGTACGACCTTGCACAAGACAACTCATTTCATTTCTCTTAGACATGTAAGTATTAAGTGTATATTGCAAGAGAGATATCCTAAATAATCTTAAGCATTACAAAATCCTCCTAAGGACCTATTTCAATTGTTGGGTAAATACACAAGTAATTCAAAACATATTCTCCACTCACAAAATTTAGATCTCACAAGACATCAATCATAGGTACAACCACTAGCTATCTTGGAAGGATTTGGCCACCCGCTAGGGCACCAAGGGAAGTTATGCACCAGAGGGTTAAACTTATTCATGATATGGTCATACCTACAACACCTAGACATGATCACCTCACTCGTCCCAAAATGATAGGTTTCACAACGTAAAATCACCACCTCTTAAAATATTCAAAAAAATGTCCTTAATAAGACGTCTTGGTGTGCAAAACAAGGAGATGATTAATGAGGTCAGAGTATTTTATTAACATGATCAATGTTTTATACCTTAGAAAAAGACCCAAATGGGGAAGGAAGTGCAATAGACATTATAGCTCGTTTCTTTTTTTTTTTTTTGATGAGATGAGAATCTACCTAGCATTGTGGGTGTTAAGGAAATAAACCAATAATTAATATAACAAAGGATTAGTTTAATATCTTTATAACATAGGTACAACATTGAGTACAACTTCACATCCAATTCGACACTATAAAATATAGCCACATTGGTATTCCCTTTCAAAATATACAAAGAACAATTCTTCGAACAACAATACATATCATTATTCTATGGTAATACATGTATTGCAAGATGAATATAACTTTACAATGACAACTCATTAATTACAACATATCACATCTAGAAAATTCCTCTTGTTCAGAGTACCTGCAACCAACATTGCGTCAATCCTAGGACTGAGTATGGAAATCCCCTACACTCAAGCATAAATCCACACATTCATCATTTTTAACATTTTCAATTAAATAGAAGAGAGAGAGAGAGGGGAAGAAGATAGAGTTCATTTCTCATGCATTCACGCTTTCACATTCATTGCACTTAATATTTTGGTACTAGAGAGAGAGAGTAAGGATGAGAGAGAAAGTTAAGAGACATTTTATTTTCCATTCACAATGTCATAACCATTTTCATTTCATGTCCATTATCATTTCATTTCAAACCAATTCACATTTCCTAATTCATTTACGTTTTCAAATCAATCAAGTATAATAGTCGTTTCTAGACAAAGAAGAGAGTCGAGAGATAAAATCACTATACATTTCAAAATTCATTTATACAAGATAAAAGATCAAATAAAATTCTACATATAATTGCAATGGTATTACGAGGTCACACGGTGGCTAGAATTCAAACGAGTCTCAAAAAGGAGATTGTAGCTAAGGTCGAGAAAACAACCCAAAATATTAAAAGTACTTACAAATGGGTCTCAAACACACTCGTTTAAAATTCATTCACAAAGTTTGATGATTCCTACTTATTCCCCCATATATATATAATTCATCATGTCTGCGAGAAGTTGATTACGATGAGCAGAGCTCAAGTTACAAGGGAAACTTCGGGGCTAGTTATCGTAATTGCATCAGCAGCTCTTGTCGCACAATGACTAGTGGGCCCCCAAAACCCACTTGCAAAATTAGTTTCCGAAGGTGTTTTCATTGAACTAAAGGTGGGTTACGATCCTCTTGTTGGCAGTCTAGAGGTAAGAGGTAGTGGTTTTCAATTTCACTCAAGCTAAGTGATAACCGTAAGCCGAAACCAATTGTGTTTTATTAAAATGACCATGTCACTATAAGTGACTGATAAGCTAAGAGGGTTTAGGAATATGAATTGAAAGTACATTAAATAATTTTAAACAAATCGGTTAAGAGTTCCCTAAGGTGTTCCATGTTACCAGGGGTCATGCAAAGAGTTTCGGTTTTGCAATACGTTTGGTTGTGGCGCTCCATGCGCACATGACTTTCGAGATTTTTCTTTAAAAAAATTAAGAGTTAACATCAAGGTAATATTTTTTTACAATTATTAGGATTACAGTCCTTATCATTCAACATTTTTATTTATGAAAATCTGGAAATGATGAAGTGAAAATTTGGTGCAAGCGAAAAGGGGAAAATCATACCTTTTTACGCAAAACTCACAATCCCCGCATTTGACGAGACCGAATCAGCTTTAGGAAATCCGCCAACAATTTTCAGCTTTTTCATACTTCCTCTATTTGTATTTCTAAATTTCCACCATATTTATCATCCATGCATTCTTTCTCTAATCTTAAGGTTTCTGCAAGCTAACCGCCATGGACTGCAGTTGTTCCTTGCAGAGTGAGATTTTATGGAACAAGGATGGCTCGCTAAGTCTGAAAGCTAGTAAGGAAATTTTCCTATTATAAACATTTCAAAACATGGATAAGTTGGCTAATAAATAGACAAGGAAGCATCATACTAGATATTATGCTCCCCATATTCAGACTAGGTCATTAGTTTCATGCAAATAAGGCAATGGAAACAGTCATCCATATAGTAATCTTTTGTTTGCACCTTCATACTTCTAAACTCCTCAATAAATCTTGTGAAGGTGTCCTCATTTTGTTTTAGCACTTGGGTCATCATCAATAATTCTTTGGCGGCTTCACCTTTTGCACGTTTCAACTCACCTTTCAATTGATCCAATTGTGGCTGCACTTCATCTAACTACTCAAATTTTTTATTATTATTTTCTCCTCAACACTTCTTAGTTTGCTTGCTGTTTTGGCATTCTCCTCTGATAATTGATTCTTTTTTCCAACAACACATTCCATGTCAAATCTCGGTTGTCATTCAATTCAAACCTGGGTAGACTTTAATTTGAAACATTCTACCATCTTCTCAATTTCTCGGAGGTTTTCTTCAACAATGAAAGGAACAAAAAGAAGATTGTTCCAAGCCACAATCTTAGATGATAATAGCACACCACATTAGATTTTCAAAAACAGAAGAGCTAAAATACCATATATGGAAATCCATCATAATCCATAATGTTTAATACAGTACAATAGAATGAATTTTTTAATTATTCAATAAGAAAGATGTACATATAGGAGGAGGGAAGTGCAACTACTACCTAAATCAGTGGTGAAGAACTCCCACTAACTGATACTGGTAGTTAACTCCAAAAGACTAGTAAGCTAACTCCACATAACTAAGAAGCTAACTCAACACAACTAGTAAGCTAACTCCACACAACTAGTACACCTAAGCAAGCTAACCCAACAAGTGTAGGGCTAACACAAGTGTAAGAATTATCCTAATAAATAAATAAAAGGATAAATAATAACCTACACTAACACCCTCTCGTAAACATAACTTAGGTAGGAAAAAAATAAGGTGGGTCCCGCAACAAGGCCTAATGAGGTACCCATGTACAACAACTGGGAAAATTGGACACCATTGCAAGGTACCCAAAACTAGTAATAACAAAGTAGAGAGCAAAATCCTGCTGCAAGATATCCTCAGAAGCTCGGCTCCAAAAACTTGTACAATGCTGAAGAAGTGTGGTGCGCACTATGGTCTGAATCCATTGCTCAATCATATAACTCAAAAATAACTGACACTAGGCTTCACTAGAATAGCTCCATGCAAGGAGACTGTCAATGGAGTGATGTCGAAAATGTAAAAAACACCAAACATAATTTGATCAATTGCTACAAATAGGTGTGCCACGATCCAAGAACAACCAAGGCAACAAGGCAAGGACACGAGATCCAAATAAATAGGAGTGCCACGATCCAAGAAAATCCAAGGTAACAAGGCAAGGACACGAAACCCAAAGAAGCAGTATCAACACCACACCCTCCCATATTCTTTGAATGAGTAGAGTGATACCACAGATCTGTATGAGTTTCCAAAATCAACTACTTAAACACTCGACAAACTAACATTTTTCTTCACCGAATAGCTCCCCACAAGAGAGACTGTCAACATGCCAAAAAAGTGTCGAAAATACAGATCCAAAATATCTCAACAAACAAGAGAGATATAAATGTATACACCCATAGATACAAGAATGCAACACCCAAAAGTTTAGGATGTCGGGCTCAACCGAAATTACATCCACAAGTGATCACAACACCCTCCCAAATTTGGCACTTTATAATTGAGTGCATGTAAATATTACAATGAGTAATAGTACCTTTTACATTTGAAATATGTGTATAAAAATTTCACCAATGCATAGATCTCAAAAAAATACACAATTTCAAAACAAAGATCACCTTAATCCGAGCTACGGATCAAAAGTTATGAGCTCTAGAAGGTTTTGCTATTAAAATAATATTTTAATGCTGATCTTTTTAAAAGGTACACGTGACACCCAAATGTCCAAAGGGTAAAAGAGTGCATCCACATGATACATGCACTTGTAACCAAAGGATAAAATCCTGCACCCAAAACCTAAACTATCCAAAGGGTAAATCATTGCGTCCAGAGGGTACACGCCAATATCCAATGGAACCTTCTAGTGTTCGAGTAGTTGATTTTTGAAACTCATATAGATCCGTGGTATCACTCTACTCATTCAAAGCGGTATGGGAGGGTGTGATGTTGATACTACTTCTTCTAGTAAAAACTACTATTTCGGACTATGCCGAAAGTGACCTTTTTGCCCAAAATAGTAGTCTAGATTTCCCAAAATAGCAAATCATGCACAACCGCCCGTGGACCCCTACCAAAAGAGGAAAGAAACGACTTTTCCAAAAAATACCTCTTGTGCACTGACCGAGAATACTATACCTGAAGGAACAAAAAACCATATCCGATCTTGGAAAACTCAAAAAACCCAGAAAATGATTTGTTGGTTTTCCTTCACAGCTGACACAAATCCCAAGGCAAACTACCACAATTCTCTGCACAATAAAAAAACAAAAAATGACTGCCTCCCAAAATGGTTGAGTTTATAGTCGATCTTAGGGTTTTTCCACCTTCCAGATCCAATGCAAGCCTCTATTTTGCATTAAAATGCATGCAGCAACAAAATATGAGCAAATCCTGAAATATATGAATATATAAAAAAATTTATTTGTAAAATAAAACTTACAGAAGGATGTCAATAGCAATCTCCTACTCCGATGCCATGAAAAGAATGATAAGAAGATTATTCCAATCAGATCTCGCTTTGCATAAAAATGCATGCTGCAGAAAATTGCTCACAAATTCCAAATACATGAAAATAATAAACCCTTGTTTGCAAAGAAAAACTTACAGATGGATGTCTACATCATCTATCGCTCTGATACCATGAAAGGAACGAAAAGAATATTGTTCCAAGCCACAATCTCAGATGATAATAGCACACCACATTAGATTTGTAAAAACAGAAGAGCTAAAATACCATATATGGAAATCCATCATAATCCATAATGCTCAATACAAAGTACAATAGAATGACTTTTTAATTATTCAATAAGAAAGATGTACATATATAAGGAGGGAAGTGTAACTACTACCTAAATCGGTGGTGAAGAACTCCCATTAACTCGATACTAAAAGTTAAGCTAACTCTAAAAGACAAGTAAGCTAACTCCACATAGCTGAGAAGCTAACTCAACACAACTAGTAAGCTAACTCCACACAACTAGTACACCTAAGCAAGCTAACCCAACAAGTGTAGGGATAACACAAGTGTAAGAATTATCCTAATAAATAAATAATTGGATAAATAATAACCTACACTAGCAAATGGACCCATTTTACAAATACCTTGCTTTCTTTGTTGACCTAAACCACCATTTTGAAAGCATATTATCATAATCATTTTTTCAAACAGTACACGTGATTTGTTAAAATCTCCCGTTTGGTGTAGGCTAGGAGAAAATTATCAAAAATTAGTTTTCCAATATGCTTTATTGGATGTTTGTGCCTTGTTCCAAGGTTCCTACTTTCGTTGAAGCTTTCTGGGACATCCCCAGGGAAAATTAACATCTTTAGGTGGTGCAGGGGAAGAGTAAAAGAGACAAATCTTGCAGGCACACTAGTGAGATAACAGGAAAGGGAACTTTCAATATCTTAAACAATACAACAACTACTCTGAATAAAAGATAAACAACAAATAAAGACAAAGACCAATAAGCTTACAAGCACGTAGCACATGTGGTTAGAAGCAAAAGAAGTAATATCATAACTACTAGACTTGCGCATAAATGGAAGTGCTTCCTCATCCCCAATCATATTTTGCAGACATCAAAAGCAATAGCGACATGTAGCAAGTTCCTTTCAATTCGGATATAATTTCAATCCGCTTGAGACACAAATATAGATGCACATTAGTCAATTTGTAAAAGTAAAATGAATAGATATTAGGGATACATATTTATCTCGTGAGAAGGGTTGATAACCCATCATGGTACTGATTGAGGATGACTATTGGCAAGATTTTTTTCTAACACAATCCCTTGTCACATTATGTACATTGCCAATATCTTATTACTACTAAATTACAACTTTAACTTGGGTTCCAATGTGGTTACCCTTTGGATCTCGAACACAATGCTTAATTTATTATGCAAGAAGATTCACAGGTCAGAAAAAGGATTTTAGGATATGTCACTTTCCCCTGCTGCAATGGTGTGTTGTCGGTGCGATTACTACACATAATGGTTTAAGTCACACAATGTGCAACACATTTTGCATAAAGTACAATACATCGTCTAAATTACCTTGCTCGAGTTCCATGTAAAACACCACCACACAACTTGTGTTAACCTTTTTGCACCATCTTTTTAGTTGCACGCTTTTATGTATTGTGTATCACCTTTGTTCCTTGTAACACTCAACATCTTTCACACACATGTTTAGCTTGTTCCACCTCGAGTCTTACACAAATCTAGCATTGTGCTATGAAAAATTTCATCATCCACTTAGAATTGAAATTGAAATTCTTGTAGAAGGAGAATAAAACTAGAAAATTGAAGTGTTGATCAATATTTGATATAACATGTATAATAACCCAAAAATAGCTCTATACCATCTAAACAAGGCCCATGAAAAGTAGTGAATAAGCTAGTGTAATTGCTTATGTATTGATGATCGAATTGTGTAGTGTATGCACCATTAAAATTTAAAAGTAATCTTGTTGGTTAATAAATAAGAATACCTCGCAATAAAAAACACTTGTAAAAATTACAATTTAATGAAGTACTATGGTGTCGTGCTTTGGGCCATTCTTTTATGAATACAAAAGGATTAATTTTCTACTTATAACTCAACTTATAAATAAAGTTAAACTCAAAATAGAAGCTCTAATAATATTAAACAACTCCTAAAGGAAATTTTTTTCCGCCCTCTGATTTTCTGAATTTCTGAGTCCCCTAGTGTTGGCTCGATGTCGACCCTTCTGGTCTAGACCGGGAGTACCACCCTACAAACTCTAGGGGCCTATCTCCTGGCCTCCCCTTGAGGCATGGAAAAAAATAGTGGAAGGGTCCTCTTCTGCTTCCCATTCGGAGAAGTTGACTCCTGTGCTCTTTGATGGGTCCTTCTCTCTTCACATCCCCTCTCACATCACGGAGGTTGTTGCTTGCCTCTAGAGATCTATCCCTAGTAGGTAAGCTGATGGGTCCCAGACCCCCCCTTGAAGATATCAAAAAATGGGCCCACATGAAATGGAACCCTTGTGGTGCTCTGGAAATAGCTGCGATGCCAAACAGATTTGTCCTCTTCTCTTTCAGCATGAAGGAAGACTTTGCTCGAGCTCTTCTGGGTGGTCCATGGTTCTTCAGCAGAAGAGGGTTCTACATCAAGAAATGGTCACCTGGCTTCAACCCGCTCACAGAAACAATGACACAGGCTCCAATCTGGGTTCGTCTTCCAGGCCTTCCTTTGGAGCTTTGGCACCCTACGGTCATCAAAGGTATTTCTCTATCTATGGGTTCTCTAATTGCAATAGACCAAGCCACAAAGGACAAAACTAGATTCATTCATGTTCATTTCTGTGTCAACGCTAATGTCAGTTGCCCACTCCCAAAATCGATTGATCTCTTATCAGATTTTGGAACTTGGTCTCAAACCATTGAATATGAATATATTCCACAAGCATGTTCAATCTACAAAAGCATCGGTCACAGAGCAACCGGATGCCCCACTAAGCCTCATCCTAAGCCCAAAACCCTTGTAACCTCTCCCAAGAAAAAAGGAAAATATATTCCAAAGATTATTCCTGAAGAGACCCTAGTCATCCCTACTTCCAACCCCTTTTCCCTCCTTGAAGAAGGAGAGATCACTGTCGACTCCAACTTGGTAACCCCTCTCGCCCCTAGCCTCTTTCCACTATGGTTTCTATCCCCATGGAGGTTTCCCTAGCCTCCCCTCCCCTCCTCGGTGGTTGACGTTGCCCCCTTCTCCACCTTCTCCCTCCCCCTCCAACCTTCTCCTCTCCTTCCCCTCTCCCCATTCTTGGCTCGTACTAGCTCCACTTTCCTTGGTCCACCTTTCCTCCCCTCTCTGATTCCCAAATCTCCCCCTCCACTCAAACCTCTTATGACAGCTTGAACCTCCACCTGACCCGAAGTAGTTGCAAGAAACCTGATATTGGAATGGAGAAATTTCATGGGCATATCCCAGGAAATGTCAAGAGTTAACAAGAATCAACCCTAAATGTGGCCCAAGGAACCCAGAGCACCATCCCCATGGTTGTGGGGAGTAAACCCAAATCCAAGAAATGAAGGTGATCTCATGGAACATAAGAGGTCTTAACTCTCTGCAAAAACAGAGGGTCCTCAAGGATATGAAATTTAACCACTCTCCTGACATTATCATGCTTCAGAAACCAAACTCAAAAGGGAAGTGTTATCCCAAATTCACCCCCGAAAAATTTGGTCAGAACAAACCCCGCACATAGAGAAAATATGAAGGGAAAAATTCATCGTTCGAGCCCGAGTCAAAGGAAAGCGGGGAATCGGAGGAAAAGTTAAAATTTTCCTTTTGTCAAAAGGAACAAAGATAAAGATGGAAGCGCATCCCCAACCAATCGAAGGGTGCCACGTGTCCAGGCGGAGCTTCGGGGCTGCAAGAGTTTTTGAGTTTTACGTTTTGTGTAAAAGGGAAAAGAGATAAATTGCTAACCTGCGAGCCCGATTTTTGCTCTAATCCAACTACCACGTGTCCCAAACCAAAAGGGGGCCCATTTTCAAAATGTTTTCCCCATCCATTCCTACGGACTGATACAAAATTTGAAGGGGCGTATCTTTCGACTCAAGGCTTGAAATATTGCAAATCTGATGTTGTTGGAAAGATCTCAGCCTCACCTACGCCATGGAGGTATGAGACTTTAATTTTGAGGAGGTTAGGTAAGGGAAAATGGAGGAAACATCTTTGGGCCTTCAATGTAGGATCCATCTGTCTCAACAACCAGATCGGATTCGATTTGTTTCCATCGTTCCCTCTTCTTTCAAGGTGCCAAATCAAGGAACCATGTAGTAAAGACGGATTTGGGGGTAGATTTTATCGAAAGCATTTGATTTTCAGTGGTTGAGCTTTTGAAATGGGATTTAATGCATATCTCAGAGTGGTTGGAGCAGGATTCGATTCTTTCCTTCTTCTCTCTCCCATTCTTCTATATATTGTAATAGAGGCATCATTTCGAGAGGTTAATTAGTTATTCATTCTTCTTCCCCCCCCTCTCTCTTTCTTCTCCAGGGTCGAATGTGGATTTTAAGCCTCCTCCCTTGGTTTTGTAATGGAATTTTCTTGCCTCTTGCCCATTAATGGTGTACTGTGTGAACTCCTGGAGCAATAAAATTTGTTTCGTGATGCGTTTTGTCCATCCTTTGCTCATTTTGTTGTCTCTTCTCACCTCTCACCATTACAGGGTATACTATGCATATCTCTGATGTCCATTGCAGGTTTTGGGAGTTGTGTTTAAGGGGTTCAAAATGGTGTTCTGTGTGAAATTTATCCTTGGTCTATGATGCATCTATCCATCATCTCCATTGCTCACCTCTCTCCATTTCAAGTCAGTTGGGTTTGTGATCAGCAATTCCCTTTTCTCGGTGTTATCACCTTTGTAGTGTAGGATTTCTTTATTTTCATGCTCTCTCTCTCTCTCTCCTTGGTCCCTTGGAATTGTTAGATTAGGAGTAGATAGTCACATTTCCTTCCTTAGAAGTAGTTTAGTGCTAGGATTAGGAAGAGGAACCAGCCTTCTCTAGAGGATCATTCCCATTTGTAAGTCCCACAGCTTGGGGAATGATCCAATGTTATGTAAATCACACCAAATGACCCTGCCTTAGAAAAGTAGATCCATAACTCATTTGGGGGTGTTGTGATTTCATGTTAATAGTTTTGGCATGCCCATCATGGCAGTTTGAAGCACCTTACCACTTCACTTCATCAGGTTTGATGTGCTCTTGGTGAAGATTTCAGCCTTTGGAGGCACTTTCAAGCACATCTGGCAACTCCATCTAGTCAACAACCCATCCTCTAAGTTGCAGACCTTTTCCATCCATTTCCAATCATTTTCATCCATTTTCTTCTTCCATCTCTTTCATTTTCTCCCATTCCATGAGGTTGTGCAATCATGACTTCATTCCCTTCATGGAACTCACACTTCTTTTCTGCAATGCAAAGTGACGCTCCACCTCCAATGCTTTTCATAACTCCTCCAAATTGGCACTATGAGAAGATTCAAAATCACTATACCTATCTACAATAGCAATGCCAAAAATAGCTTGGCCATGAAACTTATCAGGAATAGGGATATGCATATAATGACAACAACAAAATGGAAGATGTTGGTCTATTGGAGAATATTCAAAAAATGGAGGCTGGTATGGTTCAGTCAAGGGGCATAGCACGAATGAAGGCATTCAATATTGGTTACAGGGGCACCTTGTCCATGGGAAGGCCCTTTTCTAAGACATTACAACCCTCAAGAGAAGCTTGACTTCATGGTTGAAGTGTTGCCTCAGCTTACACAGTGGATTGAGGACATTGGGGCTTATGAGCAAAGTGCGGGACAACCTTGTCAATGGGTAAGTCAATCACCAACTCCCTGCCTTTCATTTTCTCTCCCTCAATCTTTATCATTTCAGCAGAGGCAAGAGTCAAGCCCCTCACTTACTTGCCCCAAGTGTTGATTTCATTTCTCCATCTCCTAGTCTTCCACCTCATCTCAGTTCTTTTGTCCTTTTCCCTTCCAAATAGTCATCCCCTCTAAACAAATAAGAAGTTGCACCTCCCTTCCCACCACAAACAATTGCAAAGATGGTTGAACCCCAACCTGCCACTCCTCTTGCTTTCCCAAGCCCATGTTGGGAAGAGACTCAAGAATCCAGTCAAGGAGAACAACAAGAAGAGGATCCCAACAGAAAAGAAATGACAGATAATCTGAAGAGTTAGGCTGCCAAATTTGGGTTTACAAAGATCCCCTTGATGGTCAAGCCAATATAGGAGGTCAAGATTGAAGAACCAGTGGTGGCTGAGGCTAAGTTTGTAGTAGAAGAAGAGCAAGAACAAGAGGAGGATCAATCAGTCCCAAGCCCCATTGAAGAGGAGCAGCTAGGAGAGATCAGGTCAGTGTTAAGTCCACTCAATGAAGAAGGCATCATTGAATATTTTTTTCTTTCATTTCAAGGGCCTGATTTGATTGATGAACCCATGATGGAAGAGGACCATACAGTTCCAGAGGCTCTAAGTGTGGAGCAGGCTACAGGGGAACCTTTAGTTCTTCCTCCCACTTCATCCCCTTCAAGCTCTAATGTTGAAGAAGATTTTGATCTCTCAAACTTCATGTTTGAGGAAGAGAGAAACCATGGTGAGCAAGTTGCAAATCAAGAGGACACCATGAAGGAGGTAGAGCACACGTAGCAGAAGACAATAAGTTGCAAGATTATCTATCTGACTTGGAGGATTGTCTTGATAGAAAGGATCCCATGGAGATTACATCATTTGCTCCTCCATCCATCTTCCACGCACATGAAATTTCTACCATGAAGGAGAATATTCAAGTGCAAAAGCCTGCACTCCATTTTGGCCCTCTGGAACCAAGGTTGGAAGATCTTGATCTTCCATGTTCTTCAAAGGAGGAAGAGAAAAAACATGAGGATATCACCATTTCTCCCACACCATCCATTCAAGAAGGTCCACAAGAAAACTCCATTCTTGGAGTTGAAACTCAGAACAAGGGGCACATTCAAAGGATCAGACCATGCCCAATCAAATACTTGGCTTCATTAGAGCCAAAGGAGAAGCCAAAACTAGTCATGCCTACTCTAGGGCATGAGGATGAGCATTAAAGTACCAAGGGTCATCATCAACACCTTCATAATTCTGATGCAAGTCAGCTTGAGGAGGTATTTTCCATTAATGCTTTGATACCTTGATGATTTGGGTGGAGGACTAGCTTATTGTCAGTTTTTCACTCATCTAACCAGCCATGTTCAGTGCCAAATCAATTGGCTGCCATTTTTAAGAAGGGAAGTTATTTCTCCCTATCAGTTGTAGGCTTTGTTTGAGCTCCCTTTGCTCTTGGTTAGAGTAGTGTACGTAGGTTTGTTTTCATTAGAAGAAGTGCTTTACACACTCTGCATGTTCTACTTGGAGCATGTATGATTTTTAGTTTTGTACATAGTGTTGTTGTGGAGTTTTGTTGCTCTCATGTAGTGTTTGGACTTGGCATTTGGTCAAGATCAGTTTCAGTTCTAATGGGTTTCCAAGCGGCCCAGGGGTCAATTTTCAAAGTTCATATCAGTTTCATGTTTATCAGGTAGACTCCATGCCCAATGGATGCTTCAAGGCCACTGGTCTCTTCATCTAGCAGGCAAATGTCCCCGTGAGTCGCCAATTGTTATCCCAAATTTTCCTCGGAAAATTTGGTCAGAACAAACCCCATACATAGAGAAAATATGAAGGGAAAAAGTTAGCGTTCGACCCCAAGTCAAAGGAAAGTAGGGAATTGGAGGAAAAGGTGAAATTTTGCCTTTTTCAAAAGGCACAAAGATAAAGATAGAAGCGCATCCCCTAACCAATCAAAGGGTGACACATGTCCAGATGGAGCTTCCAGGCTGCAGGAGTTTTTGAGTTTTGTGTTTTACACAAAAGGGCAAAGAGATAAATTGTTGACTGCGCAACCCAATTTTTGCTCTAATCCGCCGCCACGTGTCCCAAACCAAAAGGGGGGCCCATTTTCAAATTGTTTTCCCCATCCATTCCTACAGACCTGATACAAAATTTGAAGGGGCATATCTTTCGACTCAAGGATCGAAATATTGCAAATCTGATGTTGTTGGAAAGATCTCACCTCACCTATGCCATGGAGGTATGAGACTTTAATTTTGAGGAGGTTAGGTAAGGGAAAATGGAGGAAATGTCTTTAGGCCTTTAATTCAGGATCCATCTGTCTCAACAACCAGATCAAATTCAATATGTTTCCGTTGTTTCCTCTTCTTTCAAGGTGCCGAATCAAGGAACCATGTAGTAAAGATGGATTTGGGGTAGATTTTATCGAAAGCATTTGATTTTTAGTGGTTGAGCTTTCGAAATGGGATTCAATGCATATCTCAGAGTGGTTGGAGTAGGATTTGATTCTTTCCTTCTTCTCTCTCCCATTCTTCTATATATTGTAAGAGAAGCATCATTTCGAGAGGTTAATTAGTTTTTCATTCTTCTTCCCTGCCCCCCTCTCTCTTTCTTCTCCAAGGTTGAATGTGGAGTTTAAGCCTCCTCCCTTGGCTTTGTAATGGAATTTTCTTGCCTCTTGCCCATTAATGGTGTACTATGTGAACTCCTGGAGCAATAAAATATGTTTCGTGATGTGTTTTGTCCATCCTTTTCTCATTTTGTTGTCTCTTCTCACCTCTCACCATTGTAGGGTATACTATGCATATCTCTAATGTCCATTGCAAGTTTTGGGAGTTATGTTTAAGGGGTTTGAAATGGTGTTTTGTGTGAACTTTATCCTTAGTATGTGATGCATCTGTCCATCCTCTCCATTTCTCACCTCTCTCCATTTCAAGCAGTTGGGTTTGTGATCAGCAATTCCCTTTTCTCGATGCTATCACCTCTATAGTGTAGGATTTCTTTATTTTCATACTCTCTCTCTCTCTCTCTCCTTGGTCCCTTGGAATTGTTAAATTAGGTGTAGATAGAAACATTTCCTTCCTTAGAAGTATTTTAGTGCTAGGATTAGGAAGAGGAACCACCTTCTTTAGAGGATCATTCCCATTTGCAAGTCCCACACTTGGGAATTATTCAATGTTATGCAAATCACACCAAATGAACTTGCCTTAAAAAAGAAGATCCATAACTCATTTGGGGTGTTCGATTTCACATTAACTTCAAGACAATTAGCCTCTGTAACACCTCCTACAAAATCATCACCAAAATGTTGGCTACTAGACTTAAACCCCTGATGAATGACCTCATCACATCACATCAGAATGGTTTCATCAGCATTCGCTTTATCCAAGGGGGTATCATCACTATTCATGAAGCCATCCACTCTGCCCAACACTCGAAGTCTATAGGAATGATCCTCAAATTAGACATGCAAAAAGCATTCGACAGAGTTAGCTGGACTTTCCTGATCCGGGTGCTAAAAATTTATAGTTTTGATAATAGATGGTTGTTATCCCGTAAAATTGACAAGGGCAATTTTACCGATAACCATACCGAAAATTTTGTTTCGATCCCTCGTTAGGGATCCTTCGTGTTCGAAACGTTGTAAAATCCCTTCCCGGGAAATCTAGTTTTCGAACTTAGTCTTTTTGAGCCTTTTTTGGCTGGGCGCATGGATTTTCCTTGCAACACAAAGTTTTGGTGCGCCCACTTAAAAACCTTTAGCGCATGGTTTTCCATGTTAGCACGTCTTTCGGTGCGCCAAAGGATGTTGAGTCTCTTTTATGCGTGCGCGGCGCATTCGCCTTATTGTTGACATTGCTTTTGTTGCTCCACTTTTCGGTGTGCGCCAAAGGGCGCACATAAATCTCGCCTACAACACAAAGTTTTGTGCGCCAAAGGGCGCACGCTTTCCCCTGTCGACAGCAACTTTCATGCGCCATTTCAAAAGTGGTTGGCGCATTGATGACCAGTTTTTCTATAAATATACGTGCACGCCCAACGTCATTTTCATTCTTTTGCAAAGCACGTGATCGTTCTGGACTTGTCAGCCTCTGCTCCGTCATTTTCATCGCCCTGTGGACCCGCTCTCCAAACTTTTGCTATATATCCAAGGTGAGAGGTTCTCCCTCTTCTCCGTTTTGTGCTTTTGGTTCTTTGAGTGTTCTTGGTCTGTGTTTTGGCTTGCTGGCCGGTTTTAAAATGAGATTATGATTAAGCTAGCTCCTCCCCTGTGCTGTCCTGTCTCATTTTCTTCTTCTTTTCCTCCTCCCTTCCCTCCCTCTTTCCAGATCTGCTGGTAAAGAGTGTTGTTTTGAAAAGGCTTGGTCTGAAAATCTTTTTATGAAACCTTATATGTCCAAGCAACCTTTGAAATGGAGGAAAGAAAGAAAAGGTTTGAGCTATGAGTTTAGTTCTGTGGCGCACTGGCGCGCCTTGTTACACTAAAAATAGTTGCGCCCCTTTGGCGCATCTACCCGCCCTGTTACATGATCTAAACCCGCGCCAATGGCGCACCCATTTGTCATGCTGCATCTAGAACTCATGCGCCCTCAAGGCGCGCCTTTCTCGCATGCTACAAGTGTCGATCCCGCGCCCCCCTTAAAAGCCTTTGGCGCACCATTTATCCATGTTACATCCCGTTTCCATGCGCCAAAGGGCGCACCCAGCTTCCATGCAACACAAGCCTTATTCGCGCAAGTATAAAGCTATAAAGGCGCGGGCGCACCCCCGATTGCAGTAACATGATGTTTTGTAAACCCTTTTGGCGCACGAAAAGTCCATGTTACACGATCCATTCATGCACCCTGCTATAAAATGCAATCTGCTACATCCGTGCGCCATGCGCCTTTGGCGCCAGTATAACCTCTGCAACACTCTTTTTCTATGCGCCTTATCCATTTGGCCTGCAACATGCAATTTTCATGCGCCCTGCGCCCTAAGCCTTAAAATCTCTAACTCTTTCTTCTGCTAGCATTCCAATGGAAGATCAAATGACTAATTCAACTTTTGTGGATTGGGTCTCACTTCTTCTTCATGCAGATCAGCAACTGAGTTCGAAAGAACACATGTCTACGTCAAGCAAGAAACCCACCAAACCAAGAGGAAAGGCTAAGCTGACAGAAGAAGAGATGAAATACAAATATCAGAGGGTCAGGATGCCCGAATCACAGGCTGAGTGTAGTATGGATGTCAGAGACTCAGAATTGGGTCACATTGACATGGAGGAATTCTGGGTTAGGACTCAAAAAGTTACAAGAAGTCCATGGATGGACAAGTTAATAGGCAGTGCCCTGCACTTCGCCGGAGGAATCCCCGTCAGCGCTGTCAACAACGAATTCATGATGGTGATTGCCCAATGTTACAACAAAGACACAAGATGTGTCGAAAATAGCAAGGGCGAGGTAGTCATAAACCTCACTTTGCCGTCATTTTTGAAATAATGCTCGGCATCCCTCACCACCGAAACTTCGTGGGTCATGCTTAGCCAACAAGAATGCATCAAGGCCTGGGAAGACAACGAAGACCAGTGCATGCAGTTAATGAATGAGGTCTACCTAAAGAACAAGAAGGTGGTGACCCGGTGGCCACAGACTATCCACCGAAGTGATTTCTCGAGGAGCTCAGGCGATACTATCACCTTCCCGAGTAGAGTCTTCGGGCTTCGAGATGCCCACTATTTCCATAAATGGATGTCATGTACTTGAGACAATGAATAAAAATTTACCCGATCAGCACTTTTCTTTGGGGTGAAATAATAAGCAGACCATCTCGGCGCTCTGAACAGCTTCGCCACAATAGGAGTGTTCCATATGAACTCCTATGTAGTCTGCTGCAGCGTCGGCAAGGGATTATCCAGTGAGCCGAGTGGAGTATGGCCTCGGGCCAAGATATTTGATTACTACCCAGTGAGAAAGTGGAGAATAGCATCCAACATTTCACAAAAGTTAACGATGCATTCTTCTATCATGTCATCTCGCCTACCGAGGCCAAACATGACTCATAAATGCCGGATGACCAAAAACATAGTGGCGATCCATGAGAGAAATGGGGGCCTGTTCACCCAATTTCCCACGTTCACCTATCTGAGGGCTGCCAACTTTTTGGGAGAGCCAACCAGGCTACCAAGGTATGTTGGGCCTAAGCTGATTCTACTAGAACTGTCAAGGCAGCTGGTCACATACCATGAGAAGTGCCTCAAAAGAAAGAAGGGTGGAACTCCTTTCCCCCTCAAAGTGGGCCGATACACATGCTCCACCCACCATAAGGCGAAGGAAATGTTCGCAGAGCTGGAGCTACTCAACTTGAAGCATGACTTCCCAGCCAGGCCTACCTTCGACCCAAGAAGCTGCCTGCCAAAAGCGAAGCTCGATCCGATCCATGTCCCTCAAATTGAGGATATTTACATTGACGTTCTCCATGAGGCGGAACTCAGAAGAAAGGATCACTCTCGCTTAGCATTGGCGGAAATCATCCAATACGGAGTGGCCATTGTCCCCGAAGGCTTCCAGACTACGGAAGATGAAGTAGATAAGGTGTATAATGACACAGATGGGGACAATTGGCCCTTCCCGGCCATTGACAGGAATAAGGCTCCTCAAACAATTGAGGAGAGGGTCAAAGAGACTATGCGGAGAATAGAGCATTGGTGCCGCATGAACGGACTAATCTACCTCGGGGTAGATTTCACAACTTCCCGTTGGGCAATGCCCTCCAGGTCCAGAAGCGGTGAAAGGCAAAGGTGCAGAAGGCGAAACTAGCACCATTCAGGAAGAAGCCCCTGAAAGTCCTCTTCCCTCAGAGCCAGAACAGGTTATAACTCTGGAGGAAGAATTGACAGAGGATAGTCCTATACGCCCATCCACCCAGGATGTCGGCGTCGCTACAACTTCAGAGGTCCCTTCTATCCCTTCTTCTTCTCTTCCTTCCCCTCCTCGAGTGACTCAAACGACCACCCCTTTGGTCGTGTCCTCTGCCCCTTCTTCTACCCTTTCCCCTGCTTCTTCATCTATCTTCTCCTCCCTCGCTGATTTGTCTTCCTCTATTTCTTCCCTCATCTCCGAGCTCCCTTCCCTTCCTATGTCTTCTGCAGTTGCGGTTTCCCTTCCTCCCGTGGACACTTCTTCGGCTATTCTTTCAATGCCGCCGCCGCGTGTCTCCACGTTTTTCCCCTCCTCTACCGTTACTGCCTCCCTCTCTGTCTCTGGTCCTTCTTCTATAGGACCAGCTTGGATCTCTCAGCAGCTGAGCCAACAAAAGAGGAAAGTCCCCATCGCTCCGATGGACTTTTCGGTCATTCCAGCTAAAGGAGCAAAGAAACAGAAGCCGGTTACACGCTTCTCGAAGAGCGCTGCAGGTGAGAGAGTCATGGAAATAGCGTACCCCAACCCCCTCAAAGAGAAAGAAGATCATCTCTCAGACAGATTTCACCGTGACCCAAGTCACAATGGGGACATCCTCTCGAAAGTCTCCGGGGAAGCTCTTTCCGCGATTGATGCACTCTGCAAAAAGCTTCAGAAATGAAAGAGGAGAAAAGGCTACTTCAAGGAGCAAAACAAATACCTGCTGAAGCCTTACGAGAAGATGGGAAGTGCACCTCCCACAATCAAGCCGAGACTCCCGAGCTGCTCGGTCGGAGAAGATCAATGAGTATTCAAAGATCGGCGAGCAAGGTATGGCCGTTTCTGCTTGGAGGAGCCAAATCCTCAAGGATAGTGAAAGAGTAATCGCCGAGTATACCAGTTTATACCTAAACATCGGAAAGGCGAATAAGGAACTCCAAGCATTAGCGAGTCCGATATCAGAAGAGTTAGAGCATGCTAGACTCCAGCACGAGACCTTCCAGCAAATGTTCGACTGTTCAGTCGAAGATCTGGTCAAGTTCGGAGTATTCGGCCATCCAAGGGCCCTCAACAAAACTATGTCCACTCTGGACTATCGGATAGATCAGCTAGAATTCGTTCTGGAAAAGATAGACAAGGTAAAGGAAGAGGCCCTGGATGCAATGCATCAAATGGAGAAAGTTGTTCTCGCCATGACTCCAGGGTTGCTCACTCCTTCCCTTACCTTGAGATCAGCCGATGACACTATCCGGATCTTCAAGGAGATAGCTTCTCAAGGGACAGGGCCAGAGGTCACATTCGACACTGAATCTATCAACAACCTACTGGCCTGTAGGGACTTCATCGGGTTCCTTATCGAGGCGGAGAAAGATTATTCCAAACTCCCGGAAAAGCTCATAGACGAGCGGGAGACTTGCGAAGCAATCAGTGAACGGCACAAGGATCCATCACAGGATCAATTTGGGCCGATGATTAGCAAGTTTTTGGAATACGCTCAGTTCCACATATCATCTCCCCGAGCGGCTTCGAAAATGCAACCCCTTTTTGGCCGCGCAGGATGATGATGATGATGAGTAGATTCTTCTTCTTCTTCTTCTTCTTCTTCTCTATTCTTCTCGACTTTCTTTTTGAAATTTCTAAAATGTGTTGATACTGAATGATGACATCATCCATGTTGCATCATGGGATGATGTCATCCACCAAGTTGTCAAAGTCAACATGACTTTTAGATATTTTGTAAATATCTTTGTAAATAAGTGGTTGGCTCCATTTTGCCTTCTCTCTCCCTCATCTTCTATAAATATGGGAATACTTGTTGTATTCAGTGTGAACATTTTTTAGATAGAAATAGAAGTGAGGAGAGAAAGACTTTGAGCTTTCTTAATGTGAAGAGAAATGAACAAAGAATACAATTATTCAGACTTTGTGCTCAATAGCTGTGTTATACATTAGATCTTTCTTACGTTAGATCTGTATGTGTTTAATCTGTTGGATTCATATCTACTTTTCTGTCATTTGCTCATCAGTATTGCTTTGTTTATTTATGCAAGTAGGTTTGGCTCTGTTTACTACCAAACTAAAAACATAAATCTTCTAACCTTTACGCTTTGGAATTCATTTCTTTTCTCCTTCGGATCTGTTTCTTTCTCTTCTCCCTCTTTCATTCCTTTCTTTTCACACTGAAACACTCTCTTTGGGATGAGATCCCAACCCCGAAGGCGAATCATGTGAGACTTGCATAGGTTCCTGCTAGTAGAAATAGCAATAAACCGGTTTAAGCTTTCATTGTCTCAAAGAGGGGCTAAGCCACCTTTGCACACTGTTGGCTCGTCTATCCATAGATCCGTCCACGCGATGATTTTCGGACCAACAATGGTGTAACTAGATTTTTTCTTGCAACCCCTTACTTCTCGATCCTCATAAATGGCATCCCAACAAGCTTCTTCAAAAATAGCAGAGGTATTTGACAAGGGGACCCTCTATCTCCTTTCCTCTTCTTGTTAATGGCAGACTCCCTCAGCAGAGCTCTTGAGGCTGCCAAGAGTCAGTCTGACATTTCTGGTATCAAAATCACTTCCATCTCCCACCGCCACTCATAGCCAATTTGTGGACGATACTCTGCTCTTGAGTGCCACCTCGGTGATTGAAGCTTGTGCCCTCAAAGAAATTTTAGAAAACTATCAACTTGCCTCTCAGCAATTGATTAACTTCAACAAAAGTAGTATATCTTTCTTAAACACCCCTCCTCAAACTCAAAGGAGGATTGTTGACATATTTGGTTACAAAATTATGGACTTACCCTCCTCCTATCTTGGCATTCCCCTTTTCAAAGGCAAGCAAACCAAGCATCTATGGAATCTAGTCATTGAGAGATACCAAAAAAATTGGCACTTGGAAAGGAGCCATTCTTAGTCAGCTGGAAAACTTCAATTAGTTAAAGCTACTCTTCAGAGTTTACCTATCTATTTCATGTCTCTTCTCAAAATGCCTTCCTCAATGATATCATTGTTGAGAGAGAATCCAAAATAAATTTCTTTGGTTGGGTGTGGAAGACAAAAAGTGGATACACCTTGTCTCTTGGAATGAAGTCTATAAGCTAACCAATCTGGGAGGGCTTGGGATTAGACAGATTGTTGATATGAATGTTGCACTGCTGGCTAAAATTGGTTGGGAAGTGGCTCAAGGTAACTCTCACTAGGCTCAGCTGTTGAGATCTAAATATTTATGGCTCGATTATTTGGAACTCGGTTACTAGCTCTCTTCCTCTTTTACGTGCTAGAACCAAGTGGAGGTTGGGAAATGGCAGATTAATTGACTTCTGGTCGATTGGTGGATAGGTGAAAACCTCTATGCCTTAACCCTATTTGGGACCCTATCAAAATAACCCTCATCAATCACCATGGCAAGAAATTTTTTGGTTACTGGAGAGAGCCTAATTCAATCCCCTCTTGGCATTTACTGGATTGGTTGGGCATCAATGATCATCAGAGTCAACTTTTGATTCAGTTGATAATTTCCTTTCCTCTCTCTATATTCCTTTCTCCTTACCTATTGATGATCATATTTGGCCCCTCTCCCCCTTTGGATCCTTCTCTATTAAAGTTGCCTACAACTCCAAGCTCCGGACCAGCTCTGGACCTCCTCTCTACAAAATTTGGCCCAAAGAGTCTATTCCCAAAATTGGCTTCTTTTCTGGCTCTCCTTCAAGAATTCTTTCCTCTCGGAGAGAACTTAAAAAGGAGAGGCTTCTCCCTTCCCACACGTTGTGTTCTTTCTTGCAAAGCCTTGGATTCCTCCTCTCATCTCCTTCTTCACTACCCCTTTTCCTAGGCTGTTTGGAATTGGCTTTTGTCACTTTTTGGAGTTATCTGGACTTTCCCGATTCAATTCATGATACCCTCATTCAATGGTGTTCCCCCTTCTCTCACTGGCCCTTTCCCTGGCTTGGAAACTTATCCTCCCCCACGGCCTCTGGGGTATTTGGAAGGAGAGAAATAGGAGAATCTTCAAAGACTAGTGTATGGATCCTAAGAGGGTGGCCAACCATATCGCTATTCTCTTCCAAGACAATCTAAATGGCTTCTTATGGAAGAAATATCAGCAAAAAATCCAGTTCTGCAATAGCAAGGAGTGGTGTCAGCAGATGGCGATCCTTCCCACTAGTAAACCCTCTTCCCATGCTCGCTCTTTTGTTTGGTGGCTCCCTCTCCCCCAGGCTAGATTAAACTTAACACATATGGTGCTTCTAAGGGTAATCCAGGGAAGTTTGGGGGGTACGATCGTACAAATTTCTTCTAGTTCCCCTCAAGCTTCTATAACAGCTAACTTTAGCATGGGTACCAACCACCGCACTGAAGCCTTAAGGGGCTAGAGCTGACTCTTAAAATTGGCAACGAACCCTTAATTGTGGAAAGTGACTCTCTCAATATTATAAATCTCCTCAACTCGGAAGACCCAGGACAATGGACTATTAAAAATATTATTGCTGACATCCGTCTTCTCCAAAGGAACTTCCAGTAGATCAAATTCCAGCACATCTTTCGGGAAGGAAATAAGGCGGTGGATTGCATGGCTAACATTGGTGTCCTCCTTGATACTCAACAAATGTGGTTAGGAAATTTTCCTACCAATCTCCTTCAAATTGTCCATAATGACTGCTCATTTTCTAGCTAACATGTGGCGGTGGGAGTCTGCTCCTTATGTTAGCAAGCTTAACAAAAAGCATTACACCCTTGCCAATGACGGCGGTCATGATTATCACATAATTTTGAAGCAACGCTTCTACAAAGCCAAGCACGTGGGAAGAGAGTTACTCCATTTGTGTGGATCTGGGTCTAAGATACACCCTTTCTCATCATAATTATCATAGGTACATGAGGACGGGTGATGTGGAAGACTCCCACAAAAATACGAGCCTTTTAAAGCCAACTCGTGTCTCCTCACCTCGATTCATTTCCACAGAATCTTCACCATGGGAGGGAAACTCAAAAGGATTGAACCTGCTTCTTGCACTTGTCTGAAGGAAGACCAGGAAGTCTGGAACATTCTTAGGGACAATGGCGTAACTACATTCCTAGAAAGAATGTTTGGGTACTCAACTTTGGTTTCTTACGGCTCCACCCGCTACTTGGTTTCACAAATGGTCTAAATTGGCAATACCCATTTCACCATCTCCACCAATGCCATCACCTCGGTGACTGGCCTTCCTACCTCCGGGCTGTCTACTTCAAGAGGTCTTTGCAAGCGGAGCTTCAGGATTTTATTTCCAAAGGTGAGAATCCGACTAAATATCTTTCTGGTTATGTTTTGGGAATCCTGCTCCCCCTTTAGGGACAGAGTTGCAGAGGTTATTATGAGATATTTCACCATTGATGGGTGATACAGGTTGGTCTTTGGTCCCCACTTCTTCATTCTTTCTCACTTACACTGGGGGAAGAAAATAAACCTAGCTACCTTTCTGTTCTAGTCGCTCGATCACTCCATTAATCTTGTTAGGGAGGGAGAAGGCCCCATTCTACGTCAAGGCCTTCTTTACCTCTACAAATTCGTTGCTTCTCCTATTGAGTTGACACTTTTCCCTCCCAACCATGGTCGGTCCCGTCGTACCCCCACCTCATTCCCCCTTCCATCCCCGACTTCTGTCCCTCTTCCATTCATCACGACCGCCTCTAATTCTCTTTTGACTCTGACTCTAATGTTGCCATCATGGGTTCCTCATTCACGAGCTTTGCTCCCCCTATTTCCCCCATTTGTCCTCCACCCTCCCCGGCCAAACTTGTCTTGAAGACCCTGATGTTGTTGTTGCATTCACTGCTTCTTCCCCAACCTCTAGCTCGGAGCTCCACCTCTCAGACGCTCTGCTTGGTTTAGCCAAGTTGTATCCTGACTCCCCTGACTCTGGTCCGATTGGCTTGGATGAGGAGCTAAAGGAGGAGGGGCTAAATTTCTAGCATGGTACCAAAAATATCATCATGGATGATAGCAAAATCATCCCACAAGATATTCAGATGGAAGTTGCTCCAAACTGGGAAGACACTGCAACTGGAAACACAACGAAGGATAATATTGAAACTGCTACTGACACTAACAACCATCCTGAAGAATGCCAAGTTGAGTTGGTGACCTCCATCCTGGCCAAGCTTCAACGTTCCTTCTCTATTCTCAAATCTTGGGAAATTTTCACTGATAACACCAGGGCTGCCATCACCAAAGACTGCTCCGAATCGTTAACTCGTAGATCAATTTGGCCAAAAGGTTAGGTTCTATCCAGCTAAGAATATTGTTATCGAGCTGAAAAATCTCCTTTGATGTTTTGTTTTTCTGCTCTTGGTTTTGTTCGAGTTGTTCATTTTTTTGGAATTTTCATGGGTTTCTCTATATGTAATCCTCATCACTTAATCTAGCCATTGGGATTTTTGTACAAGGTTGTGGGACCTTCTAAAACCCTCACTTTACCCTTTTTCCAAAAAAAAAATATTAAACAACTCCTAAGCTAATTTTTGAATTCTATTTAACTCAAAAATAGACTCATGCAATCCATGGACAAAGTCAACATGCAAGAATCTTTTCTCGGAATAGAATTATGCAAGCTAGGCATGCATTCAAATCCTAATTATGGATCTCTTCTAGATAATGTGCCCCAATGTCCCTAAAATATAGGGATTGACATAAAATCTACATATTTACACTTATCTTAACTTAAAGTGTTTCCCACCTCTTTGGGAATGACTACACAAGAATTTTTATATTAGAAAATGATTTTCCTTACTGTATAAATTTTCATTGTCATAATGGACCTCCATTGATAATGTAATGGGAAAATTAAACCTCGCATGCTTGGAAAATAAATATTTTTTTACTCTCTTTGACATGTTGCGTCCATTTGAAAAGAGATGAAAATGTTGGTATTAAACATATGTTGATACATTTTAAGTTGGAAGTGGTTCAAAATTTACTCTTTACTTGTATTAAAATAATGACATGAAAGCTTCCTCTCTTATCTCACTTTGTCATTTAAAATTGGATAACACAAAATTAAGTTGCCTCTCATTAATTCTTTCTAAAACCAAAAAAATATTCCATAATGTTATTGTTAATATGGGTTAGATTGAGTGTTTTTTTGGGGCATCACATTGTACTTATCCAAAAATTGACAATTGGCAACCTATTTTTATCATTTTCACTATTGTTTAGAAAATCACCGAAAATCACATATTTGGTCCTAATTGAATTAAAAACATATGACTAAAATAAATAAGTCCTAAAACATCCTAAAATTATATTTTTAGATTATTTTTAAAAATATAAATGATCTAAATTTAGCAGAATTTCAAATGTCAAAATTGACATCATTCCTAACGTTCCCCCTTAATGCACAATCATCTTCTTGAGTATTATATGTGTATTCTTCAGAAATTTCTTGGTAAGTATATTAGCAATTTTATCCTCTATATTCAATGACAAAATATTTATCATTGACCAAGTCTCTGATAAAGTGATGCTTGAGCTCAATGTGTTTGGTTCTAGCATGGAAAACTAGATTCTTAGACAATTGTATTGCGCAATGTTATCACAAAATATTTTTGTAGGCTCAAGTTGATACTTTTGAAATCAACTACAATTATTTTTAAACACATTTCTTATGTGCAAACTGATGAATTTTCAATATATCTAGCTTTAATAGAGGATAATGCAATAGTAGCTTGTTTCTTTGAAGTCCAAGAAACCAAATCGCTTCCTAATGTGAAGCAATAACAAAGTATACTTCATGTCATCAATAGAACCTCCCAATCTGAATCTAAGTATCCAACAAGACATAATGAACTTTCTGGTCTAAAGTGAATACCATGATCATAAGTCCCTTTCACATATCTAAAAATTCTTTTCACAACTTGCATGTGTTTGAGTGAAGGCTTTCCCATGAATCTAGAAACTAGTGAAACCCCATAAGTGATATCAAGTCTAATCATAGTGAGATACATAAAATTTTCCAAAATGCTTATAAAAACATTTTCATCAACTAAAGAGATGATATCATCTCTCATTATTTTTCTCTACTTATAATTGGAGTATCTCGTAGCCTTAGAATCTTAAATATTGCAATAATGGAGTATCTTTGTGACACCATGCTTTGGGCCATGATTATATTAATACAAAATGCTAAATTTTCCACTTACAAATAAACATGCAAAACAAGTTATTAAACTCAAAATAAAACCTCTAATAATATTAAAATACTCCTAAACTAATTTTGGACTTCCATTTAACTCAAAAATAGACTCATGTAATCCATGGACAAAGTCAACATGCAAGAAGCTTTTTCTGGAATAGAATTATGCAAGCTAGGCATGCATTCAAAACCTAATTATGGATCTCTTCTATAAAATGGACCCAAAGATACCTAAAATATAGTGAGTGACATAAAAATTATGTAATTGTAGTTGTATTAACTTAAAAATCACATATGTTGAGTTATTGTTGTACCACTGTTGAAACTAGGTTCAACACCTCAATGAAACATGGGATGATCTCTCAATGTGGGACTTGACTATATGAGATCACCCTCCGGAGAAGGCTGACTTCCTCTACCTATCTATCCTACCACTAACACTACTCCTAAGCTAAGCCTATAACTAACTAATCCTAATCTAAGCCTCCAAGGACCAAGGTTAGACAAAATACGAGAAATAAAGCTAAGCTAAGAAATTGGCGATGATACCATTAAAGGAAGGGGATCGATCTCCATGAGGGGAATAACAAAAGGAAACAAAAAGAGGAGAGGAAGAAATGTGCCACATACCAATCCTACATCAATGCTTCCATTGTAAGCATTTTAGACACACAAAAGGGAAATCTTTGAATATAATCCACACACAATATACAAGGAACAAACATAGATGCAAGAACATAATAAACGTGAGCATAGAGAAAAAATGAGCCACATCAAAAAGGTTTTATTTATTAAAGGATTCATAGTCTATTACATCAAAGGTGGAGGGCACTAGACACATTACAGTTTAGATACAAGGTCTATAACTCATGAAATATCAGTCACCATTTTGACATGGTGACTTTATAGTTAATGGAGATGATCCTTTACAATGATTTTTTTAGTTGCATTTATAGAAAGAAAGAGAGTGATATAATTTAAATTGAATTAAACCTTATTTTATATTTACTACGGTAACTAATGATATTCTAATGATAAAATATAGTAATACACAAACAATAAGCATACAACAATATGAAAACCTAAGAAAATGAGAGAGGGAAGGTGAATTAGCTGATTTCGTACATGCTTTGGGAGTGACCTAGACTAAGAAACTACTGAAATAGATTGAAGAGAGTGTTGTTAAGGCTCAACGAGGGTTCGGAACTCATAATTACATAGACGAAGCACTCGTGGAAGGACAAGAGCGTCATAGCACTAATGGCTGATATGGGCACTAGTGTCCACCCATATGCTTAGACTTAGGCCTTTTAAAATGGAGAATATTCGATATTGATATTCATTTGTCTCTCTGGTTTAGTTATAATGTTGTCGATCATACCTATAACCTATAAAATAGATAACTAAATGCACATGCCCAAAAACCACATCAAACCTAATAAAGAAGATGTAAAATGAGGAGTTAGGCCGACCCAGGGTCACTTAAGATTGAATGTACAACCGAGCGCTCCACCGCATCTCAGAATACATGTAGTTATTTGTATATGTGTGTGTAATGATGCCTTAGGTTTCCCTTGTGCAAGTTATGCTATGATAGTGGGCTAGATCTATATTACTCTAAGTATGCAAATGTGTTTGATGGAATAGAATGAACTTCCCCTCCTATGTTGTGTATGTAGAGTGATGCAACGCTTGTCCCTTGTATGATTGTGCTAGATTAATTCCTTTGAAATTCTCTTGTGCCTTGATGCAATATTAGGCGATGATAAATAATTCTTATATTGTTTGGTCCCTACTTTATAAGAAGTAGTTGTGTGTGTGTGTGTGTGTGTGTGTGTGTGTGTGTGTGTGTGTGTGTGTGTGTGTGTGTGTGTTATTCCCTTGTTTTAATTTTGAAATTGACAACTAAAAGGTTGACCTAAAGTACTAAAAGGTTCCCAAGAAGTAAAAGAGACCCAAAAGGGTAAGAAAATGATAGAGAGGGTCAGGAGCACCTGTGAAGGACATGAGCTCTTGGACATTTTTGTTCTAACTAGGCGCTAGTGTCCGAGGCCATAAAAGATAAATCAGTTAAGTATTGATAAGGTTGTAAGATGTGTAAGACTAGTAAGAATGCAAAAGATAAAGCAAAAGGCCAAAAGTTGTCAACCACTAGTTTTCTTGCTTAGGAATCATGTATACATTAGTATGCTTTAAGACCTATAAATGTACCCAAGTGCATAGATTTTGTGTCTACATTTTCCCCCACTTTATGTTGTTGAGTGAATACTCGATAGAATAAAGTAGATAGAATATGTGTACCTTGTAATCATGTAGAGAAGAGTGTAGCCGATAGCATGTCGAGTGGACAAGTGAAGTGTGAAGTGATCGCAATGTGAAGCATGGAAACTAGGAAAGGGAGGTGGACCCTAGGGGTGAATTATATGCATAGTAGTGTTCTATTGGAGTTTGTGCTCACTGATGTGAGTTGTTTCTTGTTACGTATAAGGATGGACTTGAAAAAGAAGAGAGACAAATAGTCAAAGTTCTATATGTGAAAAACTAGAGTAAGGTATATATAAGTAAGTAAGAAGTGTGTAAAGGAAAGAGTGCACCTAATGTATGAGAGAGTAAGGGATAGAAATTTTTTCCTATTGTTCTTTGGAGATGCTAAGAATTTGAGCATCTTGTCGCTAATGGTGAGTTTTTGGGCGATCTCATACCAAATGCAAGTTTTTTTGGCGATCTCAAGACAAGAGTGAGTTTTTGGGTGATTTCATGCCAAGAGAAGAGTTTTGGGGAGAGAGGTCTTTTTTTATCACTTTCAATGATACTTCCCAAATAAGTGCAATCAGTAGATGGCATGTCCCTAAACCGGTTTTAACCTATTATAACCTTTTGTAACTAATTGAATGGATTCTGGCAGAATCAAGGCAAGTGCCTAATACTAGAGAACTATATTATAAATTGTTGGAAATTGTGTTGAATTGAGAAGTTGACTATTTTTTTCCATTACACAAGTTCCCATGTGGGAGACAAGCACCCACCACTATTATCTGCTACTGGGCACTAGTGTTTGCTTTGTGTTTGTGATCCAAGTTTGAGTTTAGACCACTCTGTAACTATGTGCATGTGTCATTTCTATATTGTGTTGATTTATTTTGGAGCTCTGAGTTGTTAAAAGGGGGATTTATTCACCCAATAGATGCCCCCCTCATTTTTTGTGTATGTGATGACCATAGGAGGATGTGTCCCAAAGGAGAGGACCCGATACTTGATATGCATATATGAGATTGGATACCTACAAGGGGTAAGGGATGTCCGTGGTTGAAAAAAAGGCACATAAAAACAATGTAGGCTATAAATAAGTGTTAGTGTAAAAGAGATAGCATGTAATATCATACAATGTGGGAAGAAACTATGAAGGCAAGAAGTACTACAAAAATTGGGTTGCATACATGGGACATCGCTCACAATGTCACAAGACAATCAAGGCCGAAGTGGCCATAAGAAAATAATGATCAAGCATGACATAAGGTATATCCCTTTAACAATATCAAATAATAATAAGCAATAAATGACAGATAGCCATGGTTGTGTTAATCTTATAAGGAAAATGCTTCACCTAAAGCACCCATTATCATTTTAGAAATATAAGTAGTATGTTAAATCGTGTATATATCAACAAAGAGTAAAGAAGTGGCAAATAATGTAACAATAGTACATGTGATATGCGAGTAGAAAAGGCGATTCCCAGAGCCTCGGCGGATAGGTAAAGAGCAGTTTCGATCATCATGCATCTTGTAAGAATATATAAATGTCTTGCATTCACCTCAAGATACCAAGTGAATGTGCATATGTATATATAAAAATATAATGGCATACTAAGAATCCAACTAGCATAGGAAACAAAGTGTAACATGTGAATAGTATAAGCTAATAAGAGACAATATAACCAAGATGTACAAATGTTATGGGAATGGGATGGTGTGCTTTATGATATGCAAGAGGTATAGGTGGTAGGAGCAGTGTGTTTCCCTCCAGAAAATGTATGTGAGATGAGGTTCATTTTAGGAATTCACCCTCAACAGTCATGTATGAACCATAAAACAAGAGTGTTTCATCGGGTAATGAAGATAATATATGTTAAATCACGAGCGTGAGGTGTAGTAGATAAGCTATGGGTAGATGATAGAAATGACCAAGAGTGATATGGGGATAAAGTACGAAGTCCCCAAGTATGTGATTAAGGTTCATTTAATGCCCTCAATAGTCATATATGAACCTTGAGAACATGAGTGTGCCATCAAGTAATTACGATGTAGTGTGTGTACCATAGATGTGAGAGTGCGTAGAAAGGTTTATCGTGAAGCATAGACCATAATGTATAGCAAAAGTATATTATGTGGAAAAGAGAGATTGACCACATCCATTAATGAATAGATTCAACCACCCACCACCACCAAGGACCAAATGTCATAGATTTTGTAGGTTAAGTATGGGTGTTTGAAATTACTCCAATCCCATGTCATCATATCACCGGTGCAAGAGGACAACACCACTCGAAAATAAATTCAAGTTCGTGGAGTGGTTGAGTGCCCAGTTTCAAATTAGACACAACTTTATCATGTTTTTGTATGACTTGAGGATTTCCCTTTATTTTTATGACCCTCACAGCCTTTCTCTTATTTTCCCTATTCTACAGATTTTTTTTTGACCTCCTCCAAGATCCGCGAGTAATTCTTAAACTTTGTAATGTGGTATACCACCTATGGACCTTTATCTTTGTCTCATGGAATTCACTATTCTCTGCGACTTCATCGAAGATTTTGAACTTAAAATTTGTTCTACACACACCACAGTTGTTCCACCTCTTTTCCTTGTGGATTTTAGGCTGTGACAATGTTCCTAAATGTTTCTTGAGATCCCGTAGAACACATAGTTCATGTTCTGTGGCTTCCAACCTTATTCACATCCAAACATGCTTTCCTTTTCCTTACGCTTCTTGCAGCACTTTTTCCTTGCATCGTAGCTTCTCCTTAGAGGGATATATGGTTTATTGCTCGAGATTAGCCAACTCTGCAGCTTCCATATTATCCAAGTCTATGTAACACTACATTTTCATGTTTGGAATCACTAATCTTTGAATTCTTTATTTCACGGGTCCTCAATCTAGAGCCACCTAAGTCTGAAACTTGGATGAGTTATTCAAAATAGCATGGGGTGCTATTTTGGACAACAATTTGGTGACTTTTATAGGACATCTTCTTGCTATATGTAAACATTAGTAGCCTTGAAGCATCAATTGGGCATAGAGTCAATCTTGAAACTTGAATTTTATATTTAAAACTTTTATAACTATCCCTAAAATTCTATTTTGAAGCCAATATTTTGGATCTCTGGGTAAACACTTGGCGTTATTCCAAAATCTTCTGATTTCGACCATGAATAAAGGATATAGATTGTGTACATCTAAAAAAGGCCCACAAAAACTATGTACAAAATATAAATCATACATGTTACAAGAATAAGAACTTGTTTTTGTAAAAACAAACCTAAAATCTTCCTACTCTAACTAAGAGCAATGGAAGCTAGAAAAACCGAGGCGTTGGTTGGGAAAAGTTGCTTCCCTTCCTTACAACAAACGCAGCTATGTGATCAATTTGAAAACTAAATCACATGATGGGGTGAAAGTGTGTGCTGCACTTCCTTAATGCACAAAGTATCAACTAAGAAAATAATGTATACCTTCTTTATTTGTTCTTCATTTGAACTTGTGATGTATTGGAGATGACCTTTGATGATTTAAAGCTCTTCCTCATGCTTTGAAGTGAGTATGACCATTTGTAACTCTATTTTTGTCTCTCAACCATCCAAATATTTGATTGTACATATATTTCTTTGAGCTAATGTACTTATCCTTTGAATTTTCCCATCTTCCTTGCTTTCACCTTCATAAATGGAGCTCTTAGAGAAACTTTCCTCTTCATGATGGATATTTTTGAGCTGATCTGAATTTTGTTCTGCTTCTTCTTATGTAAATAACTTTATTTACACTCTTATATTATTTTTACATCTTCCTCATTACCATGAAACTTCATTTGATGAATTAAAACAACTAAGGATGATTTTGGTGTATCATTGTAATCCTCAAAACTGCAACAAACTCTAAACATGCATAACAATGAGGGTCACTACATTCAATTATAACATTTTACTCACTCGAATCTCTTTTTCTCAAGTCCACACTAATCATCCTCATGATCTAACTAATTTACTTTCATAGATGCCCCATTTTTCACTTTTTTCAAATTCTCATCCTCCCAATCAAAATCACACCAATCCCCGATTGTTATGAACTCTTCATACTTCATGAAACTGGTTTTAGATGAGACATTAGTAAGGGGTTGTTCATTAATTAATTTCTTATAGAATGATGATTGGGGCTCAATAATTCTTACCTAACCATTTGAAACACCCAACTGATCCTTCAAAACATGTTTTGATCGTTGTAATTACTCCTCTCCATGAAATTAGCAAAATATCATTCTACCAACCTTGCAAGATAACTTGGTTTAGTAAGTGTTGGATAGAGGATTTGGATAACATTTGAAATACCATAGTTCTTCAAAGCTTTATGATAAGACTTTGGAGGGTTGTGTAATGCCTTGGGTGGAGGTGGGGAAATTTTACAAAACATAAGGGATGTTTTGGGCATGATAATATTTTTGAGCAACAAATGGAGGATTAGGAAACACATGGGTTTCTTGGATCTGAAGTGGAACAATAGGTTTTTCCTTGATAGTATGAGGGGTTTGGAGAACTTGAAAAGGTGAGGGAGAATGATAATGATGGTGAAGGTTTCCTCTTTCCATCCTAAATGAGACACTTCTCAACTTGCATAGCAATGCCAAAATCATGAAGAAATGAGTTGACTCCTTTTTTATGAATAAATCCAAATTAGAATTAAAGGCCCTTAAATAGTACAAGAATACCATACCTAGTTGAGATTTGAATTATTAAGGAACTCTATGACATCCTCCTTGAACTGATTGTGCAGATATTTTCCATGAGGGATATGATTTATGCATCTTCCTTAAATAGATTGTATGCATATTAAACTAATCTAAGTTAATGAAAAGAAACTAACACCAAGTAGATTCCTAACTTATTTAATTCAACATAAACATCATGATAAATCCATTAAAAGGAAAGCTTAAACTAATACATTAAACATTAAAAACATCAAATGCAAACCATCCTTTGATTGTTTAGATGGGATTTGGATTGTAGATACTTCCTTTAGCGAGTCGTACGTAGCCACGTGCGATCAAAGGATTTCTCCAAGGAAGAGGAAGAGATCTCACCAATATGGATTAATTTCCATTTTTGGTTCTTCTCTTACTACTCTTATCCAAGTAGAAAATGGAAATGGTTGCTTGATCAATAATCCTTCCAAGATTGAAATTCTCTTATCATAGGCATACGTCTTAACAAGGACATGGTGTAGACTTGGAAGGGAAGGGGTGAGGTTCTTTATATATATTTTTAGATTGGAGAAACTTTCATCCTCATGAATGTGGGATAAAAATAAATTTTAGGATTAGAAATTGAGAAGTGTGTTAAGGAATGGTTAAGCATGATTAGGGAGGATCAATTAAAATTTACAACTCATGGGATTTGGATGTGATTTGAATTAATCAATGAGAATTGATTAATACATCAAGTCGACTTATAAAAGCCAATTGGAGGGAAATTAGTGGAATTTAAATGATTAGAAAGGGGGATTCACCTAATGAGAAGGTAAATTCACGTTTGAAAGGTTAATTAATAATATTGGTTAATTAATTAATTAATTAGAATATGATTATAACTAACAAAGTAATGTTAATTTGTATCCAGATTGAGGAATGAGACTGGTTAATTAACAAAATGTTATTGATTAACCGAGATGGAGGGTAATGTTAGCTAATTAGTGAGAAAGACACTAGTTATAACCAAATGATAGAAAAGAGGATAAGAAGTGAAATTCTAGTATTAAAATTGCATATTCGTATTTAGGTGTCTACATTTTCCCCTTTTTGATGTGGTGTAGTGGTAGTGATGCCACTTCAAAGATGGTAGATAATTACGAGAAAATTAACATTTTTAATGGTAGAAGAAAATTAGTAGGATGGAGGATGCCCCTCGAGTGATGATGGGGTGATAGAAGAGGTTGATTGACGCTTGAAAATAAGAAGAAAATGGTCACAATAGAAGAATAAGGCACTACACGACTCAGATTTGAACCGTGCACTGGTTGGCCATTGTTCAAATTGATTTATTGAGTAGGAGCCCATGCCTCAAGTGGAAGAAGAAAGGGAGGGGGAAGAAAATGATAGGTAGAAGGGAAGATAAGATATATGGAGAATGGGAATATTGCAACATAGATGGCGTACCATCTATCTTGGAACTTTATTTGATATAAGCATACAAAAAAAGTGTAGAATGACATGAAGAGCCATAATACTGATTTTTTTTCATTGCTAAAGGACTTACTCAAAGTAAAATACATAAAGCAATACAATATGCGAGAAAGTAAACAAGAAAACCAACAAACAAACAAACAAACACAAATAAACATACTCAAAAACAACGTTCAGAAAGTTGCACCAATGTTTTTGTTATCCAACTTCAGTTCCCAAATGTTTGAGTTATACGAAAAGGGTTAAAATGATGCCCCAAACAAGGATACATGCAAGGGAATAAATGGAGGACATAAAATTCCCATGAAAAAGAAATGATCACTATGAAGCTTACCCAAGCAATGATATATGCAAGGAAGATAGACATAGTAAGCAAACCAGATTTGTTAATGAAGGAAGTGTTATCCGAATTTACCCCCAACGTAAATTCTATAACTTACACAATTTCTTTAAACTTGAACAGGTAGAAATGGTGAAAACGAAAAAAATGAATTTTGGAGGTACCCCTTTACTGTTCTCTAACTTCCCTATTCAAAAAAAATCTAAGGAGTTAGTGAAAATTTGCTAAAAATTTGGAGAAATGGGGAAAAGGCCTATTTTAATGTACTGCGGGTTTGGGGGCTGCAATTGGAATTACTGCGGACAGAACTATGGTTCCTCGCCCTCAAATTGGGTCCAAAATGCTAAAGAAATAATGACTTACAAAAAAATTAGGTCCCAATGGCCCGAGCGGTCCAAGTTCCATCGGGCCACGAGTTCCCTAAAATCTCGGTTTACCCGAATTGAAAAGGAATTGAAGCATGTTCAATGTATTATGGATAAGGCAAAAGTTCGGGGCCCAAACAACACAAGTTTCGTGGGACATGAGTTCCCCACAGAGGAAAAATTTTCTGCACAAAAAAGGAGGTAGAGTCTAACATGGATAAAATAGAATTTTGAGGCCCAAACAACCCTTGTACCCAAGTGCCTTATGTTCCCCGCAAACCCGCAATACAAAGGGAAAATGGTTTAATGTGGATTGTGAGAGCCCACGTGGAACACCTTGACCTTGATCTTAAAATGGGCATAACTTTTGACTTGGAGCTCCAATGTTGAAAAAATTGGACTTTTTAATGAGGGTGGCTCATTGAAAATAAAGAAATGTCTCCATCTCTAAGAATTTAAATCCCGGTCTCGCGTATTACAAGAAATGCCTAGAAAACTCAAAATAGCTACATGCACTCGTAAAGCCATAACTGGAGCAATTCTCAACGGTTTTTTGCAAAATTGGTCTCGTTGGAATCATGGCTCGATTCCAATGCACAATAATATAGAAATGAATAAATTGATTAAGTTTTTATGATAATTTTTAAGTAAAACGATCCCAATTCTATTTGGTTGTTGCAAAGTGGTTGGAGAAGCTTTTAATAAACATGAGCAATCATTCTTTCACTACTTTGCAAGTTATGGGACACCTTGAGATTACTTTTTCAAGTCCAAAATCACCAACCACACTCATTTATCATGACTTGCAATTGGTTGGAAAGTGGATTTCGGGATTTGTATCCCCTTTCTCTTTCTCTTCCAAAATTCTATAAATTGAAATGTTAGGCTCATTGTAAAGGAGGATAGTTTCAGTAGCAAAACTCTGTCATTTTTGTTTTGTGAAGCTAATGTGTTGTTGGCCTTTATAGTGGACTCCTTATATGGTGATCCAGGCCTTCCCTTTGTAATAGTTTAGACTGTGCATATTAATGAAGCAATAAATGCAAGTTTGTGGATGTATCTTCCCTTGTTGTGTTTGTTTGCATTCCCTTTGCCTCTCTAATCTTATTGTAGATGTTTTTGTCTACTTTATGCTCTTGTAGGGATTCATTGTTATTGTGTTTACATGGAAAGGTGTTGTGAATGTTGTTATTAGATCTGTGGAGAACTGTTATCACCCTCTCTAATATGTATTTTGCTTCCATTTTCACACATTGGGGATTGTTCTCATACCCTTCTTTTGGTGCATCACCTCTATAGTGTAGATTTCTATTATTTTCATGCTATTTCTCTTTCCTTGGTCCCTTGGAAGTGATAGATTAGGAGTAGTCAGTAATTTGCTTTTAGTAGAGTTAGTTTGCACTAGGATTAGGAAGAAGAACTAGCTTTCTCTGGAGGTCTATCTCAAGTAGCAAGTCCCACAACTTAGAGATAGTACCCATGTTACCCAGTCACACCATGAGCTCAAGCACACACACTTTTGCAAATCAGAGGGTGTTGTGATTTGGTGATAACAGGAAGATCACAAGATGACCCACGGGCCATGCGCTAGAACAAGTAAGCACCAAGTAGGATTTTTTGTAGTATAGTTTCCAATGTTTAGTGTTTTGAGTTTTTCACTATTTTTTTCTTTTTGAATTTTTAGTATTTTCAAGGTTTTTGTGAAACTATGTATAGAAAGAACCAAGCGCCTAGATTCCCTAACAAGCGGTCATAATATACAAGGGAAAATCTTGTGCATATATACAAGAAGAGGATCATTTGGATCAAGGCCAAGAGGGATAGGTTCAATAGTATAACACACAAATGATAATGGGAAACTAGGAAGAAGTGATGATGCCCCAAATATGAGGTGCTTGTGAACAACATAATCCTCTTATAGCACCGGAAACTAGTTTTTACCAAAGGACTTGTCCAAAGTGCCAAAATTGTGTGGTTTTCACACTTGGATGAATGTATATATATCTCGTGCTCAGGTGTAAAGAGCTTGATATGCATGGCATTCATGGGCTCCCAGTGTTCATCACCATCAAGATAGGAAATCTTATCGGCACGAGAACCAAATTTAGCCACAACAATATATGGCCCTAACAAGTTAGGCTCAAACTTACCTTTCTTTTCACGTTCCTCGGTGGTATTGAACTGATTATCCTTAAGGAAAAGGTATCCCACCTTGAATTCATGAGGGATGATGTGCTTGTTGTAGCTCTTGCAAACTCAATTATGATACACTTTGAGATGATCCAAGGCATGGATATTTTTTCATGAAGTAGTTCTAGCTCTACTAGCCTATCCACTCTATAATCCTTATCATTATCTAGATAATCTCACAAGGATATCCATAAAGAGGGAAGCTCAATCTCTAGGGGTATAATGGTTTCAGTGCGAATACGGGGGAATATGGGGTTGCATAAATGTAGGTGTACGAATAGAAGTTTGCTTAGTCCCAAAGGGTAGGATGGATTTGAAGATGTCAATTATGGATGGTTTTACCAACCATTTTCTCCATAATATGTACAAGCATTTTATTGGTGGCCTCAGCTTTCCCATTACCTTGAGGGTAATAAGGTGTAGACCACTTTTGGAAAATTTTAAAACATTTTCATAGTGCCTTTAATTACTTGTTTTTAAATGATTTACCATTGTTAGATACAATTACATAAGGGATTCCATAATGACAGATGATATGGTTCATGATGAACTTGAAAACATGAGTAGTGTGACATAAGTGAGAGGAACAACCTCCACCCATGTGGTAGTGATAATGTGTTTATGGACATTAGAAGAAGTTGGTGTCAATTTCCCTATGAGATCGAGTCACCATTTTGAAAAACAACCATGGTGTAGTGATAGGTTTCAAAGATTGTGATGGAGCATGTATTATATTACCATGCTTTTGACATAGTAGACATTTCTTTACATACTGAAAACAATCTATCTCCATAGTAGTCCAATAGTATCCTACACACATAAGCTTCTTTGGGAGCAACATGGCACTAGTGTGAGCACACTTTTGCATATGCCTTCAAGCACTTTTTGATTGCTTAGATAGACTCCTCATAATTAAGAAAACAAAATAGACTCCCATCATAGCCTTGATGATAGAGAGTGCCCCAAGTAGGGTATAATGTGTTATTCATTGGATAAAATTAATTAAAAATTTCAACGTACAAGGGGAAGAGGCACCCAAACCTTCACATACTAAACATGATAACATCATAGAAGTTTATAGGACTATAGGATTCAATTTTTCATCATTTCTAGTGGAGCATTATAGGACTATATACAAGGCCTTGAAAAAAACCTATTTAGTGCATACTCTGCCATAATAGCAGCACATGAGATGACATTTCTTTGGAGCATTTTGACAAACAAATCTCAAGCTAATCCTTCTACTTAGTAAAAACATAGGTCTACACATTTGTTTTTTCCTTTTTTCTTCAACCAACTTGGGAAGAGTGGTAAAAAATAATACGGTACTACATGAGGGTTTTACAGTCAATAAAAGAGAAATATACATTTTAAAACTATTTAAACCATAAACCACCACCCTATAAGACAACCAAACTATTTAAAATTTGTTTGATAATAGATAAATATACATTTTTAAATTGTTTAAATTGAACCTCGACAAACACAATATGTTTTAAATCCAAGTCACAAGAGCGCATTAAGCTCAATCCATTTACAATGTATTTTATTAATGGAAATTCCATTTTAAAAACAAACATCTTAGAATAGTTAATAACATTATAGATATTCATTTGACGTGACCGAACACTCAAATTGATCTACCGTGCAGAAAATTCATCCAAAAAAATAGCTATAGTTTTGGGTATTCATGTTTGAAATTCGAAAACACGTGAAAATCATAAAATGTCCTACATGTCCTCCTATTGTAGACTCATGCTCAAGATTTTCCCTATGAAAGAGGTTAGAGTCATATAAAATGCAAAAGCTAGGTGCCAAGTAGAGCTCAATACAAGTAAATATTATGCGTTCTTCAATTGCGTTGGCATAGAGCATGGGGAGGTGGAAAGGATTTTAGAAAAAATGACATATGTTTTATATTTTTAATTGAAATATGAAAAATGATGAATGCATACAACGCCTCGCTATGTCGATTCCCGTTATACTTCTTGATTGCTTTTCCCACGTCGATCCTCCATTACATGTCATCATTGTGTGGGTTGCATGGGTTGATGCGGCTTAAATGGAGGGGGATGGACATCTTTTGTCACTCTATTTTTCATCATGTAAAATGGTGGGACCATAAAGAGACATGTATGTTTGTGCGTGCTCTTTACGATCAACCGTATTTTGGGATGTGATTGAATTTTACCTTTTTCCTACCCAATGAGTACTAATGTAATTGATTGCACAAAGCTTCAAAATATTTTCAATGATATCAACTAATATTTTTTAAACCTATTTAGTTATGGAAACTTCTAAATTTTGTCATTTCCCAACTTTTATATTTCAATAAATTGATGACAATAAGATCCATTTTTCATTTTTATAAATAAAAAATTATAATAAAGTGTATTTACCATCTTCAAAAATGACTTGTGACTAACTTTTAAAACTATGCAAAAACCAATTCCTAGATATATCTACCAAAATCAATACCTCTCCTTTAAACCCTAATATTATCTTTTTAGTAACTTTTTCAAAATGGACATGAAGGTGCTAGATTTTTCTTTCAATATTTCATTTCTTGAACCTTTTCTAGTGTGGTATCTTCCTTTTGCTAGCTTTCTCATTGGTTTCTCAAATGTATACCAAATTTTCAAGATTTTCATTGTCCTTGAGTGTCATGTAATCCCTTTTCATTTATTCTTTTCCCTAGACCATGTTTCACTATTTTATTAAATTTATTTTTTTGCCTTCTTGAATTTTGGATGGATGATACTTTCTTGTGTTTTTAGTAGAAACTTGATTATTGTTTATGTATGTGTCACTTGTAAATTTTTCCTCACACCCTCCTCTATGTGTAATTAATGATGGGCATCTCCAATTTGAGCATATGCTCTTTCAAATACATGTCGCCCGATCATGTTATTGGTGATTCCATTATTGAACATGCTTTTAATGTTATTTGATTATTGTAAAGATTTATATTTTATGTGAAATAGACCATCATTTATTGGTTTTATATAATATGTGAATATAAAGGTACGTGTGTTGAACAAATCAACAGAAAATATAAATTGCTTGTGGAAACTTTGAGTGGAAATGAGGCATGTGTTATCACCGAAAACAACACCCTCTAATCTATCATGAATGAATGGATGAGAAATAAATGTTTTTAGGTAACATGGGATTGTCTCCAAGTTGTGGGACTTGCTACTTAAGACAAACCTCCATAGAAATTTGGTTCCACTACCTTATCATAATGCTAAAATACTCCTAAATAAGGAAATACAACTATCTAATCCTACTCTAACATCCACAGGGACCAAGGAGAGAAGGAAATTCATAAAAATGAAAATCCTAAGCTAAAGAGAGGTGATAGCACCAAAAAAGGGGGAAAGACACACTTAGATGAGTGGAAATGGGAGGAAAATGAAGGAGGAAAGGGAAGACATGAGTACCACAGTCCAAAAATATCCAAACTTTCATTTCCATGGAGCACAATAGAAATGAACCCTATAAAAGAGAATAAGCATGCACAATATACCCCTAAGTAGATGGAGAGGCAAGGAAATGCAATAAACACAAGATAGGGTAAAAAATAGCCAAAAAACATTAATTTTATTGGTTCAAGTGATACACAATCCATTACAATGAAGGAAAAAGGATTAAAACCATTGTAAAGATCCAAATCCAAGGCTTACAACTCAAAATACACATGCAACACTTGTAGAAGGATGCACTAGCATTACAAGAGGGTCCAACCTTTAAAAAAGAGCATCCTTTTACAATTTATAGAAGATGGGGAAGAGAGATGGGGGAAAAGAGAGGGAAACTCATATTTCCACTTTCGACCACTAACAACATGCATTAAATTTCTAAAAAGAAGCATGGGTAGCTTGTCAAGGCCATTCCCACATTATACTTTTCTTGTGAGAGAAGGAATGGGCACCAAACTTCATCAAATTGGGTGGTTGAGCTACCTAGAATTGTATATTTTAATGTTGGAATGTATTTCCTCTTATTTACCCACCTACCAACGATACTAAGTTTATGAAATTTGGAGTAACAGGGACAAACATATGGCCATTTGAAGTTCAGGGGCTCGGGATAGTCATGACAAGGTTCCACACGGGTCCCACTTTGCCGACTTTAATGTGTTTTTTCTAGGTGCGAGACTAACTGGTTGTTTAGAAAACTAAGGGAGCAATGGAATTTTCTTGATGTTCTCATGAGACCCACCATATCCACATTTCGACATTCTTATGCACTCTATTTTCTACCATGTTTAGTCGGTCGATAAGACCGATCGAGAAAACTAGTGACCCAGCAGAACAATTACACATGTTCCCTTTGTACTGGATCTCTCACTTTTACCGCAACAATGCTCTTTTTTCTCACTATCAATCAGATCGATGATGTGGCGAATGGAAGGAACACGGGAATAGTTTTGTTTGTTCCCCCAAATGGTCGCTTCATCTACAATACACACTTTTTCTCCCCCTCAACCTTCTTTGCATCTAGATCGGAAATACAAGGAACACAAGGCTGAAGGAACTATTTCATTGGTTCCTGAAAAACCTGATTCATCCACATTTAAGTCCTGAAACCTCTCCTGCACTTGGGTGTAGAATGCAAGAAAGCAGGGAATAACAAAGGAATAATTCCTCCAAAGTTTTATTTAGCTACACCAAAGCATATTTTTCCTAATTCGTATTATTTTTTGGCTAAGTGTCAGGAAATTAAGCCTAGCAATGGAGAGGGAAAGCCTTGGAACATTGAATTTATCAATTTTTTATCGAGATTGTACCTATCAAAGTTCAAGACAATAATGGCGAGTTATTGAAATAACCTAGGGGATTTTGGATAATGATTTCGCAACTAAACGGGGCTATCTACCTACTAGATGAAGGGATCAGTGGCCTTGAAGTATCCATTGGGCATGAAGTTAGCCCAATATTCTCGAAACTTAAATTTCTCACGCCTAAACCCACAGAAGTATTTCTAGACTTGGAGCTGACTTGTCATGCTTGAACTGATCATTCTCATTATAAAAATTGTTTTGAATTAAGTTTTAATGAGAGTGAAAACTAGGTTTGAATTTGAAATTCCACCACAATTTCCTGAAACATATCTTCTTTAGAGTCCTCCATGAACCACTTTGTACAATGAAACCATGTCATCCAAAAGCAACAAAACATTGTGTAGATCACTTAGGAAATGAAAACTACACTACCAACAAGAAAATGTGTTGAAATCACTTGGAGGAATTGAAAACTAAACTACTATGTACAAGAGAGAGTCCTTTCCTCAATATCAATGCTTGAGATATATCCCATTTACTGAGATCAGTATTCTTCTCCATCCAATTTTGATAAATGGAGAGTGTTTTTACTTACTGACTGAAATCATATAGGGGCCACTCCATATTGCTTCAAACTTTGAATGCCTTCCTAGTTTAGCTCGATATGCATCCCACTTTAGGAATAGGTCCCCTTCTTCGAAAATCCTTTCCTTTTCTTTCTTGTCAAAATACTTCTTAATTTGAGTGTGATCTCTTTCCAATTTTTTCATTACTTGATTTCTCAATTCTTCTAGCTCCATGAGTTCTGCTACCTGAATTCCATGGATTCAAAATCAGACAATTCTAGTTGTCTGATGAGCTCTAATGTTGTTAGTTTAAGGGATATTGAAAGCCTTTCTTCTTTACCATAAACCATTTTATAAGGAGAGATGCTAGTTGATCTTTTGGGGGTGATTTTATCATCCCACAAGGCTGATTTCAAATTTCTATGCCAAGTCATATGATTCGCATCCAAATTCCTCTTTATAATCCTCAAAAGATTCTTGTTTGTGGACTCATGCTACCCATTACTTTGGGGGTAATAGTTTGAATAGGTGCTTAGGTATATGTCATTTCTTATAGCCCAATCAAAGATATTTGTGTCAAGGAAAACCAAAGCATTATTAGAAATGATGGTGGAAGGAATACCAAATCTGGTCATAATACCTTTGTAGAATTCCAAAATGCTTGCCTCATTTTCTTCCTTCAATGAAACTACCTCTATCCATTTGTTCAAATAATCAATGGCTGTTAGGATCCAATTGTGACCTAATCTTGAATGTGGATTGATTACTCTAATAAAATCCAATCCCCATTGCATGAATGGTTTACTTACTGAGATGGGGTGGAGTGGAAGGGATGTTAGTCTTTCTTTTCTTGTAAAGTTCTTGTAAAGAATGCACATTTTTGCATCTCTTAATCCATGCATAGAATTAATTGAAAAGGTTAAGCCAATAGTAAGTAGATTTCATGATCTTGAGAGATATTTCCCTTGGAGAAAATTTTCCTCTTTCTTCTCTATCATGGAACTCATGCAACACTTTCTCTATCTGATCTGTTTTAATATATCTTAAGAGAACACCATTCACATCTTTCCTAAATAGGATGTCATCAATAAGCACAAAGGGAATGGACTAAAGTCTAAAATACCTCCTTTTGGATTTACTCAAACCTTGGGGGCATTGGCCTATTTGGAGAAATTTGACTACATCATGAGTTCAACAAGGGGTAGACAAATCATTGGCTGGTTGCTCTTGATATTCTTATAGCATGAATATGGCTTCTTCATCAATATGTTGGTCTGAAACTAGTTGTTCACACAACCCTTTACCTTTGACCAAATTAGTCACCTTGATATCAATGTCATATTCCATTACTTTGGTTATCCAACCAGCTCTTTTCTCATTCAGATCCTTGTTCAAAAGGAAATATTTCACACCAACATGTGAAACTAGTAGATGGATCTTGTTGTTGGATATTAAATTCCTGAATTTATTCAAACTTCTTATAATAGCAAGGGCATGTTTTTCAACAAATGAGTACCTCACCTCATAATCCTCTAGACCTTGGCTGAAAAATGCAACATGTTGTTCTAAGCCTTCTTCATTCAGTTGCACTAGTATGGCAAATATTGTCTCTATGCCACCAAAATCATACAAGGTGAAATATTTTGTAAAATCGGGATTAATGAGAGTTGGGGCTTGTGCAATTGCGTTCTTTATGGCTTAAATTTTTTTTTCCTTTAGTAGTCCATTTGAAGGACATGCTCTTACTTATCATCGATTTCAATGGCTTGGTAAGGTTGGAAAAGTTTGGGACAAACCTCTGAAAAATTTGATTCTTCCCAAGAAAATTTGTAGTGCCTGCTTGTGACTGGGTAGTGGTAATGAAAGGATGGAATTAACTCTCTATGGATCAATATTTAATCCTTATTTAGAGACAATATGGCCAAGGATTTACCTTCATGAGCTAGGAAGATGTGTTTATTTGGATTGATAGAAACTCCAAACTCCTTAGACCTCTCAAATACTTGTCTTATGTGGAGAAGATGATCAGCTGCATTCTTAGAGAACACGGTGATATCATCTAGATACATAAGAACAATTTTATTGATCATCCCCTTATATTCCTTTTCTATGGCTCTTTGGAATTTTTCTCATGTGTTGGACAAACCAAAGGGCATTTTCCTATAAGCACAAGTTCCCCATTTTGTGGTAAATTTAGTCTTGAATTGGTCTTCTTCCTTCACCATGATTTGATTATAGCCTGAGTATCCATCTAGAAGAGAAAATATTTTAGAACCTACTACTATTTGTAAGATTTGTTCCATTGAAGGTAGTGGGTAATGATCTTTTAGGCATGCCTTAAAAATCCTTGAAATTAACACACAATCTGATTTCTCCATTCCTTTTCTCGCACTGGAACAAGATTAGCAACCCAAGATGAATGCTTGATGGGAAAAATGATGTTTACTTCAATTAACTTGTTCAATTCCTTCTTCATGGAGATCAATATGTGGATTAACATGTCTTTTTTATCCGATAAGCTTAGCAGCTAAATCCAACTCAATGGTATGTTGAGATAAATTAGGATTAAAACCCCTAAGGTATTCATATCTCCATGTAAAAACATCAGAAAATTCTTGACAAAGTTCTACAAAATCATGTTTTTCTGTGGGGTGCTTACCTTACCAATTTGAAGCAATTTTCCTTCACCAACTGAGATTTTTATGTTTGCCTTTTCTTTTATGAACTGGTCATTAGGGTTGAAAATGGATTCCAAGGTCACTAGGACCTTGGGAAATTTATTTGATCTAAGCTAGAAAATTTTATACCCATATTGCTTCTCTAACTTATCTTGATTTATTGAAGAAAACTCAACCTCTTCTTGAATAAAATTGACAATTTGTTGATCATTTTCAAACACATAATTATAGCAAAGATCCAATAGTAGCCATAGCATCCATTGATCATTTATATGCTCACCATTTGTAAATATTGAAAGGTGATTTGAACAAAGTATTCCTTCAGGTTGTCTACCATCGACTTATATGGAATAAATGTCGCATCCTTTACCTTATACTCATAATTAACATGTTTCATGATCAGGTGAGAGTCGTTTATAACCTAGATGATCCCATATGGAAATATATTTTGGAGCCAAATTTAGGTACCAATCTTATGATTTTCCTCTCAATGAAGAAACAAGGAGTCTAAGGAAAAAAATTCTTCAGTAATATCATGGATGACACAATGGTTGGATACATCCTGGATATGATCAATAGGGCTAGGATATCCATTTCCATGAAAAAGTGGAAAGTTTTTTCAAGGCTATTTTAGGGATGTCACCTTCTTTGCTACAAATAAAGGGGTTAGAACTAAAATGAGGGAAAGGGTAAGCTCCTTAGAGATCCATGAGAGAATGGAAACATCAAAATGACTAAAAGGGTGGAGGAAATGGTCTAAAACTAAGAAAATGGGTTTGTTGAATCAGTGGAGTCGCCAGATGTGCTAATTTAATCCTCCAAAGGATAGAATATCACCAAAAACACATCAAACTTGGTGAAATAATGTAAATATCATAATAATTCCTCCCACTGGGCATGCCAAAACTATTGTTACCTAAAGTTACATTGTGATAAAACTAGGTTCAACACCTTAGTGAAACATGGGATAATCTCTCAATGTGGGACTTGATTGTATTATATCACCCTCTGGAGAAGGTTGGCTTCCTCTATCCATCTATCCTACCACTAACACTACTCCTAAACTAATCATATAACTAACTAATACTTATTTAAGCTTCCAGGGACCAAGGTTAGAGAAAATGTAAAAAATAAAGCGAAGCTAAAAAAATGGAAATGACACCGAAAAGGAAGGGGATCACTCTCCATGAGAGGAATAATAGAAGGAAAGGTGGAAAGGAGAGGCGGATACATGCCACAAACAAACTTTGCATCAACCCTTCCATTCCATGCATTATAAACACACGAAATGGAAACATGTGAATATAATCTACACACAACATACCAAGAATGAACGGAAAGGCAAGAACACAATAAACACAAGAATATGGTAAAAATGAGTTACAACAAAAAAATTATTGCTTAAAGGATGCGAGTCCATTACACCAATGGTAGTGGGCCTTGGATGCATTACAATTAAATTCGAGGTCTGCAACTCTTGAAATCTTGGTCACCATTTTGACATGGTGACTTTAAATTTGGAAGAGAATCCTTTAGAATGATTTTTTGAGTTACATTTATAGAAAGAAGGAGAAAAGTGAGACACCAATCACATCCAGTAATGAATAGATTTAACCACCCACCACCACCAAGGACCACCCACCATAGATTTCATAGGTCGGGTATGTAATTCTAACATTAATCCAATCACACACCATCATATTTATAGTTCAACGAACAACGCCGCTCGAAATTAAATTTGGGTTGGTAGAGTGATTGAGTGCAATGTTTCAAATTAGGTGTGGATTTGTTATGTTTCGATATGTTCCACATTTTCAACTTCATTTTTATGGTCATCATGACCTTTATATTCTTTGCCCTATTCTAAGTATTTGTTTCTAACCTCTTCCAAGATCCACGAGTAGCACTCAAACTCAAAGAATGCATTACACCGGTTGTGGCATTTGATGTGCTTTGCAAAGATCATCACAGATTTTGAACTTGTGCGGGCTATACTCCACACTTAAAATTTATTATCCACATGCCATTGTGTTCTACCTCTTATCATTGTGGATTTTATTCTTCTGAAAATGTCACTTTGTTTCTTGAGAACCTATAAAACACATAGTTACTATTTTATAGCTTCCAACCTTAGTTGCATTCAAAATTGTTTTCCTTTTCCTTGTGGTATATCACATCACTTTTTTCTTCAAATCACATTTTTTCCTTAGTGGAATCAATGCTTTGTTGCATGGAATTAACCAACTCCATAAAATTCCATATTCTCCAAGTCCACATAACCCTATATTTTCCATGTCGCGAAGCACTAAGATTTGACTTCTTTATTTGATGGGTCCTCAATCAAAGCCGCCTAAGTTTGAAACTTGGATGAGTTGTTCAAAATAGCATGGGGTTATATTTTGGATAATAGGTATATTAACTTAAAAATTATTTCCCACCTCTTTGGGGATAACCACATAAGAATTTTTACTTATCCGAAAATCGACGGTTGTCGACCTAGTTTTAGCTTTTTCAACATTTTTTTAGGAAATCACTAAAAATCACTTATTTGATCCTACTTGAATAAAAAACATATGAATGAAATAAAAATTCCTAAAATTATATTTTTAAAATATAAATTATCTAAATTTAACAAAATGTCAATTGTCGAAATTGGCATCATTCCCAACAAAGAAGCTTCCAATTTTCTCATATATTGCCAAGTAGAACTTTCCCACTTCTATTATATATCAAGAATCCTCCTACATAAATACCAATCCCAAAATAACTACCACTACATAAATCATAAAATTAAATCAAACATCACCCATAATAGATGGATTGAAGGTAGTTGTTTAAATCATAACCACCAAGTGTTGTAATGACCCTCTCCTAATGTATATATGTATTATAATCACTACAATGGATATATACATATAAAGAGAGTCTATCTATCATTAAATTTAGAGTTTTATCTTTCCCTCTATCACATTCTAAATAGTCCTACTTGATCCTACTCCATCATATTTCTACGTTCTTATTTTTAGTAGCCTTGAAAATCAATAAGGATGTGTTCCCCTTAAAATACAAGATATTTCTCTCTTATTATTGCTCACTATTTTCACACATCTTTGTAAGTTTGTATTCATCACTAATTAATAGAAGTTTCCTTTCCTAAAATTATTATTCCAAAGTAAAGATTGTGTTGTGGTTGATTCGTTGCAATCAATAACCCACACACACCCATCTATAATTTGTTCTTCTTTAACTATCATAAGAATTTCCATCTACACATGGTCCTAGGATCCATGGTTCATATCATTGGTATTACATCATAACTACCATCCATTTTCTATGTTTATTAATGTGTGACTGCAATGATAAAGAGAAGAATAAGAATTTTGTTTTGTTTCCACCTACCCAAAACAACATTGTAGTAAAAGCAAGATGGATAATTCCTAGAGACAACCTAAGCCCACCCCTAAAATTCAAAAGAGGATTTAGGATGCTTTGGAGGAACATCTCAATGAGATATTCATTCATTTTTGTAATTCGATGATGCAAATCAACCTAGTGATTGTATCCTTTCTTTCCCATCCATCCCATATGTGGTTTTAGCTTGAGGATCCTTTCAGGTCCATGTTAACCTCAATATCCTAATGTTTAAAAACAAGATTATTGCCATAACATTGGATAAGTGGTCATGCCAATTTGAGGCCTACTTATCTATATTGACCACTAATGGGAAACATTTAACTTGTATTGTGACAAAGAATTCAATCCCATTCACACTTGGGATGGGTTTTCAATGTTATGTAAAAGTAATGTTATCCCCTCAAGAACTATGAGGATGTATAAATTAAGTTCCATAAGTTACAAAATCATAAGGAGTATTCAATTGAATAACAAGCTAATGATTTATATGACTATATTTTGTGGCTATGTTAGGAACTTTCATAACAAGATAAGGTGTTGAAGCATGTCAATGGAATCTCACCTTATCTACACACCAAGATAGAGTTCTGAGATATGAATATTTAGGGAAATAATATTGTAATACTACAAATATTGAATCCAAGGACAATATGAATTAGTCTTTTGCATCTTTATTCAACGATGTGAATAATAACCAACAATTTATGACCTAATTAAATATATATCATGGAAGTGCATAATAATAAAGAGAATTTGAAGGGTTTGTAATAGGAAGATCAGTTTGATCTAATCATGTTATAATTAACCATTCATAACCATAATAATGAATTATTACTTGTAACAATTAATAAAATGAAAAATGATAGCTCAAATACACGAGGAGAATAATTAGATATATAATTCATAATAGAGAAGATCCAGATGTGTAGATAGGTGGAAAAGGTACATCAAAGGATGAAGATGTTTCCTTATGATTTCTAAATCTACAAACTGAGTAGCGGAAAGATTGTATAACTTATGTAGAGTATAGATTGGAATTGCATGGACCTCTTGACCTAGATTGTACGTTATTTGACTCTTTGGAAATTAGTATTTGAAAATTCTTAAGTACTTTACTTTCTTATAAATTCTTTTTTTGTATGTCATTCATACTCACATAGCTTCAGAAAACCTATAATCACTTACAACAAATTAGAAACCCAAAAAAACTATAATACCCTTCATCAAAGCATTATAAACCGAAACATGAAATCATTTTTATTTGGTGAGGTTTAACTACCTTTATCATTCAAACCCATTTGTTGATTCAATTTAAGTGTTATACTACATTCCCTCATTCCTCATATAGTTCTCATATGTGTTTGTGCAAGTGTGAGAGAAATTTAATCCAACCCTCTAGGGTTCCCTCATGTTTCTTGACACAAATATAGTGTGTTAACTATATAGTACCTAATGTTCTCGATGAAATAGTAGTGTTATATGGTGTTCCTTAGCTACATGAACTAAAAATTTCCTATAAACCCTTTGATAATTCTAAGGGTGAGTTTTCTCTTTTATATACATATCAAGCTATGACCTTTGCATGCTTGGAAATGGAGGAAGCTAGACTCTTTTATCTAGTTGTGTGCTTTATATATATATTATTGACTATTCTAATTAATGCAAAATTGATTTGGGAAGATTTAGGAGACTCTTGAGTGTGTTTGGAATGATATTTGCGGTAGGAGATTGTAAGAGCACCGGGTGAGCTATAAAGTAATATTGACTTGCTTATATATCCTTATGTAGGTGAAATATTCTAATAAGGTTGGTCCTAGGAAGATGAAATTATAATATGAAGATAGTAAAATTATTTTTAAAATTCATAGAATGCAAAGGCATGGGACTATAAAACTCAAGCAAGAAATGGACTCCACATCCTACCATTTGTATTTCCTAGACAGGGAGGATTGTGGTGAAAAAATTAAATTTGTGTCATGATATATAGGGATTGTTTATTGCTCGATTTCATAAAATTTATTGAATTGGCTACAGTATAGTGTAAACATAAACAATTGATGGAAGAGCTAGAGAGATATGATAATTAGATACTAAATGTGATAATTTGTCTTAATAAGGGATGATAGCCAAATTTCGCATTGCAAAAATATAAGTTACCATATTTTAGTGTATACATTGCCCCCTATTTAAGTGTGTAATTAAATATTTCAAGCTTAAAGGAAAAACATACATAAGTGTGCGCACACAATTATTTTTCATGTGATAGTGGTTCTTGGATATGTTAGAATTGACACACTCCATGATAAAACTTGTAACACAATGTATAGTCAATGTCTATGATATAATTGAACTATAACTTAAAATATAATTAATTCTTGTAACTTTAAGCTTGCAAATGTAGTAAAACGTGAAAGGAGCACCCTTGTTCATTTTGTAGAGCGAGTATCTCTCGTTATTTCTATGCTCTTGGAGATTTGGAATTGTTATAGAGATGCTAAAGAATTAAGGATTATTTATCCCCAATTTATGTTGAAGGATAGTCTAGAGTGTTGAGTGTAGCCCAACATTGGAAAGAGAGAGAGAGAGAGAGAGAGAGAGAGAGAGGCAAACCAAAACACCCCTTTTAAGACTTAGTAAATAAGGAAAACCTATGAAGAACCCAACTACTTTGATACCTTCTAAATTTTAAAAACTTATGAGAGAAGAGGAATAAAAACATATGCAAAACTTACCTACTTGTGTTGTCATGATAAATGTATAACATGCAAAATTTAAAATTTTGGTCATGACAACCAAACCCACACTTGAAATTCCCTTTCTTGGTCAATGTAAACCTTTCCACCTGCCAATATCACAACTATGTTATCCTCATCTTGGATGAGAGAAATGTGATAACATGATTTTCAAGTGTGTTTCATGTGCAAATAATTTTACCTATCTTGGTTCTTGAAGCTATTGAGATCTATGAAAGAACAATGCTCTCGAAGGCTTCAAAAGGGCTATTTTTGGTCTTTTTGTCACTAGTGAACATCTTCCGAAACTTACAAGGAAAATTAAAATCATTTGGGAGTTTTATAGGAGATAAATGAAGTTTTCCAATGAATTTTAGGAATATTTTGTGGAGATAATTGAGGTCGGGAACAAGTTAAGAAAAACTAAGTCTTTTAGGCAAAGCACTGGGAAATTCATGTTCCAAAGAAGCTAGTCACCTTGTTTGAATGGTTTCGGGGGCCTCAAGAAGTGTTGAGAGATCATATCCCAAGAATTTTAAATATTAAAAATCCTACTTCATGGTTTAATAATCAAGGAATAATTCTTAGAGTATAAAATGTGGAAAAATGTCCATTAGTGCGGATAAGAGTCATACAATGTGGAATTTTATCAAATGGTTTCAGACATCCTATGAATATTTAAGAGCCTAAAAATAATAAAATTAAATTATATTTAATCATCATCATGACCCAAAAAATTTTAATCTCGCACTTTCTTAAAACTATTCTTGTAACACGGCTCACCAAATGGGACCACCCTAGGTAAAAGGACGATCAAGAAAAGTTTGATGAAGAACTCATTTCAAGCCTCCTAAATATGATCATTGGATTAATTTTACTATTTCCATGAAAATTCATATATTATATGTCCAACATTCATCACATTTTGACTCTAGGGTGAAGGAAACATTTAGGGAAGCAAAACAGGAGCAAACCATGCTCTGAAGCCTCACTTGGGCGCACTGGCACACTTTTGGTGTCCCTTTGCACCATTGGCACACTTTTGAGGTGACATGTCACCGCAAAAGTGTGCCCCTTTCCTATTGGTTGCAATTTTTCAATTTAAAAACATAAGGGAAAGGAAAAAGTGCATGTGGGGGCTTAAGTGTTAGTTTTATCTTAAAGAAGGGGGGCTTTTTCCTGGACAAGCACAATTTTAAATCCCATTTGCACCCATGTCACACTTTTGAGGTGCAATTTCACTCCAAAATTTTTCCCTTTTCTATTGGTGGGGATCTTTGATGTGTTATATGTGAAGTCATGGTGTAAATATGTGAAAATCTCCCTTGTGTGCATGTGCATGCCATTTCCCCTCTCCACCCTCACCCATGGCACACATTCCCCCCTTACACCCAAAGCACAATTTTGAGGTGAAATTTCACCCCAAAAGTTTGAAAAGGTGAAAGGAGGCCTTCATTCTCCATTTCCCCATCCTCCATTTCTCCATCTTCCACTCCTCCACTTCCCCATGTGCACTCCCCTTCTTCATCTCCACCATATAAAGTCACTAATCCTTGCTCACACTTCACAAAAACATAAATCAAGATCATAAAGCAAGTAAGGGAAGCCATTAAAGTTGTCTTGAAGTTGGTTCATCATCTCCAAACACCAGAAAACTCTCCTTTGTGCCCTAGGTGTCAAAATCTTGTTTCCCATAACTTTTAATTCCAAGCTCCATTTTCCTCCAAATTTTGACCATCCCTTCCTCTCTAGAACATCTTTACTATGAGTGTAGGATGGATTTCAATGATGGATCACTTATTTCATTAAATCGAGACATATTCCAGTGAATTAAGACTCCAATATTTCAAGTATTAGAAGAAATCCATCTCTATTTTTGCATTTATTGGATTCCATTTTTGGTTATCTGGATTCCATTATTAGCAATATTGGATTCCATTAGTAGCAATATCAGATTCCAATATTTTCATTATCGGACTTATTCGAGTTCCAATTTCTCTATTATTGGATTCCAATTTCGCTAATATTGGATTCCAATTTCCCTATTATTGGACTCTAATTTCACTATTCTGGATTCCAATAACGTTATTGGATTCCACTTTCGCCACATAAGCCTGATGGCCACCCACTTACATAATCCTAGCGGTTGTTATCTTATATAACCCAAGCGGTTGTTAACTTACATAACCCAAGTAGTTGCAAACTTACATAAGCCAAGTGTCCGCTAACTTACATATGCCAAGCGTCTACTAACTTACATCTAACAAGCAACCGCTAACTTCAAGATAGTGCGTAAGTGATTATTTCCATTTATGTCACATATCAATCCTAATATCATCATACATATACAAATATTCATGCATACCTTATTCAAATCAATAAACGTTGACATTGAAAATCCCTTCCCCAAACTTCCTTGAATGGTGTTGAATTTGATGGTTATTTAGACATAACATACTTTAAAATATTTTATAGAACCGACACGTGTAGCTCGCATGTTTAAAAGGTAACCGTCAATATTTATATACATTTATATAAATAATGTATTCGTATATATTAAGCATAGTTAAAAAGTACGGAATTTTCATTTATAAATTTTGTAAGTAGTGTATAAGTGTGAGTGATCACACTTACAAGTGTGATTGGTCGCACGTCCAGTGTGAGACTTGAGTCACACATCTCTCAAATTGCATTATAAGTGCGAGTATCATCCCGACACTTGCTAAGTACAAGTATTGACTCACACTTCTAAGTGTCAGTCTCGACTTGCACTTCTAGGTGCAACTCTTGATTCACACCGCTAAGTGCAAGTCTTGATTCGCACAGCTAAGTGCGATAACTCACCTGTCAAACAATTTTTGGGTAACGGTAATTTGTCAACACTTCCCTTTAAAAATAGAAAGCAATGTTTATTTATACCAATTATTACTGTTTAAATTTCATTATTTTTAATCTATATTGATGTGAATTTTGATCATTTTTGTAATTTATATATAAATCTATATTAATAATTGACGGTTAAATATTAAATATGTGATTCGTGTGTGACGTTTATTACAAAGATTTGCAAGTATTTTATTACAAAGATTTGCAAGTATTTGCAGTATTAATGATAACCATTTTGTAAGGCAAAATGCTAATTAATGTTGTGTTTGCCTCAACATTAATTAGCCATTAATTCGAGCTATGTAAAATTTTCCATTTAAAATTACATCGTCATTCAAAATATGTGCACCTTTTGGAGCATGTAATTATTGTCAACCATTAATCAGCCATTTAATGAAAAGTAATGTAAAATCATACGCATGCCCTCTTAAATTTGTGTGCCAATGAAATTGGCGGTTGGATTTGTTTACATATCACTATAAGTAGACAATTTTTGAGTTTATATTTTTAACATTTGCCTTTCTATTCTCTTCGTCATTGCGTAAGCTTATTCATCAATAGAAAAATCTCATCATCGCAAGCGTCGAAAATTATGTGCTCGAGTTTTGGAAACGTTTTGATTTCCTCTCCATGCCAAAAATTGGTATGCATTCTCACCTTCAATCCCTCCAAAATTACAAAATTCTGTTAATGTAAAATTTTCCATAGCTGATTAGGGATTATATCCATGTAAAATTTTCCATAGCTAATTAGGGCTTATATCCATGTAGGGATTTTGTAGATAATTAAATAGAAGCAAGTTTGTTATTCAATATTTTGTAGAAGGTAGTTTTGTTTATCAAATAAATAATTTCGTAATATAGTAAACATTTGTTAGAGATTTCGAATGTGTTTCAAAGAGCTTTCATAACGTGACAACTTTGTTGGATTCAAAACCTTGTTATTCGAACAAGGGGAGAGTCCATTAAATTTGAAACCACGTGTTATTTCATCACGAAATTTACGAAGTGTTACTTTGTCCTAGTTTTTCACTTGTCCTAAGACAAGGCGAAACTCCACCAAAGTTACACCAAGTACTTTTCATCACCACTTGGTCTACTCCTTTGTTTTCTTGTTGCCCATTTGGGACAAAAGAAAACATACCTACATAGTGCTATTGATTGATTGTGTCCACCACTTTTACTCCGTTTACATTCATCCTTGCTTGAGACTAGATGGTAAACGTTGAAAGTGTGTTGGTATGTCTTTATATCTTGGTAGCCATCATCTTGATACCCATAATCAAGATTTCATATTGTAGCTAGGTTGTCTCATCATTGACTTCCTTTGAGTTGTTATGTTGCCCGCATTATAGCCATACAATTTTGATACTTACATCTTGTTTCCATTGTGAAACTTGATCTAAGTCTCTAAATTGTATTGTTACATTGCTCGCACACATAACAACTTCTTGATATACTTAGGCTTAGTTTTTTATCCTAACATTGCCTTGAGTTTTTGAGAGTGTTGGCGTTATGTTGTTTTCATCACGATTGTTAGGAAATAAGAGATAAAATATGCGGAATAATCCCTCACAGAATCGCAATAGTAGAAACTAATATGCAGAAATTATTACAGATCTGAAATAAAATTGCAGAATAAAATAACACAACACAAGGAGACAATATTTAACATGGTTCACCCAATTTGGGCTACGTCCACCAAGAATCACTTGCTCAGATTTTATTACAAGCCACCACTCTCTCAATACAATACCCAGATCTGTTTGGAGCTATGCTCAACAAACTCTACAGAATTCACAGCCAAATTCAAAACACATCTGCAATGTTTTTCATACCTCTATCATATGCATAAAACCATATAAATAGACAACTGCTTAAGCAGTTTTACAAAACCGTGGGTATCAAAACCATGGGCAAAACCCGTCCCATAAACCTATGGGTCAAAAAACTCGCCCATATGAGAAGAGCACGTTTCTGATATGTCGGGTGCATTTTTTCGAGGCCAAAAAAATTTACGCCTAAAAAAAAAAAAAAGTTGGGGCCGCATCCCGAACCCTTGCTATCGGAGGCTACTACCCCGGACCCCGCTCGGGGCCTATCCCGACCCCGAACCCCGGCGAGGATACATGAAAAGTGTACAGTCTTCAACACTTTCACACATGAAAACAGACTCCACAACCTAACAATCGCCCACTTGGAGACTAGTTTTCCTCTGAGCAAGCTTCTCAACCCTTCACTAGTTTCTGTGAAGACCAACCAAAGCTGAACACAACTTCAGTTTTTCCCTTGTGACCACCTTGGTCATCTTGTCTACGGGATTCTGACTAGTATGAATCTTCTCCAACTTCAACTTCTCTTCCTCCAAAGTTGTCCTGATGAAATGGTACCTTAACTGTATATGCTTTGTCCTATAGTGGAAAGTAGAGTTCTTAGCTAGGTGTATAGAACTCTGACAATCACTATGCAACTTTCCTTCCTTCCTCTTTCTTATGCCCCAACTCCTCAAGTAATTATTGTAACCAAATCATTTCTTTTCTTACCTCTGTGGCAGAAACATACTCAACCTCCGTGATTGACAAAGCCACCAACTTCTGTAGTCGTGAAATACAGCTTACTGTTGTTCCACCTACAGTGTAAACATAACCTGTTGTGCTCCTCCTGCTATCTACATCTTCAGCCATATCTAAATCTACATAACCACACAAAATGGTGTTTGATCCACTGTAGCACAAAACTATCCCCATGGTCCCTCGCAAATATCGAAGGATCCACTTTATTGCCTGTCAGTGATCTCTACCTAGATCACTCATAAATCTACTCACCGCTCCCACTGCATGGGCAATATCAGGCCTAGTGCACACCATGGCATACATCAAACTGCCAATCGCTGATGAGTAAGGTACCTTAGACATTTGGTTTCTCTCCTGCTCTGTCTTGGGACACCGCTCCTTTGATAACTTGAAATGGCTTGCCAAAGGAGTCCCAACCGGTTTAGCATCCTGCATATTAAACCTCTCCAAGACTTTCTTAATGTACTTTTCTGAGATAAAGTCAGCTTCCGTTCCTTCCTATCCCGAGATATCCTCATACCAAGGATTTGTTTGGCTGCCCCCAAATCCTTCATAGCAAAGGATTCACTTAGCTGCTTCTTGAGTACTTTTATTTCTTGCATGTTTTTACCTGCAACCAACATGTCATCCACATACAGACAAAGGATAATATAACTGTCATCCTCAAATTTCTTTGTATACACACAATGGTCAGAATGACATCTAATATAACCTTGCTCCATCATGAAGCTATCAAATTTCTTATACCATTGACGTGGAGCTTGTTTCAAGCCATACAAGCTCTTCTTCAATTTGCACACCATCTCCTCTTTACCTTTGACCTCATAGCCCTCTGGTTGTTGCATATATAGTTCCTCCTCCAAATCACCATGGAGAAATGCAGTCTTTACATCAAGTTGTTCTAAGTGCAAGTCTTCTGCTGCAACTATTCCTAGAACAGTTCTAATAGAAGTCATTTTTACTACAGGAGAAAAAATCTCATCAAAATCTATACCTTTTTTTGTGTAAACCCCTTGACCACCAACCGGCCTTGTATCTTTTCTTGCCTCCTTCTTCCTCTTTGACTTTGAACACCCACTTGTTCTGTAATGCTCTTTTTCCTTCGGGTAGCTTTACCAAATCCCATGTCTGGTTCTCCATGAGAGCCTGATGCTCCTCATCCATGGCTTGCTCCCACTTCTTCCTGGCATCTACCTGTATTGCTTCATCAAAGCTCTCTGGTTCTCCACTATCAATGAGTAATAAATAATAAAGAGAAGGAGAAAAACGTTCAGGTTCTCTTCTTACCCTAGAAGACCTCCTCAATATAGGAGTTTGGGGTTCATGTTGAGGAGGTTCCTGAACTGATTCATGTGTCACTTTTCCATCCGGAAGATCCTCTACCGTTGCATATTCTTTTTTGAATTCTTCCCTATTTTCCCCAGAATCGTTGTTTATACATGACTTTCTCATTAAAGACCACATCTTTAGATCGAATGATTTTTTTGTCCTTAATACTCCAACATTTATATCCAAAGTCATCACCACCATAACCAATGAAAGTACATTTTTTTGATTTAGCCTCTAGCTTGGTCCTATCATCCTTGTCTATATGAACAAACACCTCACATCCAAAACTCTACGAAATGAATAATCAACTTTCTTACCATACCAAGCCTCCTCGGGTATACCTCCATCCAAGGCACTTGAGGGTCCTCTGTTTATCAAGTACACAAACAGTGTGCTCACCGCTTTTTCCTAAAAAGAAAGAGGCATCCCGCATGTAACCTCATGCTCTTAGCACGTTCCATTATTGTTCTATTCATCCTTTCTCGATACCTCATTCTGCTGGAGTTCCCGGAATCATCTTTTACTGCGGATTCCATTCTTATAACAATAATCATCAAATTCATTGCTGCAATACTCCCCTCCATTATCGACCTCGAGACATTTTAGCTTAAGACTGTTTCATTCTCTACTAAGGCTTTCTATTTAACAAAAGTGTCAAATACATCGATTTGTTTCTAATACAATAAACCCAAACTTTCCTAGTTGCATCATCAAAAAAGTAACATAATAACTTGAACCCCCAAGAGATGATACCTAAGCTGACCCCCACACATCATAATGCACCAGCTCTAACTTACTCTCTTTCTTTGTAGGTTCAACCTTGAGAAACCTTACTCGCTTCTGTTTTCCATATATGCAGTCCTCACAAAACTTCAAACTTTTTCTATATATCCATGCAAATCCTTCTTTATGATTTCCATGCCCTTATGACTCATATGACCAAGTATATAGTGCCACAATGTTGTATCTACTTTTGAAGCCACAAGATTACAAATATTAGTGCTATAAGTGGTTAAATACAAGGTTCTAACCTTCTTACCTCTTGCCACCACAAGAGCACCCTTGGTAACTTTCCAAAAGTCTGCTTGTAAATATCACGATACAACCATCACTTCCTAATTGGCACTGTCGATATCAAATTTCGTTTTAAAGTAGGCACATGTCGACATCCTTCAATAGCCAAGTATTCTCATTCTCGCATCTTAACCCAAACATAACATTTTCCAACTATTCTGCGAAGCTCATCATCACCAAGAAAAAACATGCCCAAAATCCCCTTGAACATAATCAACAAAATAATGCCTATGTGGAGTAGCATGAAAAGAAGCCCCCGAATCTAAAACCCAAGATTCAACAATATTATGCAAAGAAAGAATCAAAGCATCCTGACATACATTACCCATTGCCACATTTGTCTCCTTGTTTTCTTCCTATTGTTTCTTCTTGTCCTGAAGCTCTTAATAGTCCTTATTTGCATGCCCGGACTTTCCACAGTGCCAACATACTATCTTGCTTTTAGATTTTGACCTTGCATGATGATCTTTCAATTTTCCACTTCTTCTCTATTCTTCTTTCTCCCTCTAGTTTCCATTGTCAAAGCATTCATTGAAGTAGAAGATTCTCTCATGACTTTTTCTTCACATTTCCTCGCTTAGAATCACCCCTACAACATCCTCAAACTTCAACTTTGAATTAGTTTGGAACCGAGTTGCTTACCGCCATTACCGTGCTATTCCAACTCTTAGGTAAAGAGCACGAGAATTAATAAATCTCTAACTTCTTCATCAAATTTTATTGTAATCTGAAGCTAGCATATTTACAACCATATTAAAATCGTTTAAATGATTTGTTATCGAACCATTCTCATACATCTTCATATTAAACAATTTTTTCATTAAAAATATCTTATTAGAGGCGAGGTTTTTTCATACAACTTTCCTAATGCATCCATCGCTTCTTTTATAGCATTTTCCTTTGAAACATTAAATAATACCGAAGATGCAAGGCACAACTGGCGGATTGTCCCAAGTGCCTTCCTATCCAAATCCCATCTCATTCCGCATTTGTCATGCTCGAGGGTTTGTTGACCTTCTTAGACAACGAATATAAAGATCCTTCTAATAAAGGTAATCTTCCATCCGCATCTTCCAAAGACTAAAATTATGCCCGTTGAATTTATCAACCCTCGATCTTCCATCATTTGCCATAGCTCCCACTCAAGCTAAAATGTTTCTTGCAATTCAACACTTCAAAGAAACCAACCCAAACTCGATACCAATTATTAGGAAATAAGGGATAAAATATGTGGAATAATTCCTCACGAATCGCAATGCATGAGAGAAACTATTATGCATAAAATATTACGAGATCTAAAATAAAAGTGCAAAATAATAATAACAAAACACAAAGAGATAGTATTTCTTGTTGTTCACCCAATTTGGGCTACGTCCACCAAGAATCGCTTACTCGATTTTATTACAAGACACCGCTCTCTCAATACAATACCCATATCTGTTTGGAGCTATGCTCAACAAACTCTACAAAATTCACGTCCGAATTCAAAACATATCTACAATGTTTCATCATGCCTACCATATGCACAAAACCACACAAGTAGAAAATTGCTTTAGTAGTTTTACAAAAGCGTGGGTATCAAAACCATGGGCCAAAACCGTCCCATAAACATGTGGGTTAAAAATCCCACCGATATGAGAAAAAACAAATTTCGAGGCCAAAAATTCTGGCGAGACAACTATGGAAAGTGTACAATACTCTTAATGTACAAGGTCTTCAACATTTTCACACATGAAAACAAGTTCCACAACCTAACATCCTTCATGGTGAAGAAAGTTCTACACTAATTCGAAAGCGGGATAACGACAACCAACTAAACATTTTACAAATATGGACCCTATGACAAACCAAGTAGTGTAACAATGTCAAATTGTCACAAAGAATGTCAAATAAAGAATGGTAACAAGTACAAAAGGAAATATGTACTAAGGACACTAATGAATGAAGAATGATACACTAACAAAGTTTTATATAACAAGAAGTATCTACAATGAGACAATTAAGACAAGACTCAAATCCAATCAAAAGAACAATTTACTCCCTACATTTTCCAAGATAGGTTTAGTGCAAATAGTGACAACACAATATCACCACTTAGGTCAAGTTTAAAATAAACAAGACCTAAATACTAAGAAAGTGTTGATGCGATCTCCCAACAAGGTATACTAAAACTAGTTTTAAACACAAAGTCCAAGTCTTTGAAAATGGAAGTTACAAATGCGAGCAACGTAACAACACTATTTGGACACGTTAATCAAGATTTTCAATAAGACACGATTTTAGTATCAAAATAATGTTATCGTTGTTAGGTTGTGGAGTCAGTTTTCATGTGTGAAAGTGTTGAAGATTGTACGCTAAGCATACTGTACACTTTTCATGTATCCTCGCCATGGGTTCGGGGTCGGGATGGGCCCCAGCGAAGGTCCGGCGCGGCCTCCGATAGCGAGGTTCAGGGGACGCACCCAAAAAAACTTTTTTAGGCGTAAATTTTTTTTGGCCTCGAAAAAATGCACCCGACATATCGAGAAACGTGCTCTTCTCATATGGCGAGTTTTTGACCCATAGGTTTATGGGACGGGTTTTGCCCATGGTTTTGATACCCATGGTTTTGTAAAACGCTTAAGCAATTTTCTACTTGTGTGGTTTTGTGCATATGGTAGGCATGATGAAACAATGTAGAGATGTTTTGAATTCGGACGTGAATTTTGTAGATTTTGTTGAGCATAGCTCCAAACAAATATGGGTATTGTATTGAGAGAGCGGTGTCTTGTAATAAAATCGAGTAAGCGATTCTTGGTGGACGTAGCCCAAATGGGTGAACAACGGTAAATACTATCTCTTTGTGTTTTTTTATTATTATTCGCACTTTTATTTGAGATCTGTAATATTTTATGCATATTAGTTTCTCTTGTTGTGATTCTCGTGAGGAATTATTCCACATATTTTATCCCTTATTTCCTAATAATTGGTATTAGAGTCTGGTTTGGTTTCTTTGAAGTGTTGAATCGCAAGAAACGTTTTAGCTTGAGTGGGAGCTATGGAAAATGATGGAAGATCGAGGGTTGATAAATTTAATGGGCATAATTTCGTCTTTGGAAGATGCGGATGGAAGATTACCTTTATTAGAAGGATCTTTATATTCTGTTGTCTAAGAAGGTCAACAAACCCTCGAGCATGACAAATGTTGAATGAGATTTCTTTGGATAGGAAGGCACTTGGGACAATCCGGTTGTGCCTTGCATCTTCGGTATTATTTAATGTTTCAAAGGAAAATGCTATAAAAGAACTAATGGATGCATTAGGAAAGTTGTATGAAAAAAACCTCTGCCTCTAATAAGATATTTTTAATGAAAAAATTGTTTAATATGAAGATGTCGAGAAATGGTTCGATAACAAATCATTTAAATGATTTCAATATGGTTGAAATATGCTAGCTTCAATTACAATAAAATTTGATGAAGAAGTTATGGATTTATTAATTCTGTGCTCTTTACCTAAGAGTTGGAATAGCCTGGTAATGGCGGTAAGCAACTCAGTTCCAGCTAACTCAAAGTTGAAGTTTGAGGATGTTGTAGGGGTGATTCTAAGCGAGGAAATGTGAAGAAAAGGTTGTAGGGAATCTTCTACTTCAAAGAATGCTTTGACGAAAGTGGAAACTAGAGGGAGAAAGAAGAATAGAGGAAGCAGTGGAAAATTGAAAGATCGAAGGTCAAAATTTAAAAGCAAGATAGTATGTTGGCAAACCGTAGAAAGTCCAGGCATGCAAATAAGGACTATTGGGAGGTTCAGGATAAGAAGAAACAATAGGAAGAAAACAAGGTGACAAATGTGGCAACGGGTAATGTATGTCATGATGCTTTGATTCTTTCATTGCATAATATTGTTGAATCTTGGGTTTTAGATTCGGGGGCTTCTTTTCATGCTACTCCACATAGGCATTATTTTGTTAATTATGTTCAAGGGGATTTTGGGCATGTTTTTCTTGGTGATGATGAGCCTTGCAGAATAGTTGGAAAAGATTATGTTTGGGTTAAGATGCAGAATGAGAATACTTGGCTATTGAAGGATGTCAAACATGTGCCTACTTTAAAACAAAATTTGATATCGACAGGCCAATTAGGAAGTGATGGTTGTACTGTGATATTTACAGCAGACTTTTGGAAAGTTACCAAGGGTGCTCTTGTGGTGGCAAGAGGTAAGAAGGTTAGAACCTTGTATTTAACCACTTATAGCACCAATGTTTGTAATTTTGTGGCTTCAAAAGTAGATACAACATTGTGGCACTATAGACTTGGTTATATGAGTCATAAGGGCATGGAAATCATAAAGAAGGATTTGCATGGATATATAGAAAACAAATTTAGAGTTTTGTGAGGACTACATATATGGGAAACAAAAGCGAATAAGGTTTCTCAGGTTGAACCTACAAAGAAAGAGAGTAAGTTAGAGCTGGTGCATTATGATGTGTGGGGTCACTTAGGTATCATCTCTTGGGGTTCAAATTATTATGTTACTTTTATTGATGATGCAATAAGGAAAGTTTGGGTTTATTGTATTAGAAACATTTTTTTCCCGAACCGGAAGAGCTCCTTGCTCCATTGTGTGCTGACGGGAAGGAATTGCCCTACACATCGTGCGTTGGCTCGGATGTATTTGACACTTTTGTTAAATGGAAAGCCTTGGTTGAGAATGAAACAGGTTTTAAACTAAAATGTATCAAGTCAGATAATGGAGGGGAATATTACAGCAATGAATTTGATAATTATTGTTCTAAGAATGCAATCCGCAAGTAAAAGATGGTTCCAGGAACTCCGCAGTAGAATGAGGTGTCGAAAAGGATGAACATAACAATAATGGAACGTGTTAGGAGCATGAGGTTACATGCGGACTATCTCTTTCTTTTGGGGCGAAGCGGTAAGCACGGTTGTGTACTTGATAAACAGAGGACCCTTAAGTGCCTTAAATGAAGGCATACACCGAGGAGGCTTGGTATGGTAAGAAAGTTGATTATTCATTTCTTAAAGTCTTTGGATGTGAGGTGTTTGTCCATATAGATAAGGATGATAGGACCAAGCTAGAGGCTAAATTAGAAAAATGTACTTTCATCGATTATGGTGGTGATGATTTTAAATATAAATGTTGGAGTATTAAGTACAAAAAAATCATTCGATCTAGGAATGTGGTCTTTAATGAGAAAGTTGTGTATAGCGGTAGTTCTAGGAATATGGGGAAGAATCGAATAAAGAATATATAGCGGTAGAGGATCTTCGGATGGGAAAGTGACACATGGATCGGTTCAGCGAAGATCCTCAACAAGAACCCCAAACTTCTATATTGAGGACGTCTTCTAGGGTATGAAGAGAACACGAACGTTTTCTCCTTCTCTTTATTATTTATTACTCACCGATAGTGGAGATCCATAGAGCTTTGATGAAGCAATGTAGGTAGATGCTAGGAAGAAGTGGGAGCAAGCCATGGATGAGGAGCATCAGGGTCTCATGGAGAACCAGACGTGGGATTTAGTGAAGCTACCCAAAAGTAAAAGAGCATTACATAACAAGTGGGTGTTCGAGTCAAAGAGGAAGGAGGCAAGAAAAGATATAAGGCATGGTTGGTGGTCAAGGGGTTTGTGTAGAAAAAGGTATAGATTTTGATGATTTTTTTCTCCTATAGTAAAAATGACTTCTATTAAAACTGTTCTTAAAATAGTTGCAGTGAAAAGACTTGCACTTAGAGCACTTGATGTAAAGACTACATTTCTCAATGGTGATTTGGAGGAGGATCTATATATGCAACAGTCGAGGGTTATGAGGTCAAAGGTAAAGAGGAGATGGTGTGCAAACTAAAGAAGAGCTTGTATGGCTTGAAACAAACTCCACGTCAATGGTATAAGAAATTTTATACCTTCATGATGGAGCGAGGTTATATTAGATGTCATTCGAACATTGCATGTATACAAAGAAATTTGAGGATGGCGCTTATATTATTCTATGTCTCGTATGTGGATGACATGTTGGTTGTAGAGGTAAAAACATGAAGAAATAAAAGTACTCAAGAAGCAACTAAGTGAATCCTTTCTTTATGAAGGATTTGGGGGTGGCCAAAAAAATCCTTGGTATGAGAATATCTCGGGATAAGAAGGAACGTAAGGTGACTTTATCTCGGAAGAGTACATTAATAAGGTCTTGGAGAGGTTTAATATGCAGGATGTTAAACCGATTAGGACTCCTTTGGCAAAGCCTTTTCAGGTTATCAAAGGAGCAGTGTCCCAAGACAGAGTAGGAGAGAAACCAGATGTCCAAGGTATCTACTCATCGGTTGGTAGTTTGATCTTTGTCATGGTGTGTACCAGGTCTAATATTTTCCATGCAAAGGGAGCGGTGAGTAGATTTATGAGTGATCCGAGTAGAGATCATTGGCGGCGATAAAGTGGATCATTCGGTATTTAAGAGGGACCATGGGGATAGTTTTGTGCTACTGATGGATCGAGACACCACTTTGTGTGGTTATGTAGATTCGTATATGGCCGGAGATGTAGACAGCGGGAGGAGCACGACAATTTATGTTTACACTTGTAGGTGGAATAAAGCAGTGAGTTGGATTTCACGACTATAGAAATTGGTGCCTTTACAACCATTGAGGTTAAGTATGTTGTTGCCATAGATGCAAGAAAAGAAATAATTTGGTTACAATGCAATTGCTTGAGAAGTTGGGGCATAAACAGAAGGAAGGAAAGTTGCGTATAGTGATAGTCAGAGTATTATACACCTAGCTAAGAGCTTGTTTTCCACTCTAGGACGAAGCATATATAGTTAAGGTACCATTTCATCAAAAGAGCTTTAGAGGAAGAGAAGTTGAAGTGAAGAAGACTCATACTAGTCAAAATCCTGCAGACATGATGACCAAGGTGATCACAAGGGAAAAACTGAAGTTGTGTTCAACTTTGGTTAGTCTTCACGAAACTAGTGAAGGGTTGAGAAGCTTGCTCGGAAGAAAACTAATCTCCAAGTGGGAGATTGTTAGGTTGTGGAGCCTATTTTCATGTGTGAAAATGTTAAAGATCGTACACTAAGAATATTGTACACTTTACACAGGTTGTCTTGCCAAAGTTCGAGGTCGGTTCAGGGCGCACCCCCAAGAAAAACAATTGGCCTCGAAAATTGTGTTTATCTCATATGGACGGGATTTTTGACCCATAAGTTTATGAGAGGGTTTTGGCCCATGGTTTTGATACCCACGGTTTTGTAAAACTCTAAAGCGATTGTCTACTTATGTGTTTTTGTGCATATGGTAGGCATCATGTAACATTGCATATGTGTTTTGAATCCAGTGTGAATTATGTAGAGTTTGTTTAGCATAGCTCCAAACAGATCTAGGTATTATATTAAGAGATCGGTGGCTTGTAATAAAATATGAGCAAGTAATTCTTAGTGGACCTAGGCCAAATTGGGTGAACCACGTTAAATATTGTCTCTTTGTGTTGTGTTATTATTATTCGCACTTTTATTTGAGATCCAGTAATATTTTCTCGCACATTAGTTTCTACTATTGCGATTCTGTGAGGGATTATTCAACATATTTTATCTCTTATTTCCTAACAAAGGAGTTCAATCACCATATAGGTATAGGCATTTGTAATCAACAATGCCAACCATGACTGATTATCGCATGGTTCCTCATACTTATGACAATAGGGAACCTAGGTCTCGACATTCCCATCAAAAGATGTCCATCATGATTAAACCTTATCTAGTTCTTGCGCTAAGGAAATTGTTCAGTTACCCCTTTCCCCACCTTCATCTCATATATCATGACATGATTCGATTCTTCTAAATCCCCTCGGTCTTCTAATGATTTTAATCCAAACTACTATTCAAATTCCTCTAATTCAACTTTGGAGTCTTGGTCCTCCCTTTCTCTGTAGGACCTCCTTTATCGTCGCCTCAACGACCTCTTCTTCCACTAAAGATATATGTGACTCAAAGTTCTTCCAATCAAACATCAAATTCGACTCTTGATACATGGTCTTCCCTTTCTTCGCAGGACCCCGTTTATCAGTCGCCTCAAAAATGTTGTCCTCCTTTGAAGATTTGTGCGACTCAAGGTTCTTCTAATCGATCATCCAAGTCGACCCCTACGTCACAATACCCTACCTGGATGACTGATCCTATTAGTCTACCCACACTATGTCATCTTATAGGCAAACCTATACCAAGCTATTTCAAAGCCACGTCTTCTTCCACTCATGAGACATCCCAATACAAATCTACTTCATCTCTCGAGTCATCTTCTTCTATCAATCGAATTCAATCCCTCTTCGCCCCTAGGTCATTTTGATCATACCTTATTCCATATTCATCAATCTTCTAAAAATTGATGTTTGCGTCCATGTCAAACCATTCACAAGAAACGATGTGCTAAGATATATTTTCGACGCACTATCCAATTCCTTTATGGACACAATAAGGTCAAACCTTCCCCTCATCAAACATCTTCTAAATCTTCCACACTTATTGGACCTATTTCTTCTAATCAACCTCTTATGGTCGACCAACAACACATACTTGATCAATTCATTTCAGAATGAAGAAGCGATTGGAGAATTTATAGGGGTACATGAAGATATTCCTCTAGAAGGTTGCGAGAAAGAATTCTCTTTAGACCTCGATACATTCACATATTGTGGGGAAGAGGTTGATTCCTTTTATCACGAAACAGAGGAAGACCCTAGGATCATCGCACTTGATCCTCTTATTCTTCCATCTTCACATTCTTCATTGCATGATGAAATGCCTAGGTCTGGCATTGATCCATGGCATATCTTCTCATTACCCAATCATTCTTTATCTATCATGATTCCTCAATCACAATCTCACCTTAGGTCACCACTTAGTAGCCCATCATCTTCTTTTATATGTGGGCCACCTCCAAGAAGCCCTTCATCATCTATTTGGGGGTCACCTCCTGGTAGCCTGTTACCTTCTATTCTTGGGCCACATCCTAGTAGCCCTTTATCTTCTATTTGTGGATCACCTCCGAGTAGCCCATCCTCTTCTATACTTGGGCCACATCCTAGTAGCCCTTCATCTTCAATCTATGAGACACCTCCTAGTAGCCCATCCTCTTCTATACTTGGGCCACATCCTAGTAGCCCTTCATCTTCAATCTATGGGACACCTCCTGGTAGCCCATCCTCTTCTATACTTGGGCCACATCCTAGTAGTCCTTCATCTTTAGTCTATGGGACACCTCCTAGTAGCCCATCCTCTTCAATTCTTGGACCATATCCTTTTCATCCATCACATTATCCTTCTATCAATGATTGTGGCAATCCCACTATCATTTCTCACATCAATTCTAAACATCCACTTTCTTCTCCCACTTCTTGAGATCAGACAAGTCACGTATTAGCTTATAGGAAACCCAAACAGTTTCTTTATCAAGCTAAGATCAAAAATTCCAAGAGCTCCAAAGCTCCCAACAATTTAAACAATCATAAAGTTCATAATCAAGCATGATTCAAGAATGCACACCAACGCAACCATCAAGTATGGCGCAAAGTGCATAAACCTCTGGATAGGGAACTCAAGCTCCCACATACGAAATTCATGTTTTAAGATAAATCGCAATCATTTGTTGAGTATGAGCTCACCACAATCATTGAGATCAAAGATAATATAACTCTTGATAAGCAAACATGCTTAATCTCCCTTATCAAGGAAATCGCGAACATTGTTGTTGGATCTTATCATGCAGATTGACATTGATTGGTCCCAATTTCCCAAAATAGAAAAATCAAAAAATGAGAAAATATTAAAACAAGAAAAAAATTAAAGGTACAAAGATCAAACATTGCAATCAGGTATTGTATGCACATGGATGTCCTTTCTTCCCTTTCTTTCCTTCCCTTTGCAATTCATCCACCATTTAAACCCCTTCGATGATATTTTGGTTGGTCTATTCACACGCATTTTACAACATTTATCTCTATGGTATCCGTTTGACCTTGGTCTTTCATCACCTTGGTAAATTAAAGAATGACTAACCTCTTAGAGATCCTATCACAATCTACATCTAATAAACTTGTTGTGAAGAAATTTTGGGCATAGTTGTTGATAATCAATGTCATTGTTGCAATCACTTCCACATCCTTCCATCAAGTCATAAGTGATTCTTAACCCCTTGTCAAAACAATGAAGAGAGCTAAAATAAATTTTCAAAAGTAAAACAAAACCAATCAAAAAGTTAAAATCAAAAGCAAATTGATCTATAACTCTCTCTTGGGGTATTTTCAATAATCTCTATCGGGGCTATGGACATTTGATTGGCAATAGAGCAATGTTGAGATTAGAATCAAATACATCTTTGTAAGGGCTATGGACGTCCTGATCGCAACGGAGTAATGTACGACTCTCCTTCCACCATCCATTCACAAATCAACTTTGAAAATAAATCATTCATACACATTGGCTAAGGTGTCTTCACTTGTTGTTTATCAAATCTTACATCCAAGAGGTAATAAATCTTTATGTGCACAAACTAGATCTTGATGAGAAAACATGATTAGTATGTTACCAAGTGTCTTGTTTTGGACCTTGTTTAGACTCTTGCTTTAGTCCGTATCTTTTCTCACGATTTATGTCTTTGGTTAATAACTTTTTCATCGCTTATCTTCTACCTACATTTTCCATATCCTTACATAACATTTTGTGTTCATCTACTTCATTCGAACATTTGTGTGTATAAGATTGCCTTTTGCCATGTTTGAAGGAAACTCTATCCCTTCTTTCACTAAAATAATCTTCTACTTCTTCTTCTATCATGTATTTCTTGGTCAGCTTACATTGGGGACATGTTTGCTCCTTCCTAACACGTCATTGGTTTAAGTTTGTCATCATGTTGAACCTATCTATATTGGCCCCGATCCTACTTCGTGTGTGAAGAGTTTGTCTTTGTATATTCTCATCTAATGTTGGGGACAACTTTGCATGTTCACCTTCTTACGCATACGCGTGGCATTCTACCCGTGTATATCCCATCTCCTTGGGGGCATCCATGTTTCTTCATTTTTCTATACATAGCTTCCGAAAGCTTCTCGAAAATCATAAAAACATTCAAATACAAAAACATTTTGGTAAGCGTCACAATCAAGTGTTGCGCTTATGTACCTCTTTTAGCCCCCTGCACACTCTTCTTTGCGCCTACGCACCCACTTTTGTGTTTGCGCGCTCTTCTTACCACCTACGCCCCCGACATTCTCACCTACGCACCCAAGTCAATAAGTGCATTAAATGCACTAGAAAATCAAATTTTCTTCCAGTTTCTTCTAGCACTCGTGGCGATGGTTATTTTTAAATAAATTACCATTTTCCGCATGTTTCGTTATGATGGGGCATGTTTTTGCTTCCCGACGACCCTTTCTACTACCTGGGGCATATTTTTGCTTTCCAGTGTTATTTGGCGATGTCCCACGATATTGTCATTCTTCTAGATAATTTTCTTCCAAAAATTCAAAAACCCAAAACATTGGTAAAACAACATTCAAAAATCCACAAAAATAGTAAAATCATTAAAAATCCAAAAATTGTAAAAATTCAAAAAAATCAAAAATTGGTTAACATGCACGCAGCTGGAGTCTGTATCAAAACGTTGTCCTCGAACATCGAAATTTGTCCTATAAAACATCTTCCTTAGGTTCTTGTTTGTTCTTGTCTCAAACGACTCGCGAATCATTTTTGATCTACCTCCATTAACAAAGCTAGTTTGCTTACTATGTCGGTACTCCCGTGCAACAATTAGTTGTCAGAGACTATGTCATAGCGCACAAATGTTTTTCATGGGACTACTTGTGTCCTCTGTTATTCCCTTCGCATGTATCTTTGTTTGGGGCACCATTTTTAACCCTTATCGTTAAAACACGAACATTTGGGAACTAAAGCTTGATAACAAAAACATTGGTGCAACTGTCTTAAACATTGTTTGTTTATGTGTGATTGTACTTGTTTCTTTGTTAGGTTAATTGGTTTACTTTCTCGTATTGCATTGTATTATGTATGTTGCATGGAGTTACACATTTTTAGCAATGAACAAATGTTAGTAATATAATTTTTCATGTTATCTTGCACTTTTGTTGTATGTGTTTATTTTAATAAGGGTCGATGATGTAGATCACGAGCAACATGATGAAATAGAGTTGTTTATTGAATGATTGGATGCAAAATCTATTCCTATATTCTTCACTATCATGTCTTATCACTATTCATTTTTCTTCCAAAAACACCTAGGGCAATAAAAATCATTTTTATCCCTATCCTATTTCTTCTATTTGTTTCGATCGTCGATTGACTTCTTCTATCACCCCATCAACACTCGAGGGGGCATCCTTCATTCTACTAATTTTTCTTCAAAAATTTACTTGTTTATGTTTGTCTACTATGTTTGAAGTGACGTCACTTACTTCACCTCAAACAGGGGCAAATGTAGACACCTAAAATTTGCATTTGCGTTTTATTGCTCAAAGTACATTAATTACCCACATTCTTACCATTTCCCTTATAATTAGTGATTTCCACTAATTAACTAATGTTTCTCTCTATTTTGGTTAATTAACAATGCTTTGTTGATTAACTAACCTCTATCACATTTCGGATGTCAATTGACAACACGTCGTTAGTTATAATCCTCTTCTAAACAAACAATTAACGATTATTAGCTAATTAAGCCTATTTACCCTTGTATTTGATCAATAAACCTTCGTTATTGGTTAATACCCCTCTTCCGACCATTCAAACCCACCCCATTTCCCTCCAAGACATCTCAAAAGGCTTCAAAAGTTATCATGACCTCTTAATTAACCATAAGTCGTTAATTAAAGCTCCTCACATGTTAATCACTTATTAATTCACTAATCATGATTAATAAGCCTTAATCTACTTTATCCTTTTTAGTCCCACATGCACCAAGATGCAAGTTTTCCCCAAATAGAAAACTATAAAAAGACTAAGCACCTACCTTTATACTTTACACCATGTTTTGAATAGCATTAATCATATAAGACATATGATCTAGAGCCTTACTTCCATTGATAGGAATAGCTTGCTCAATCTTTACATCCAATCTTCATGTTGGTTAGTAGAGGAATATCTAATATGGCCTTGTAGCCATTGTTAGAGAGGTCCTTTCACCATTGTGGAGTAGCAACAACCCAATTTGATTTGCTAGTGGTCTTCATAGGTCCATGTTAGTTAGCAATTCACACTAAGTAGGCATGCTTTAACTAAGATTGATTGATATCATGTTAGTTCTCTTAAGTATTCCAATAAGCTAAGATCTTGATGTTACTATTGTTAATTCATAGCTTTGTTAATATACTATGTGGTGTTAGTCTAGTTATTTAGCCTTGCTAGAGTTTTGGTAGTGCACCATAACTACAATGAAAACCTTCGCATATTCATGAGAAACAGTAATAAGAGCCGACACTAGAACACAACAGGGTAAAACATAGACCGGTTTAACATTAAAAGGGGAGACAATAAAGGAGAGGAGTATTTGTATTCTTCAAATCTCACTGCAACGTAAGCAGTTTCCAAGCATGCTTTTAAACGGGTATCTAAATTTAGTCAAAAATAGGATCAGAAAAAATTAGCAAAATTGTCAATCAGTCAAAATTTTATTCTTACTGTATTTTTAAAAAAACTACATCATGAAAGTCACGTTGGGTGTTTCAGCATTCATCTTCAATTCTTTTGACATCACAATATTTACAAATTTGATGTATTTATAAGTTTTCAAATGGCGAGTGTGTACATTAATTCTAATTTTACAATACAGCATCCAAGTAAGTAATGAATTTAGATATTTTTGTTACAATATTTACAAATTCGATGTGTTTTAAGTTTGTTCAACTTAGTTATTATGGACGTTTAATTTGGAAATTTAGTTGTGCCTTCTTCAAAATAACATTGAATTTTTCTACAAGCTGCTCTTGCAGTGTTGCCTTGAATTATTGAAGTCTTTTGCATCCTTAATTCATTATAGTTGAGCTTCTACAATATACATGCTTTAAGGTTGCATTGGACCAGTTTCTTGTCAAACAACTACAACATATGAGAACCAAAGCGTTGCGAATCCAAAGGAAGGGGACTTTTTATAGGTCTCCGAAATCAATGTGGAAATGATCTCCCACGGTTCAATGTTGCACATATTCATAAACAAGAAGCACATTTCTGCTCCTACCATAGATTACAACCAGAATTTAGCATTTTGTATGAGAAAATGGGCAAATTGACTAGCTTCTCATCATCTCATGCATACTTCCATTGTAGGAAATTTCATTAGCCATAAGTATTTTGGGCTCCTATACTGGGAAGTTCTATCACCCATTGTTTATGCATTCATATTTTAGCATTGACAAATTAAACAAGAAACAAACACTAGGAAACTATAAAACAATCAATCGTCCAACATTTGTCACTAAATTGTTTCAACATTGATAATTAGACAAATTAAATTGCACACACAGAAAACATGAACTTTATTCTGAGGCTATGTTGGGGACAACTTTCCTATACATAAGTTGAAGATAACAGCTATGTGAAAGCTGTTATTCTGACAGATTATTTTCTCAATAATTCTGATTTTTCACTCTATATTGATGGCATAAGCAGGTCCTTGCCGCAATGCAGCCCTTGTTTTTAAGGCTTTCTTTTTCATTAGTTGTTTATTCCTATGTCCCATTAATCCATCGAGACATTCTTTATAGCAATCCATTGCACTCTTTATATTTTTGGATATTACTATCAAAATTATAACATTTGGACAGAATTTCAAACTTGCAAAACCTAAAGTGGCATGCCTTATGAACCATTCATACGGTATTTCCTAGCTCATTCATTTAAACTGAAATCACTCAACTCATGGATAACTCCCACCTTGCCAAGATGTCCATGCTTGTTCAATGCAATTTTATAAAGGACTGGAGATGGGCCAGACGGTAGCAGGTTAGAACACTTTCCACTCAAAATTTGTTTGCCGGAAACTCATCCCAGGGATGCCTTTGGAACAAAAGCTTAACTTGAAATGCAAATGCAAACTCAGTCAATCCAAATGGCAACACCTTGGGGCTGTCATTTGGAAGTCCAAAGCTGATGCCATGGCCCAAACCACCGCTTGGAAGCTTATCTTCTACAAGCTACCTTATTGCCGATAACATTTGGTTCCTTGCAACCCAAATACCCTAAGACTGTCACTCGTTTTGGAGATGTTGATTTGTTGAGAACACTAGGCTGCTGTCCACAAAAATCTTTCTACGATCTTTGGACACCTGTTTTATTGGAAACAAGTTATGGACACTTGTTTTTTTGGAAACAAATTATTTTGGGCTTTACTATTTCTAATAATGTGATAAACATATAGAAACTATTGTACACAGGCATATCAGCAGCTATTTCAACTCGGCTGCTAGATAACAGAGTCAGAGTTGGGGCTTTTCTTCAGGCTCCGTTCTGCACTCTTGTTTCCGTTGTAGCCATTTCTTCTCATTCTTCTTTCCTTTCTCTTCTCTCTCTTTTCTTGTTGTTTGGGGGACCCTTTTGGGTCTTCCTGCTGGCTCTCTTGGCATTGTACTGTACAGTCCCAGTGACCTACTTTTGTGGTCATTTGTTGGACATTAATATTATTATCTTATCTGTACGCCAAATGACATAAGAAGTTTGAATTGAAGATGAGGACAATTCCGAAATGGACTCGGTAATGTTATTTTACCCAGGGAATTTGATGGATTATCATTGAGCACGAAGAATGGATTGTAAAATAAGTAAAATGGTTAATGCCAGGAAGTACTGGCAAACCATACAGCACTCTGAGTTGATCATGCATGAAACGATGTCGACCCGAAGAATGGGACCTATTCTCAATGGAAAAGGTTATGCAAGCCATCTCCTTCTCTTCTCTTATAAGCCACCGGCCAAGCCCTCCACAAAAGTCCCTCAACCCCAAATCCCTAACCCCATGGGCAGGTGGTTAAGTGCCTAAATAGTCGCCTCTCACAACAACCTACTCTATGTATAGCTCAACAAAGCTTGACTATCTAATATGGTCTAGATAGTCAATTATCCAAGACTGCTTCGGTTCAGTGGTCTTCTGTTGGTTGAGGGTGATCTAGACCATATTAGATGACCTACTCATATGCTTCCCAATATGAGTAACACTTAGATGCAACAAGTACCAATTATACCATTCTTGATCATGAGAGATGAGTTCTTGTAACCCACTACTCATGAAATATCGATCAATATGGATTGGCATGAAACTATGAAGCTGGACAAATTCATAAGATCATCCAAACTTTTTCTTCTACTACAAGTTAGCTTATAAAGAATGGAAAATCCAATATTTTCTTTTTGTATTTCTCTGAAAGACCAAAAGATCAAATTCTGAATCAGTGTTACGCGGGGACGCGTCCCCCCCCTTTTCAACACGTCCGGGACGTCCCGGACGTCCTGGGGACGCGGGGACGTGGGGGAAACGTTTCCCCCACGTTTCCTTTTTTGGCGGGAGAGGGCGAAACGCCCTGGGGACGGCGGAAGAGGGACAGAAACGTCCCGAGACGTTGGGGACGGCTGGGGGACGGCGGGGACGTCTGGACGTCCCGGGAACTTCCCGGGGACGTCCAGACGTCCCCGCCGTCCCCCGCGGCTTCTACGCCTTTTTAAAAAAAAAAAAGACTTTTAATAGATTAAAACACATTTTTTTTTTTATTGTATATGTCTAATAACATAAAAGTAACATTCCTAACCTAACCCTAACCCTAAAAGTGCTATTTTATGTTATAAATTTACAATATGGGCTCATTTCATATTCACACCAAGCAAGAGCAAGAGCAAGAGCAAGAGTGAGAGCAAGAGCAAGAGCAAGAGGAAGAGCAAGAGTGAGAGCAAAAGTGAGAGCAAGGGCAAGAGCAAGAGCAAGAGCAAGAGGGAGCAAGAGGTATTTATAATTTTATTTGCTTACAATACATGTTAAAGTTTTTTTTTTTTTTTTTTAAATTTAGAATCTAGATTATATTTGCATTTGTTAGAGGCTGTTTTTAGCATTTGCATCTACATTCACAATGTAATCATGCATATGCCATATAGTTTGTAGGATTTTTAAAAATGCATATTGCACGGTGCATAGGGTTTGGTTATACAAACTACAATGTAAATGGTTACATTTTTTTTTTTTTAATTACATTTTTATTTCTAGTTTAAAATTTATATTATTTTTGCATTTTTGAGGGGTTGTTTTTTAGCATTTGCATCTACATTCATAATGCAATCATGCATATAGTTTGTGGGATTTAAAAAAATGCATCTTGCATAGGCCCTAGAGGCTAGGGTTTGGTTGTAAAATTTAAAATTTAAATGGCTACTTTTTTTTTTAAATTAATTCATTACATAATCAATCAATCATATAGTTATGGTTGTTTTTAATTCATTGCAGCAATCATCACCATGAGTTCTTCTACTGAGACTGAGTATGAGTATGAATCAGAGCAAGAGAGGGTTGAACGGGAAGTTGAGATAGGTGGTCGTGGAAGAGTTGGTGATGCCACAATGGGGGAGAGTGAAGAAGGGGCACAAAATGTAGTGGCAACGGCAACTGGTAGTTCAGTTGGTAGTGCTACCAATTGCCCCTCTCAAATGTTGTCCAAATTTGCCATTGGACCATTTGATAAGAAGAAGCCATTGCAACAATTTGCCCAAATAATTGATAACCCCAAGTCTGGAGGGGGGAGCAAAGTATGGAAGTGCAACATATGTGCACTGACTTGGCATGGTAGTATCACTAGGACCAATGCACACTTGTTGCATCTTACAGGAAGGGGGGTTGGCACTTGTAAGGGTCTTTCACTAGAGCAGAGAGCTGAGATGGTGAGAATCTTCAATGGAAATACCACGGCAATGTGCCGTGTTCGTGGTTCTACGGCTACTACTCCATTGAGCACTCATAGGACTGGCAAACTTACTAATACTCTGGCTGGTTCTAGTTTTGAAGTGTCAGAAGTGGAAAGCAGAGGGAAGAGAAAGGCCGTGGGGGCAGCCCCAAATTCAGTTATTGACATGTTTGATTCAAAGGCAAGGGAAGAGGCAGATGATGCTATTGGGAAATTTTTCTATGCTGCTGGGATTCCATTTAATGCTGCTCGCTCTCCTTATTACAAGGAGGCTATGGCTAAGGTTGCAAAAGCAGGTACAAGTTATGTGCCTCCTGGAGACACAAAACTCAGGACAACAATCTTGGATAGAAACTATTCCAAGGTTAATGTATTGATGGAGGAGATGAAGGTGACATGGGTGTCACATGGATGCAGCATTATCATGGATGGGTGGACGGATATTAGACACCGTCCTCTCATCAATATCATTGTCTCTTGCAAAAATGGACCGTACTTCTTGAGAGCAATTGATTGTTCTGGGAAGCGAAAAGATGTTGAGTTTCAGTTTCAGATTTTGAAGGATGCCATTGAGGAGGTTGGACCTTCAAATGTTGTACAGGTTATCACAGATGTAGCTTATGTGTGCAGAGCAGCAGGCAAGCTAGTGGAGCGGGAATATAGGCATATTTATTGGACTCCATGTTGTGTGCATGCCATGAACAATGCACTGAAAGACATAGGGAAGATTCAGTGGGTTAATCAGATAGTGACTGATGCCAGAGATGTGCAGAAGTTCATATGCAATCACCACACATCATTGGCACTTTTTCGAAATTTTTCAAGAAGAAATTTTTGAAACCAATTGACACCCGCTTTGCATCCTATTTTATTTTGTTGGAGAGGATGTCCGAGTTGCAGGAGCCCCTGCAAATTATGATTATGACACAGGATTGGACTAGGTGGCGTGAGTCCAAGACAGATCAAGGGAAAAGAGTGAAGGAAGTGGTGTTGCGGGAAACATTTTGGGTTGATATGAAATACATCATATCAATTATAGCTCCAGTTTTTAGTGTCATCAAATATGGGGATTCTAACAGCCCCAATCTTGGTGAGATCTACGAGTGCATTGATAGCATGCTTGGGCAAATGAAGGCAGCTATTCGGGTGAGGGACCCCACTTTGGAGTTCTATAATGAACATATACAACCCATTATTCAGCGGAGATGGGAGAAGTTGAACACTCCTCTTCATATGGCTGCGTATGCACTAAATCCCAAATGGTATGTGCAGAGGCCAGGCAGAGTTGTCCCATTGGATGATGATGAGGTGAAGAAGGGCCTTATGAAGGCTTTTAAAAAAATGTACACTCCACAAGAGGCTTCACAGATCAGAATGGAGTGGCTTGACTTCACTGAACTCGATGGGTACAAAACATCAGCAAAGACAGACAGGGTAGCATTAGCACAGGAGAAACCAGTGAGTTGGTGGCGACTGTATGGGCTTCCAGGATTGCTGCGACCACTTGCCATTCGCCTCCTTTCCCAGGTTTCTAGCTCCTCTGCCTCTGAGAGGAACTGGTCTACGTATGGTTGGATACACTCTGTTAAGAGGAATAGGCTTACCTCTGCGAGAGCGGAGAAGCTTGTAGCTGTACACAGTGCTTTGCGTCTTATAGATCGCAAGACACCTGAGTACAAACAGACTCCAGCATTACGGTGGGATGTAGATCCCGAGGAGCCGAGGCAGGTTGAAGAGGACAACACTGTGCAGCGAGGATTGATTGGGCTTACCTTTGAGGACGAGGATGCTAGTACCAACGAGGAGTTCATGGATATTGCTTCAGATGGAGATTCTGATTTTTAGGCTGATACTTGTAGTTGTCCTCTTTTTTTGTAATATTGACAATAGACAATTGTTGGTGTATTTGGCTATGAGATTAATGATATGAATATTAGCTATTGTCACTTGATCAATCGTATTTTAGAATGGTTATATGAAATTTCAAATTTCAGCTTGTCTCATATTCAAGAATCAAAATTCAAATATGTAATATGTATTATGAATTTTCAATTTATGACATTAACATATTGATATTAGACTTTATAGTGTATTTGATGTTTATGAGTTCAAGTTTCACCTTATTTAAATCTCAAATGGTTTTATTTCAGCTTATTTATATAATTTAGTCACTATATCTTTTTATTTTAAATATTTATATATTTTTTAATCAGCCGTCCCCCCGCCGTCCCCAAAATTTAGAAATTTTTTGCCGTCCCGGAAACCCCGTCCCACTGTCCCCCGTCCCAGTAACAACTGCTACGAATATACTCCAATTCCAAAAAGGAATATTCCCTTTGAAATATTTGGGTGTTCCTTTATCCCCTAGAAAGATGAGGGATTGGCAATGGCTAGTTGACAGAGTAGAACAAAAATTGCAGAAATGGACAAATAAGTGGTTATCAACAGGAGGAAGGATGACTCTCATCAAATCAGTCCTTCAAGCAATGTCGATCTATGTCGCTTCGGTGGTGAACATCCCTGGTACAATATTAAAAAGATGGATTCTCTTTGTCAGAGGTTTCTATGGAGTGGGACACAGGAAAAGAAAAAGTGGACTTTGGTCAAATGGGCATCTCTTTGTAAACCAAAAAAGAAGGGGGATTGGGCTTTAGGTCTTCCATTCACCAGAATATAGCCTTAGCGGCAAAACTCTATTGGAGACTTATTGTTTATCCTAATGACCTTTGGGCTATAAATTTTCGTGGTAAATATGCAGAAAATAGTTGTCCAGAGAAGATTATTAGAACAGCCCTTCCAAATAAAGGTTCTCCAACATTAATGTTCATCAAAAGAGGGGAAAATCTAATTAAAAAGCAGTTGTTCTGGATTGTTCACAATGGCCAATTAGCAAACTTTTGGACGGATTCATGGGATGGTAAACCCCCAATTATTACACTCTTCCCTCAGCTTCAATCAATTATGGAGCGCATGCAAGCCCAAGGATGGATTAAGATAGCAAAGTATATTCAACCAAATACTCAACCTTGGGGAGTTGACAATTGTTGGATTCCTATTAGCGAATGGCCTACAAGGATTGCCCAAGAACATCAGATTTTGTTGAACCAGATTTTGAGTGATCGAGCTCTTCTTTTCTCCTCTGAGCCTGATGAAATAGGTTGTGGATGCAGCCCTTCAGGGAAATATGAGGTGTCCTCCGGATATACCTTTTTAATGAAAGCACATCCGCATCCAGATCAAACCTTGTTTAAGCATATTTGGCAGCCAGGATATGGCCCAAGGTAAGTTTCTTCCTTTGGCTTCTCACACAAAAAAGGCTCTTAACTGGTGAAAGGCTTAAAAAAGAGGACTTAAAGGCCCATTTAGATGTGAGCTTTGTACACAAGCTGAGGAAACGATAGATCATCTCTTCTTTCTTTGCCCATGGGTTTCTCCTTTATGGCAACATTTGGCTTCGTTGTTTAAGCTTCAATGGAACAATTGTGGATCCCTAGCACATATTACGGGCACATGGAAGGAAGCCATACCTAAAGGACAAAATCTGATTCCAACTGTGGAGTGGCATTTCCCTTCTATTATGGAATACGTGGAAGGAAAGAAACTATAGAATATTCCGACAAACCAGCAAGAGAAGCTATATATGTTTGGGAAAGAATCAAATCCAATTTCATGGAAAGCCTTAAACATAAGGTCTCGCTTCCAACTCAGTCAACTCAACAATGGGACCATATATACAAACAACTCTCTTTGGACCCTAAGGAGGCCACTATGCCTCGCTTTCATGCTAAGAGCACAACACAAAATATAGTTTCAGAAAGGGATACGGCTGATTATCATGGTATTCTCAATACTGATGGTGCTTCTAGGGGTAATCCTGGGAGAACAGCTATGGGAGGAGTTGGGCGTAATGGACAAGGAGAGGTATGCTTCATCTTTGCGGAAAATCTGGGTATCTCTACAAATAATCTGGCAGAAATTAGAGCCATTCGAAGAGGAATGCAAGAAGCTATCAAAATAGGATGGCAAAAGATCAAGGTTCAATCTGACTCAAAAATCATGATGAATTTACTAAGCAAATCTAATAATGGTTATCCTCCTAATTGGCAGCTTGCAAAGGAAATTGATCAAATTCAGAAGTTGCAGCAAAACTTCCGCAAATTCTTTTCAGACATATTCCTCGACAGCAGAATAAGGTTGCAGATGGATTAGCGAATTGGGCCCTGGACAACAATGATATCCTTTGCTATGGACCACCTCCCTTATGGTGGTCTACTAAGATTCAAGAAGATATTAGGACAATTCTTAATTTAGATTCTGCATAATGAATGGGAATATTGATAGTATAGTTTATAAGGCTACTGATATGGCTAATAGCTTCCATGCTTGGCATGGGCGGATATGTACATGAGTATTTTTATTAATATATGGCTGGAAGTTTTTCTTTAAAATAAAAACTATGAAGCTGAATCCCCAAACATTATATCACATAATTTGATCTACTGCAGAAACAACGCTTGAATAAATGAATGAACTAGAGAGCTCCATAATGAATGGTTCATAAAGTGCAACATTTGTCGAAGGTTTTGCAAACAGGGTAGCAAACTTAATTGTCAAGGAAACTCCTTTATTAACCCTGCTTGAGCCAGAGCCGAATCCCAAATAATTTTAAACAATGAATTTCAAACTTTAAATCGCTATATTTTCAAGAACTAGACAAGCAATTTTGAGCCCCTAAGCATTTACTGGGCAAGGTTTGTGAATGATGCAGGGGATAGTCCTATTTTTGTTTTTTTAATCTTATGCAATGTTTTAAGTATGCCTTTATCTAGGAGAAGTCACTGGTATCAGAATGGGCAAATAATGGAAATCTAAAATCATGAAAGAATACACAGATATATTATGATGCTCACATTTTCTGAGGAGCTTCAAAATCATCGAAGAATACACGGATGTTATGATGCTCACATTTTCGGTGTTCCCCTCTCATGGGGAACTGGGTTTGTGTGGTGGAACATCAGAATGCCACAATGTCTGCTGGTGGAAAATGTGTGATGGGGAATACTAAACATCTGCTACAGTGCGCTAACCACCCCTACTGTAAGCATTAATTTTGTTTCATGTAATTTTTACTCATTGCTTTATTCTGGGTTTAGGATTTAGGTTGCAGAGCATTGAGCTTAGTTGCATGTTTAAGGTATTTCTCTTTTGAGGTAGTAGTGTATTTACAAAAGGTTGCAATATCAACATCCTTTGAAACAGGTGACTTCCGCATATTTAAGCTGTAATCATGAAGCTGCATCTGGCAATGGTATGTACAATAACTGATCAAACCCACCAGGTCTTAACAAAGTGCTTTGGTCAATTATATTAGGCCAATTTGTGACCTCCAATAATGAAAATAGTCTACTTTGCTGTCATGCTATCCATTTCCATCAATAACTGGTTCAAAAGTCTGTCTGCTGCACCCCAGCATCTCCAACACCACTACCTCGCTGCACAAATAAACCACCTTAAAAGGTCAAGCCTGGGACCAAACTGGATAGGGTCAAGCCTGAATAGTTGCATATTGTAAACTGTTAAAAAAGCAACAGAACTGGATTAAAAACAATTACAGCTTAAAATATTGAATTGGGTTATGGAGATGCAGCAACAGGTAACTGAAAGTGGATTTTTGTAATAAGTTGAAGCTATGACTGACCTAATATAAAATCTATACAAAATGTGGAGCATATGGAAAGCACACAAATTGTTTGACAAAATGCCTAAAAGTAAATGTAGTCCCATTGACTGCAATTATTGCTGAAAGCTGTAGCTGCCCCGATAGTCATCTATGCAAAAAGTGGAAGCATACAGCAGGTACACAAATTGTTTGATGAACGTCTCAATCAAATGTGTTCCCATAGACTGCAGGCGTTGGATATGTACAAAATGAGATTTTTATAAAAGTCTCGGGAAATTTTAAGCAATTGCAATTTGTAACAGATTGTGCCAAAATCAGAGCTTCGAACAGGGTATGGAGATCCATCCAAAGAAAATGATCAAAATGGATTTTTGTCCAATATTGTAGTTGTGATTGCCTCATATCCCATCACACGTGCCTAGTGGGTCTAGCCAATGATGGCCGTATTGCATAAGCATATTTGTTGGTTGGGCTTGCGACATCGAGGAAGCCCTAAAGCTTATCATCAAAATGACAATGAAACTTTTGTAGTTGCGCAGATGTGTTTTATCAGTACTTCTATATACCATAAAAATATATGGCTAAGAAATATTTTGGCAACATCCCTTTTTGGGTTGGATCCGGAAATTGTTGTACCTTATGCCCTTCTATCAAATCTTTATGCAGCAGTGGGCAGGTGGGTATCTTAAAATGGTAGGGAAGTTGATGAAGATAGGAGACATTAGAAAGATAATTGGTCATGCTTGCGGCTGCAGAAGGTCTGTGCAAATTTGTAGAAATTGGCTTACAAGATGAAGGCAGCTGGGTAGTTTTCGGATACACAATCTGCCACCATAATGAAAAGCTAGAAATTATATTCTGGTTCTTAAACACTTCCCTGGAGCTACTATTAGAATTGTCAAGAACCTTCAAGTGGTATTTGCCACATTCTAAACAAGTTCGTCGCCAATGATATTGCAAGATAATAGTTGTAACCATTTCCATCATTTCAAACATGGACAGTGTACTTGTGAAGACTGATGCAGATGCCAATTGAGCATGCTATAAACAGAGGTAAGCACTACAACAATGAACTTATTGTCAGGCTTGCAGTGTTGCTAAGAACTTGGTTTTATTTCCAGATTCTGTAAAAAAGTTGTCTTTGACTGTTTGCATGGACTTACTAATTCGCCAGGTAATAACAACTTCATTAATTTCATTGAAAGAAATGAACTAAGGGATGTGAAAACCAAAAAGGATTGTACACCTAGGATGATAGAAGGAAAGGCAAGAATACAATCACAGATTTTTGGCTTCTACCAACTAGTGGGAAGCAAGTGGAGTTCTGAACACAATTTTTAATGGAGAGTGGTTTGGATCACTGACATGTAGCTGTCAGCATGCTCGATAGTCCTAAACCCAAGCATTCTTTCTTTGAGTTTGAAATATTGTGGATAGACCATCCTGATTTTGAGGATATGATTAAAAATGAATGGGAGATACCGACCTATAGATTTGAAATGTAACTCTTCTCTCAAAAGCTTTGAGATCTAAAAGAGAATATAAAATGTTGGAACAAGGAAGTGTTCCAAAACATTTTCAAGAAAAAGGAAGATCTTGAATCTGCCATAAGCCTACCCATCAGTTTTAAGAATTTTGTAGGAAGGCCTCCCAGACCCACTGATGGAAGCAGAACTTGGTCTGTCAGAGAAACTGGATGACCTCTATAAGAAAGAAGAAACCTTCTGGAGGCAAAAATCCAAAACAAAATTGATGACGGAGATAGAAACATTAAGTATTTTCACATGGTTAGTAAGCTTAGAAAATTAGTACCTTCATTGGTAAAGTGGAGAATCAAAAAGGTGTGACTGTAGAGGAGCCCAGGAGAATTAATGAAATTCTGGTCGATCACTTTGAACTTGAAGATTCATTATCTAAGGAAGAGAGTGCTCATAAGGAAGCTCGGGATATCTTCATAGAAAGCAATCCCAAAATTATTTCTGAAGATCAGAATAAGTATATTCGAAAACCAATCAATCTGGAATAAGTTAAATTATTTTTGTTAAGCATGGAATGGGAAGAGCCCCAACCCCAGACAGTTTCCCAACCCTGTTGTTGCAATATTTCTGGGATCTCTTGGGTTCAGACCTTCTGGAAGTGGTTAAGTGTTGGGTCATTTGATCCAAATGTGTTATGTTTAATTATGTTAGTATGTTACTGTAGATGGGGCATGTTCTCGAGAGAAACATCCCCTTAGTACTAATAAAGTACTTAGGTGTTAGATTAAGGTAAGTCATTAAGTAATGTTAGTGGGTTCATTAGATGGTAGTTGGGTAGTTGAGTCCTGTATATCAACGGGCTTTGTAACTTACTATTTGCAAGTTACTATATATGATGTAACCCAACTCCTTTTAAAATTAATGATAATATACTGGTTTTGTCTTCCATTTTACCTGTGTATTCTTTTTATTAGTGGTATCAGAGCTTATGGAATGGATCCATGATGAAACCTTGTGTGCCCATGAAGCATAAAAAAATGGCATAATGGGGAAGGCCACTCAACCACAGGAGTAAGATTTTTATTGTGAATTAAAATTGATGTCGAGATGTTTTATTATTCGCACTCTGAGGTTTGGTTATAATCTTGTATGAGAAAACAAAGTTTTGAAAATTAAAAGGAAAGTACTGCAAGTGCCATATTAATGGAAAAAATATATATCAATGAGCACCATTGTCTGACTGAAGCGCCATACCTCTATGGCTGGAAATTAGTTTATTTATTTTTAAATCTGTCAAAAAGTGCTGGGCCTGTGAAGCATGAAAAGATGGAGTAATGGAGAAGGCCAATCAATCATGGAGTAAGATTTTTATTGTGTATTCAGATTGAAGTCGAGATGTTTTATTATTTTCACTTTGAGGCTTGATTGTAATCTTGTATGAGAAAACGAACTTTTGAAAATTAAAAGGAAAGTATTGGAAGTGCCATATTAATTGAACAAAAAAAGTATCAATGAGCACCATTGTCTAACTGAAGCGCCATGCCTCTACAGCTGGAAATTATTTTATTTATTTTTAAATCTGTCAAAAGGTCCAGAGTGGGAGGAAGTGTGTTGTAATTTGCTGGATTGTCTGACAAGTAAATGATTGTTGGGCACTAATGTATGCTTGTGGAATACGAGGAGGAAGATGGCAAGCTCGAGCTTCTCCATGTGCCCTAACCCTAACCCTGCAGGCATGGTGGCTGGCGGCGCTGTTGGATACCAGGTGAAAGGCGACAGGGGCTTGCGGAATGCCTCTTTTATTTTTATAGCTGCAGTGGAAATGAGCGGCGGGAAAACAGCAGTTCTGGGCTCTCGTCCTCGGCTCTGAGCATCAAAAGTACCACCGTTCCTTTTGTGGGTGGGACTGAATGCGGCGGAAGTGACATAGAAAGGGCAAAGGATGGAATGATAGGTGAGCTAGGTGTGTTTTCTCAGCCACATTTCCCTTGTCCCGAAATAACCACGATCCTAGTGCTAGTTCGTTCCCTTCAGGGTAATACCTTCTGCTTCCAGCTGCAACAGCATGCTCGAGGGGAGATCTTAAATCTGCACTTTCACACAAGTTAAACTGCAGGGCAGATCTCATGGACCTGGTGTTTGCTAGCAAAACCATAAAGAATGATGCCCTGCTTATCTCCTACGGGATTGGGCGGGATTCCACAATGAAGGGTCGTTTATGGCGGGGTGCCAAAGAGCGCAACTCCGCACCTTTCAAAGAGGCACTCTTCAAAAATGCCACTTTTTCAAAGGCTGCTACTGCTCCTCCCCCGCCAGCCTATATTGTGGAACAAGCTTCTAAATCTCCTACTTTGGAGATCAACGATGAAGAATCACTGGATTTTTTACAAGAGCTGAAATCTAAAGCTCTTATTTGCAGATTCAATGGCGTTTGGCCTTCATTTAATGCCCTAATCCAGTGGATTCATACCTCGTCGACAGAAAATTGTAAAATTTTCTTATGTGCCCGAGGCTTCTTCTTAGTCTACTTCGATGATCTAGAAGATTTATAAGAGCGTTATTGAAGAGGGCCCTTGGTCCTGGGGATCGGCAAGCCTTTTCACTACCCCATGGTTCCCTCAATTTGATCCAAATACCTTTTCCATTTCTCGTGTTCCAGTTTGGGTGAGATTGCCTAATCTTCCCTTTGATTTTTTCTTTGCTACGGAGGAGATCGGGAACCTTCTTGGGTGTTTCATCAAAGTAGACAGCAAGCGGTTACGAAGTGAACCTCACACTTTTGTCAGGATTTGTGTACAAGTAGATCTCAGTAAAGGACTGCCGGATAAAATGACTCTAAAGATGGGAGATACTACTCACATACAGATTCTTGACTATGAAAACACGGCCTTCAGATGTCAGAATTGCAGGACTCCAAGTCACCTCAAGGCGGCCTGCCCTCATAAGAAAGTCCAAGCCCCAAAGAAAAAGAATCTGTACCCAAACGATGGAGCCCACCTGATTTGGTAGACAAAGATTATATTGTTTCAGAAGACCTTGAAGCAAAAGATACAGCACCATCGACGGTAGCACATACAGACTCTGCTGCAGCTAAGGAGGTGGAGCAGTCATCGGTTATGTCTCACTCTTTGGAGAGGACTATTCTAAGGATTAAGCGGCCCCATGAATCCGATCACTCGGACTCGGATAAGGAGGGTCCCCAAACTCTGGATAGGGAACTTCAAATCTCCACCCTCTTGGACTTACAAAAACCCAAACCTCTTGATTCAGAGGTGATTTTGCAAGATAAGTGGAAAATAGTGCGTTCGAAGAAAGGAAAGAAGGGGAAACATTGAGGCTTCCTCCTCCTTCCTCTCTTTCTTTGGATGCCTCTTTTGTTACATCTTCTTTCAAGTTGGGTAGCTGGTTTTGTGCTGCTCCTCTTCTCTGCCTCTTGTTTTGTCCCTTTGCTGCATCTTCTTCCTTCTGCAGCTGCTTGTGGGGCTGTCCTCTCCTCTGTGGTAACTGTTTTTGCTGCTGCAACTTGAGCAGTAGCAGCTTCTTCTGGTTTCAGCTTTTAGCTCTTTTTCTGTGTTCAGTTTGCTCCTTCGCAACCATTGTTTCCTTTTGCCTGTGGGATTTTTCTTTTTCTGCTTCATTGTTGTATCTTGCCTTCAGGGCCTATTGTATAAGGATGCGGGTCCTTTCAAAACCCCCTTTTTACCCTTTTCCAAAAAAAAAAAAAAATGATTGTTGGGCACTGAAGTTCCCTTGAGAGTTATTAAAATTCTTTATTAAATTCTGCCACAGCACCACCCCTTGTCTGAAAAATTTCTAAAGAGAGAGGAGACAGTCTGTATCAATCTTGAGGATGGCATTGAAAATTTACGCATTATGTGCACAGATGTATGAAATTGAAAGTTGTTAGAGGAGAGGCATTAAGCTAGATTAGAGGTGGTGAAGAGCCAAGAATGGCATTGAAAGCTGTGAAATGAAAATATTTTTTTATACTGGGGCACCATCTGCGTAGTTGAAGTGCTACACTTACCTGGAATGCTTTTTTAACAATTTTTAATATTCTCTGTGGCAAAAATTGAAGGCTTATCAACACTTGCAATGGGGGTCCCAATGCTGGTATGACGCTGGGCATTGGAAAACAATATATGGCGTGGTTAAAAAAATGATTTTCTTTTTGTCATTCCTGTTTTAAAAGAGGCATGGGCCCCCAGATATCTGACAAGATTCCAGGTAAAAATAAGCCCTACTGCTGCATATTTATTTTTGCCAGATGTTTTTTTTTTTCTCTGAACTGTCAAGAAACAAGTTGAATACGAATTTTGACAAATCAAGTTCTAGTTAGGAGCATGGCAAAGTTATTTTGTTTTGGAATGATAAGGTGGTTTTTTGGAGCATTAAGCATTGTAATAAGGATCTACTTGAAGGTAAAGGCAAAACCCTGGTAGCATACCTATCCTTTTGGTTTGTTATTTTCTCTGTGGCTTAAATGGCTAAAATTGTAAGCCTCATCTCGGAAGCAGTGCAATTGACACCTAAAAACTACAAAGAATGGGGCATGAACATAGAAGATACACTAGTTTTTAATGGCCTCTAGGAACTAGTTGAAAGCCAACCTACACCCCCAACTTTACCTACAAAATTGATTGTGCTTTAAAACGTGAAAAGAGTGCATTTGCACTTCTAAAATTTTCTTGTTTTGCAGAAGTCATCATTCACATTTAAGCAATTAAATTTGATGCTCGGAAAGCATGGAAAGTACACAAGGATCTGTATGACAAACAACCAACATATAAGAAGGTTGATCTCCTAATGTAGTTGTTAAATAATAAGCTTAATAATGATGAAGATGTAACTATATACATTTCCAGGATGAAAAACTTGAAACAAGATTATAGTACCACATATGGGAAAAACTGAAAATAGATGATGACGTGCTTATCTTCATCATTTTGGATATAAACTTGGTTCAAATTGTAAAAAAAAAATTAGAAATGTTGTAACTCAGTGATAAGATCAATCATGCAACATTTGATGCCATATGTGAATTGCATACTTTACAAGGGTAGAAAAACACAAAGTAGAGAGAAAGAAGCATTTTCGGAAGCATTCTCCAAGTCACTCTCCTTGTTCTTCCAAACTTGACATCAACAAAGCATAAGCATTCTTCTCAGTCTAGTGGTTACTCAAGTGGCTCTTCCTCATATTGTAGTTCTCGCAGTCACATAATACAGCCACAATGCTATAATTTTAGAGGTATAGGACACTATGCTAATGTATGTCCTTTTAAAAAGCAGAAACACAAGCATAGAAATAACGCAGAAGCACATTATATTGCACACTCTAGTGGAGATTCTTTTGGCTTCTCTAGTTACTCTGGCTATTCTGCTATATCGTCTAATAAGGGAGGATCCTACATGGCAGAAGCCTCTGGTCCAAATGAGCCTCACTACATCTTCTCGATGCACAGAGATTCGCCCACCTTGAGTGGGCTGCTAGCTCAAAGATCAGATTATGCTATGGTGGTAGTTTTAGTGTGTTGTTTTGTATCCAGTTCTTTGTTTTTACTTTTTTATATCATTGAAGAGGAGACCAAGTTGTTTTGATGATGTTTTCCACTGCAAGGACTACTCACCTCTAGACTGCAGTGGCCTTCAATCAGTAGTCAGTGATTGTACAAGTTGACAGGGGAGTTGCTAGCATCAGTAGTGTTGAGCAAAGGTTCATCAGCATCGTTGGGCATTAGGGAGATGTGTCATACATAGTACTGAATAGTCACAGGGCGCGCCTCTATGTGAGCCTTATGTGGATCAATGTAGTTGAATAAACCCTGATTGTACCCCTTTGTAATAGAGGTACATAATGGTGATGGGGGATGGGCATGCCAACAGGATGTTCATCATTCATGCCACAACTTGCGAGGTAACGAGCTTCTATATGAAGCGGCATCAGTTGATCAGTACCACAATGTACAGTGTGCCAATTTGCAAATGCAACAGAAACTATTGGATGACTTCACAATCATATGCTCCAAATCATCTTTTATACCCCTTTGGATCAAGGGCGATTTGTTGGGTCATTTGATCCAAATGTGTTATGTTTGATTATGTTAGTATGTCATTATAGATGGGGCAAGCTTCTCTAGAGAGACTCCCTTAATAATAATAAAAGTACTTCCATATTACATAGATTAAGGTAAGTCATTCAGTAATGTTAGTGAGCTAATTAGAAGGTAGTTAAGTAGTTGAGTCCCATATATCAACAGGCTTTGTAACTTACTATTTGAAATTTACCATATATGATGTAACCCGACTCCTTTTGAAATTAATAAAAATATATTGGTTTTATCTTCCATATTACCCAAGTATTCTTTATAACAAGAAGAATATAGGAAATCTCAAACTATCCTCAAAAGTTTGAATAACACCTTTGTAGCCTTTGGAGGGATTTGGATTTGAGGAACAATAGAAAAAGTGAGTTCGCAACTATTATTAATCATCCATATTTTCTATTCTCATCGACGGATCCCTGGAAGGATTCTTTGGAAGCACCCATGGTTTGAGACAAGGCAATCCACTCTCTCCTTTCTCTATATCACCTTAGCGGAACTTTCAGGATGGTACCTCACTAACCTCAAACATAAACAAAGGCTAAATGGTCGTCATGCTTCCTCAAATGGTGAAAAATTCAATCACCAACATGTTATGAAGCTTCCTACAACAGATTAAGCCAACGACAAAACATAAAGGAAATATGCTGTGAAAATGAAATAGAAATAACTTCATTGCATTAAAAAATCAGATTTGCAATAAGCCACATCCTAATTTGGAGAACCCTCTAGCACAACAAATGAACTAGGAACAAGCTACACTAATACCACAAAGGTTGGGAGTTACATAACTATGCAAATCAACAAATATCCCCAGACCCCCAATTACGAATTGTGTGGATATGGTAATTAGCATCATAAAAACAAAATAACTTTTTGTTCACAAAGTATTCACATTGCTGTTAAATCAGGCAAAATAGGCATTTGATTAAATCAAGTGGGATCTAGAGAAATGGGTTATGTCTGCATGCAAAGAGTTATAGACCATAGATGTTTCTAAATCAAGTTCCAAGAATGCAACAATGCACCAAACTCTCACAAACCTTGTGTTATAAAAATGCTTCGATATTTGCCATAACCAATGATGTAAGAGTTGGAAGAACGAACATGTAGGATTCTCCTATAAAAGTAGGAAGCCTAGTCCCAAAGTAGGTTTATAAGAGGGTGTTGAAACCTGCTATAAACAGTAATGTCTAGATAACTCTAGCCTTGTACTCCTGCATAGACAAAGAATTTATTCAGCCAGAACCTGTTAAAGCCTAAGCCGAGCTGTTGTTAATTGGAGAAAACAACTTTCCACTATATTGACAAGAAATAAGATAATAAGAACCATGCTACATTGTCTCCTATTATCTTAATCTATTTAGTATATGATTTAGATGTTATGACTAAGCACATATACACTCACTAGTTCAGTCATTTTTAAAAACAAAACAGCGCGCCTGTACTAAATGAACGGCCCACTATTTTTCAGTGGGGATGCTTGACAATCTCAAGCACACCAACTGTTTCCTAAATCGTATACACATGCAATTCAAAGGACAAGGTATCTCACAACATCTAGAATAATAAAAATACAAGAAATACAAAACTCCATGATGGACTCTTCTACCAGCTTCCAAGACCACAAGAGTATGTACTTTTTTGGTTTACATTTGAGCTAACCATCTGGGGAACAAGGATCAAGGACATAATAACAGTGGTGCCCAACATCAGTAGATGGTGCTGAAACCCAAGAAAAAAATAGCCTCTACGACAGCGGCCACCACAAGAATTGGCTTTGAAGCCATTTTTAGAAATGAGAAGGAAGGCAAATCCTGTCGGTAAGTGTTGTTGTAGAGAAAACAACAACAATGTGCCAGAATGTAAGAATCCATTAAGAAATGGAGGCACATCTAAACATGTCAAATGCAGGTGGTAATGTAGGTGGCAACAAGGGTTGGTGTACATGCTAACCCCGTGGGTTTTCCCATTCTAATCTTCCAAGAAAAACACGCATATAACCTGGGAAATTAGCCATTTCCTCGGATAAATATTCAATCAAAGAGAAGATAAATATGATAAAAATACTATTATTGTAAGAACATCTGTTAGGCTCCTCTCAAACATTAAAAAATAACAATGCGCATGTTTCAAGGCAGAGTAATTCTTACTGGTGATCACTAATAGTAACTTGCTGCTGGTGACCACTATACTAACAAAAGCTTCTCACTTTTATAATGTTTAATAATGTCCTCCAAAACAAAGTTGCTTCTTGATAAATGTAAGAGGCCTAAACTCTATTTTTGTTTTGATTTCTGAGACTAAATTATAATTTCTCATAAAAGTGAAGGCAAAAACTTTTAACATATTTCACCTTTTAGAAGAGACTAAATAGAGGATTATGAACAAAAAGTCCTTTACGTATGAGTTTGCCTTCTTTTGAGGCAAAAACCAATCTTTTTAGGAGTTGTGAATGTGCATTTGTGAATCTTTGTGGAAAATAATTGAGGATTTGACAATATTAGAATTTAGCTAATATTCTAAATTCTTCTATGTTTCAGATCTGATTACCAAAAACTAGTTGCTCGTGTCTCACTTTTTCTTGATATACAGCTGAATTCAGATTATATAGAGAGTTATAAAAATTCCAATACTTTTATTGCATTCAACTCAAGTTTTTCAAGCATTTGGTCTACCCTTTATTTTCAACAAAACCGCAAGAAATTCAGACCACATCAAATGTTACTTTCTCATTAATTTTCAAGACATCTATTAAAACACCGATTACCTAAATGCTACCAGCTTCCAGACCAATATCATATAATCACTTTTTTCTATGCTAATATAGCTAGAAGTAGAAACTGGCATACTTCTGACATAAATCTATATAGCTCAAAGAAAAGTGTTCAAATCCTAAATATATTTATTCGTGAATAAGACAGTCGTGTCATAAGAACAACATCATTCAGGTATACATATCAGGTGTATACACGGCCAAACTCATTTGAACTGAACCCTTTTCCCTTAAATTTAACAACACAAAACTTCATTCAATTCAGTCATATATATATATGTGTGTGTGTCTATGAATACATTAACCTGACCTTCCCTTTAAATTCAACAAATCCCCAAGAACTTTATAGACTACATCTCATTTTCAAGATATCTATTGCATCCCTGATTACCTAAATGCTACAGGCTTCCAGTCCCAAATCATATTCTATAGGTAGAAGCTAAATGCTACTATAGGTAGAAACTAACATAGTTTGACATTAATCAATACAGCTCAAAGAAAACTGTTCAAAACCTACAACCTATTATTTAATAAATAAGATAGCCATCGTTCATTTTTTCACTCATGCATTTCAGATTTATACAAGGCCAAAGGCCAAATTCATATGGACTGAATCCCGTTCAGTCAAATTTAAGTACAACACAAAATCCCATTCAATTCAATCACCATATAAATAAGAAAGATTTTTATATACAAACAAACCGTGACTAGTGTGCACAAATAATGTGAATCAACGCTGCAATACCCCATAGAAGTTTCTACAAGTTCTTCCCTGATTCCACTAATCCCTCCATTTTCTTATGTGGGCCACCATGATATCTAATAGTACCATGATAGAACCAGGATATTTGACAGTAACATAATAGAACCAAGATATCTGATAGTACCTTAGTTGTAATCTCATTCTAGGTTAAAACGTACTTTATTCAAATCTACATAATTGTAACTAATGCATCTCATAAATGTATTAAATAAATAAACAGGCGTACGCCTAATGCACAATATGAACATAACTCTCGAGCCAAGCAAATGCTACAATGTTCTTAAAAGAGTCCTAGATTGCTGCTGTAAGTATTTAACATGTACAGTTACTTGTAAGAAAGATATATGACATACAACATCCAAAATCCAACCTGATATCGAAGGGCCTTTGGTCTATTGGTGATGTTGTTAGGCTTTCAATGAGCCCACCAGGGATCAAGTCTTGCTGAGTGCAAGGCCTGGAGATACCCGACACGGAGAGTCAAAACGGTTGAGGCTAGGATTGTGCCCTGGGTGACTTTGACGGCGTGGATGCCCCTTACTCGTAGCTGCTTAGGCTGAAGGTGATCACTAGTTTAGTTGTATACTTACTTGTAATTGTAAATCCACTATATACTTCCTCCGAAATATGAGCAGAGATGCCGACAATCTATGTAATCTAGTGCCCAATGAGTGCGCACTACTCATTAAAAAAAAACAACCTGATGTGTTTGGCTTACGTCCAACAGACAAGATTGGGTGCACGTCCTAGGTGGATTTGACATTGTGGCATACTGTCGTCTGGTATTACATAGATGCCAATCCCTTAGCAAAGGACATAGAAGCAAGAGCTGACAGGGTGTTGGGGAAGGAACTCCATGATCCATGGCATAAATCATATACAGCAACAACTTGTTTCGAGCTATACTCATTCCCCTGAGTGAAACAGATATAATCTTCCATGCCCATGCAATGTACATTCACAATGTGCATATTTCCTTTGCAGAATAGAGCACACACAGATTCAGGCATCCTTGCAATCTCCTTCCAAAACAATTTCCCTCTGCGCTTTCGAAGGTCCCACACAATCACAGCCTTGACACCAAAATTGATAGAACCAACAGGCTGAACTCTCTCCCCCTTATCTAACACAACTGCTATCAGAAACACAGACGGCCGACATGTAACAAGTTTAATGGACACCCATTTCTCTGTAATGTCTGGTAATTTACACACGGAAACCTCGCCTCCGCCTTTTTCCAAGTGACTTCCGATGTTGTAGAGCAAAACACATTTGGGATAATCCAACATACACAAAAGTATGCCCTTCCACACAACCAAATGAACAAGACTCCTCTTATAAAACCCTGGTAATAAAACTGCGGTCCTCCATGACTCTGTTAAAGAGTTATAGATCTGTATGGCAGGGCCATTTCTCGTATTATCAAAACCCAGAACCACTATAATGTGGGTCATCCTATTTCTATCACCATTAAACCTGCTCATAATCCCTGTCGCCATTGAATTTGTGTCCAGAGAAATAGGTCGCTCTAACACCTCCATGTGCATGAATGGATCCCACACACGCGCTCTTTTTTCTTCTGTCAAAACAGAATCGACAGATTTGAAATGATTTCTTCTTCCACTAAAATTAACCCCGCTGCTGATCCTCTGTAACTCTTGAGAGGGAAACCAATATGGTCAATTTTCCATAACTTTGTGGAAAAAGAATAGTAGAGAATATAATTGTCATTTGTGCACATAAGGTAATGCTCGTCCGCCGTTAAAGGCACCCATGGAGTCTCTTTAAAGACTATGTTCAGAAATCTGCTTGAACAAATAACGGAGTTCCATTGTTTGGATATGGTGCAAAAATCACAGAGCGAGGCAATGGGAAGACAAAGCAATATTTTCTCTACTAAATCATCTGACAGTGTAGGACTATAGGACTCGGCCATTTGAATGACACCCTGCTATTGAACACTAATAACTATGAATCCCTCAAATAATTGCCCTAAGTTGCCACAGGATTGAGATGGTGTATTTTTGGTTAAAGAAATGAAACAGTATTAAATACATAAAATTGTTGATGTTGTGGCCTATATATTAAAAAAGTAAGAAATCAAAGAAGAAGAATCAAAAACTGTGCAAGCCATCTGCTAACATATGAGGTGATCCTTGATCTTATTGATAACAGCTTTGCATGGATGTCGGCTCTTCGCCACCTGGAGCGGTAGCAGGTTCCAAGGGTGTGTTTCAATTGCATAAAGATAAAACCGAGCTTGTTGAATAGCTAAAATGGAGTCATTTCAACATACATCGATTTGCATCGCTTTTTCTAAGTTTAGAAGAGTATGACCAACTAATTAGTATTCTAAATGACTAAAGAGGGAGAGGGAAGGAACATGTATTTTAATTAAAATTAATGGGAAATATATCAGGAAGTGCGACAAAAAGAGAGGACCTCAATTGAGAGGAGGACAGGGAGTGCCACAAAAGGTGAGGAACAATTTCAAGAGCAAGGCGAGAAAAGGTACTTACTTGTAGAAACCTTGGGTTTGAATAATGTGTGACCAAGAGGGGCTTCATATAGAGAATATGTCAACCCAAGAATTGATAGGTGGCTTACGTGTGGGACGGCCAAATATATCAATTCATGTGGTGTCAATAAGAGTCGAGGAATGACATTGACCATTTAACATTAATGAAATTTCTTATGGAAGTGGATAATTTCATTTTTGGGGAAGTGAATCTCACACTTTTTCGCTTTTAAATGTTTTAACTAACATACATAAAAAGGATGAATGATGTTATAAGTAGATATTTTGATTTAACTTACAACACTAATTGCGAAATCGAACAATGCTTTTCAAAGTGGCTATTGATTTAACAACTATCAAAACAAACGGAAAAGAGTGCACTTAGTTAGTTTGTGTGGATCTGAAGAGTCTGGTGGTTCGGATGCGGGAGCAAGAAGATCTAGAACTGGAAATGTTTTATTCTTTGAAAATGTAACTCGAAACTAGCCCTAGTCAAAACCGTACAACTTGGTCTATAGCTTTCATACATCATCCTTGACCCTTTTGTATAGTCTTGGACCTACTTGGAATCTGAATCTATGAACCTCCTAAGTGTTTCGCCTTCTTGGAAATATGCGTCGTTGTGTGTTGGTCTCCTTCGTTCACCTTCAGAATGGCTATGTAAACTCTACTCAAACCCTAAAACACTTGTAGTGCGAAAGAGTTCTTACAAAACAAAGTTAGGTGGGTTATGGGCACCCCATGCACCGTTGGCATCGCCACTACTCTGAAGAGGGCTCAAACCACACATCATTCTCCCAACATGTGATATTTACCATAGTGCAATCAAACTTAACAACCATACTTTGGCAATGCTTCACTTGAGTTTTACACTTGCTCAAATACTTGAGAAGGGTCACTTTTCTTGCTTGTAGGATGAAGATAGAGACTCCTAAACTTGGGAGGAGAGTTCATACCAATAAAGGGTGTTGTCCTCATGGATATGCACTAGTTATTTTGCAATTTAGGGAGCTTTGAGAGCCTTTAGTGCTTGCTTTTGCGTAAAGGAGATCATAAAGTGTCATGTCTCTAAATGAGGTATGATTTACTTGCTTATATATGTTTTCAAGGTTATTATGTCATGAAAGGCTGACCAAGGGGGTATATTTGTTCGTAAGAATGTTATAGAATTGAAATAATTAAGTCAAAACATGTCGGTCCAAAGTCATATAGTAGAGTCATGATATTATTCTACATCCCGACTGGAACTGACATTTTTGGACTGGAGGGAGAAACACTCATTTTGACTTCATGGACCTAAGCATGGATGTTTCTAGTTGTATTTAATGCAATTTAAACTTTAAATATTGGTGACAAATAGGTGTGCAAAGATAAGCAAGTGCATGAAGTACTATCAGGGTATGTTAAGCCAAAGTGGGGAGAGTACATGTATCCATACAAGTGTGTAATGTCAAGATCAATAGTGTCAAATGATATATTACCAAATTTGAGTGCCTATATTTTCCCCCTTTAAGTGTGAATATGAAAATTACATGCTTAAAAGGAAAACAAGTGCATAAGTGTGTAGACACACTTTGTCTTTGCTCACAATAACTTTGTTTTGCAGTATCTCATTGTGTTGGTGTTGACATGATCCAAAATGAAACCTGCAACACAAAGTGTAGTCAATGCCCAAGATAGGAAATTGAACTGTAACTCAAAATGTAATGAAAGTACTATAAAGAAATGTGCAACAAGAAATGCCAAAAGAGATGCAAAACATGGAAGGAATAAACCTATTTGTTTTGTAGAGGGAGTGTGCTCTCGTTCTTATACCTTAATGATTTTGAATTTGCTAAATTATAATGGAGAATTGGGGGTGGTCACTCCCCAATTTGTGCTTGAGGATAGGTTAATGCATTAGGTGTACCAACCCAACACATGAATTTCGAAGAGAAGAACCAAAAAGATGAGGATCCGAAGCACCCCGCCAATGAAGAAGACCGTATTCAAAGTCATTTAGTAACTTTGATATCTTCCCCTTAAGTGCAAGAGGATAGGAAAGTCTACCACTTCGATACCTTCCACAACCCCACGACCATATCGTTGTAAATGGATATAAGCCCAATTTTGTAAATTAGGACACACAGTAGAAAAGAGAATAAGTTCCCCCATACTCTTCCCATGTGCGCACAAACCGAGTAAAAACTGAGTAAAATTGATTGCATGTAGAGATCGAGTGGAGAAAGGAGACTCATTCCCCTAATGTGTCTCAAACTGAAGATGAAATTGAGTACCATGGAGAAAGAGAATGAAATACTTTATGCCCCCTGAATTTGTGTCAAACTGAGTCAATATGAGTATGAAACCATATGAAAATGATGTACTAGAATGAAAAACTTGATACTATTGAAAGATCTAGATAAAATGCCCCTGGGAAAACCATATAATATGGTCATAATTGTTTGTATAGTCCCCACCAAGTTGTATGTTTTGGAACCAATGCTTTTTTGTTATATTTTTGTTTATGAGTCCAATTATAAGGTATTATTGTGTACCTTTGCATATATGTCTGTGTTCAAAAAAAATCTTATGTTTGTGTGAAATGTAGAATAAATCCTAGATGTTTGTCCCATCTTTGAAGGCATGTGCGATGAATAATGTGAGTGTGTGACTCAAAATAAAAATGTATACCCATGTCTGAGAATTTGAGAACTTGTGTATAACCTAGGGGATGCGCATGGTAGAAACCATGGCGCAAAACAATAACAACAACAATAAGAAGCACGATAACCATAACAATGTTAATTCCACAAAACAATAATAACAACAATAGAAAACCATGTGTTAGTATAAAACAAGTGCATACAATGTAGAAACAAGTGCAAACATGTCAAACAATGTCACACAAAAGGTGAATTTTCTGCAAACATGGAACACCCATAATATCACAAGAAAATCAAGGCCCGTGAGCCTGCAAACAAGAGATAAACCACCACACAAAACGTGATGTCAAAAACATGGGACACCCACGGTGTCACAAGACAAAAAAGGCCCTTAGGCCACAATCAAAGTAGAAAACAAGCATAAGTGCACACACACACACACACACACACACACACACACACACACACACACACACACACACAACTAACAAGCATGTATGAAAAATAAGTGTATCAAAATATGATGAAAAACACATAACATATGATATAAAAGAGCTAGTGAAGCAATAATGTTAAGCGTTGCATAAGACGCATGGGTTAGTCATGTTAGTCCAAAAGATAGTAAATACACAATATGTATATATGTATGTTTGTATGTATGTATCCAAGTGTAATGAGGAAAGAAATGAAGTGTGATATAAATATGACACCTGGATATAGTATGCAAAAGTAAGTGCTCTCGGAGGTTAGGATTTTGGGTAAAGGACATGCCGAAACCTATCATCGTGTATTTCTTTGTGAATTTTTGACATCACACTCAATATACTACGTGAACACATGCGTTAAGAAGAAATGATATCTATCAAACCAAAGGAATAAACAACATATATAATGTAAAGTGCAAATAATATATGCCATAGAAACAGGTCCTAATTTTGTATTTTTGTGTTTTTGTATTTTGAAAATATTTAAGTGTGTGATAAAGAGTATGCAACTAAACATGGTAAACAAGGTTTCCTCCTAATGTGTGTGTGTTAAATGAGATTCGAGTGTGGAACCACTCCCTCAACAATCAAGTTGAACCTATAAACAAAGTGTGTCATCAAGAAATGAGGGGTAAATAACATGAGAGCTATCCCAAGATAACCTGCAAGGAGGTAAAATAATTGCCAAATATGATGGAGGTTAAGCCTCGAATGCGTCATAGAGTGTGACTCAAGTGCAAGAGTAACCATGGTGGTGATATGTGTCAAAAAGTCCTATGGGGAGAACCAAAAATAGTAGAGCACCAAGTAGAATGTGATGTGTTATACATGCGGGGTGAACTAGAAGAACGAGAACTCCCGGAAGACCTATGAGAAACTATAGTGGGAGTCTTAAGGCTAGAAGATTTGTGTAAAGTCTTATGAGAGGGTGAGACATTATCACATGAGATTGCACCCTTTCAATGAAGCTATGCTCAACACCTCGGAAAAACATAGAAAGACCTCTAAAGTGTGGGATAATGGCGCCTTTAAGATCAATCTCTGGAGAAGGCCGACTTCCTTCTATCTTATCTCACCGCTACACTACATCTATCTAATCTGATCCTAAATATTCCAAGGGACCATGGTTGAAAGAGGGAAATGTTGAAATTATGTACAAAAAAATTACAAAAATAATATAAAATGAAATGCTTAGATGCAAACATGACAATATTATCTCCAAACATTCGCCATATACCTCAAATTGGGAAAATGATGCGATAGGCCTAGAGATGGTTATGATGTAAGTACTCCAACATGGTAATTAATGCATGATCGGTCCAACAAGCTAACTTTGCACTTGATATGGAAGGGAGATGATTCAAAATAAGACAATATTATGAACTCATATAAGCATTATAAGGGATCTAATTTGGGGAAGAACAAAAGAGCATAATGGAGGATTTCTTAGCTCCTAGATTCATGTGTTGGGGGAGGGGTAAGACTCTTATTTATTGTTTTTTAGGATGAGATTAATTAAGGTAACTTAATTAATCGAGATTTGAAAATAGTCATGCATTGTGAAAATAAGGGATTAAATCAAAAATAATAATTTGATAGTGGGGACATGAAAAATAAATACGAAGACTTCAAAAAAGGATAATAATATTGAATAGATAATGGAAGAATTAAAAAATGGATAATAATATTTAATTTGGAAGTGGGAGACATGGAAAATGCATATAAAGACTTGGAAAATGGATAATAATATTTAATTTGAAAGTGGGGGATGCATGTGAAGACTTGGGAAATGGATAAAAATATTTAATTCAACAAAGGGGAGACATGGAAAATGAATATGAAGACTTGGAAAATGGATAATAATGTTTAATTAGACAATGGAATTGTTGGAAATATTGAAACCGATATCAAAAGAATATTGATAAGTATCTTATATGATAAAAATCTTATCATTGATGTTTGCTGATTTGAGCCTAATTGTTGAGTTGTGGAGCTTACTTGCTTCACATTAGCATGCTTTATTAAATTACTAGAATAAACAAACTTGAACCAAAGATCGATCGGCCGATTGGTGTTAGTTACTCGGGACTGACATCGGTCAAACAAGTAGGAACTCAAGTATCGGTAGGGGTAACCGACATCAGTTACATGTGCATGATTACTTTTATTTAAGTCACAGAATTAGATCTAACCTTTGATATAAATTTGATCTAATGATTGTAATTGCATAGCTAAAGTTCCCTAAGTTTGTATATGCCTATATAAGGTAGAAAGCTAGGGTTAGAAGGTGGAGAACTCATTAAAGAATTAGAAGGAATTCTTGGAGAGAGAGAAGAGAAGCTTGTGAGGAAGAAAGTACCATACATCCGGGAGAGGTGTGGAAGATTGCAGATGTTCACTGTATATCCTCTGAGCTTTGATTAATAGATTGGTTATTTCTTGGAGGATGTAGCCCACACTGGGTGAACCAAGTTATATCTTGTGTATTGTTCTTTTGGTTTATTTCCGCATTAATTGTTTATATACTTAGATCCGAATAATATATTTGTACAACTAATGTGATTAACCCCAACAACCGTATCGATCTTTTTTGATTGAGGGTTTTGTGTGTTGACAAATTTACTCGCATAGAGATTTCTGATTGAGTGGGAGCTACTGCAATGGAAGAAGATGGAAAATACGAGTTGAGAAATTTGACGGTTTGTAATTATCAATTATGGAAGATGTAGATGGAATATTATCTCAGTATCGAAATATTTATACTTACCATTAGATGAGAATGCAAGACCAGAAAGATTATTGACGAAGAATGGAAGATTCTTGACAAAAAGGCTTTGGGATATATAAGATTAAGCTCTGCAACATTTGTGGCTTCAATATTACCGAAGTAGTAACCACAAGAGAGTTAATGAAATCTTTAGCTAATTTATATAAAAAAACTTAATACTTCAAATAAAGTTTATTTGATGAAGAAATTGTTTAATTCAAAGATACAAGAAGATGAATTTGAATTAAGTCATTTGAATGATTTATGTCCTATTAGAAATCAATTAAAATCGATTAATATTTTGTTTGATGATGAAGTGAAAGCACTTTTATTTCTATGCTCTTTTCCAGATAGTTGGGATAACTTGGTAATGGTTGTTAGTAATACAACGTCTGCTACTAATATTTTAAAGTTTGATGATGTGGTTAATATAATCCTGAATGAAGAAATATGCATGAAAAGTACAAGAGAATTATCATCTGGAAATGCTTTGAATGTAGAAAGCAAGAGAAGGAAGAAGGAGAAATCCAAAAGCAAGAATAATGGGAAATCAAAGTCTAAGAATGGCATATTTAAATCAAGAGAAAATGAATAACTTGCTGGAATTGTGGAAAGAAATGACATACAAAGAAGGATTGTTGGTTCAAGAAAAACAAAGAGAATGTACCATAGAAAGGTAAAGAGGAAAATGTTGTATCTTCATAGGTAATGAAAGATTCCCTTCTTCTCTCCTTGGATAATAAAATTGAATCTTGGGTTTTAGATCCGGGAGTTTTTCCTATGACACCCCTAATAAGGGTTATTTCAAAAATTATGTCCAGAGTAATTTTGGGCATGTTTATTTAGGAGATGATGAACCATGCAATATTATTGGTAAAGGAGAAGTTCATCTAAAATTACATAATGGAAATACATGGATATTGAAAGATGCAAGGCATGTGTCAATTCTCATGAAAAATCTAATTTCTGCAAGACAACTAGGTGAATCTGGTTGCATGGTTACATTCACAACCGACTCTTAGAAAGTTACCAAGGGATCTCTTATTGTAGCAAGAGGAAAGAAGGTAGGAACATTGTATTTGTCTACTTATATTACTGATTCCTTTTCTGTGCTATCTACTTCAAATTCAAATGCAAGCATGTGGAATAATCAGCTAGGCCATATGAGTCAAAAAGGAATGCAAATCTTAAAGGCAAAGGGTAAGCTATCAGATTTGAAAGATGTTGATCTTGATTTTTGTGAGTATTGTATCTTTGGAAAGCAAAAGAAAGTGAGAATTCTCAAAGTTGGGGCAACAAAGAAGGAACAAAAATGGAGTTTTTACACTCAGATGTGTGGGGATCATGTCGTAGCTTCTCATGGAGGATCCCAATATTATGTGACTTTCATTAATGATGCCACAAGAAAGGTATGAGTTTATTGTATTAAACATAAATATGATGTTTTTGAGACTTTTAAAAGATGGAAAGCTCTTGTAAAAAATGAATCAAATTCAAAGTTAAAATACCTTATATCTGATAATAGTGGTGAGTACTGCAACAAGGCTTTCAATGATTATTGTTCAATGAATGGAATACACAGAGAAAGAATGGTTCCTAGAACACCACAGGAGAATGGTGTTGCAGAAAGAATGAACAGGAAAATCATGGAACGTGCAAGAAGCATGAGGATACATGTTGGATTACCCTTATAGTTTTGAGAGAAAAGCAAGAGACATAGTTTTATTTAATTAACCACAGGCCTTCAAGTGCACTAGATGGTGGAATACTAGAAGAAGCTTAGAATGGAAAAGAGGTAGATATTTCTTTTCTTAGAGTATTTGGTTCAAAAGATTTTGTGCATGTTGATAAAGAAAATAGAAAGAAGTTGGATGCTAAATCCAAGAGATGCACTTTTATTGGTTATGGCTTTGGTGATTTTGGATTCTCGGTTTTGGGATTTAGAAGATGCTAAGATTGTTAGAGTCGTGAAATTGATTGGAATGAAAAGAGAATGTACAGGATCAAGTTTTGACACCCAAAGATGAACCAGTAGGAAATTTTGTGGATGAATATGCATTCTTGGATTTAAAAGTGAAACCTACAAGTCTACCTAGTAATTGATGTTAGTTGACAACTTTGGACCGGATTGATCGCTGAGCTGATCGATGTCGGTTATAAAAGAGCCAAACAGACATCGGTTATAGGTGATCGGCATCATCGCACTATCAAAATTAGACATAAATGTACATGATGTCCAGATTGAGCCTCAAGCACCCCAAATCTCAGTGAGAAGGTCGCAAAAAGGGTAAGTAGACCTCCATAAATATTTTCACCTTCCTTATCTTATTTATTATTGACTGATAGTGGTGAACCAAAGAGTTTTGAATAAGCAATGCAAGATGAGACCCACGTGCAGTGGGAGCATGACATGGATGAGGAGATGGACTCCTTGAAATAGAATCAAACATGGGATTTGGTTAAGTTGTCAGCAGGTAAAAGAACATTGCAAAACAAATGGGTTTACATGATCAAGGAAGAAGAGGGTGGACTTTAAAGATACTGAGGAAAGGTTTGTGGAAAAAGGATTTACACAAACAGAATTGGTATTGACTTTGGTGAGATATTTTTTCCTGTGGTAAAAATGACTTCTATTCGTATTGTATTGAGATTAGTTGTAGTAGAATATTTGCATTTAGAGAAACTTGATGTCAAGACAACTTTCCTTCACGGTGATTTGGAGGAAGAGATATATATGCAACAACCGCTTGGTTATGAAGTCAAGGATAAGGAGAAACTTGTGTGTAGGTTAAAAAAGATCTTGTATGGGCTCAAGCAAGCTCTAAGACAATGGTATATGAGGTTTGATAGTTTCATGCATGAGCACGGTTATATAATATGTGCATCCGACCATTTTTTGTTTATTTCAAGAAACTTGAAAATGGGAGCTATATTATTTTGTTATTGTATGTGGATGATATGCTTATTGCAGGACCTAGTATGTAGGACATTGGTGAGCTTAAAGAAAAGTTAGCTCACACATTTGCAATGAAATATTTGGGAGCTGCAAAGAATATCCCGGGGCATGAAAATTTATAGAGATGGGAAGAATAAGAAGTTATATTTGTCTCGGAACATTATATCAATAAGGTGTTGGAAAGGTTTAATATGCAAAATTCAAAACTCGTTAGTACATATATGGCTAGACACTTTAAATTGAGTAAAAATTAGTGTCTTACATCACATGGGGAAGTCGAGTACATGACACGAGTTCCATATGCTTCAAAGATTGGAAGTGTTATGTATGTTATATTTTGTACCATACCAAACATTGCACAAGCATTAGGAGTTGTGAGAAGATTTATGGCCAATCTAGGTAAAGAGAATTAGAAAGCAATCCAATGGATACTCAAATATTTGAGAGGGACATCCAACATGTAGTTATGTTATGGAGGTTTATATACTTCTTTATGTGGCTATGTTGATTCAGATATGGCTAGTGATTTGGATGGTAGAAGAAGCACCACTAGATATGTATTCACAAAGAGGTGGGACGACAGATTAGCTAGATTTTGAGATCGAGAAAGGTTATGGCCTTGTTTACTACAAAGGTTAAGTATATTGCAGCCTACAGAGGCTAACAAAGAGATGATATGGATGAGCGGGTCATGGAAGAGTTGAAAAAGAGCAAGAGGGTTGCATAGATTATACAATGATAGTCAAAGTGTGATTCTTCTAACAAAGAACTCATCATTTTATTGAAGAATGAAACATATTTAGTTGAGATATCACTTCATATGACAGGTATTGGAGGATGGGAAACTGAAATTGGAGAAAATTAATACAAATAAGAACCCCGCAGAGATATGCTAACGGTCATTGCAAAGGATCGTTGGAGCTTCACTCCAATTCTATTAGTCTTCGAGTTTGAGACTTGAAGAGGAAGAAACAAGCCAAGGCAAGGTTCCAAGAATGGAGTTGTATGGTACAGTGCAACAATTTATCTCCAAGTGGGAGATTGTTGAGTTGTGGAGCTTAATTGCTTTACATTAGCATGCTTTATTAACTTATTGGAACACACACTAACCGGCGTCAGTTGGCTGATTGGCGTCGACCACCTGGGGACTGACATCGGTCAAAGCAAGTAGGAACTGGTATCAGTTGGGGTAACCGGAATCGGTTACCTATGCATGATTAATTTTATTTAAGTCGCAGAATTAGATCTAACCTTTAATATAAAGTTGATCTAATGATTGTAATTGCATAGCTAAAGTGTCATAAGTTTGTATATGCCTATTTAAGGTAGAAAGATAAGGTTAGAAGTTGGATAACTCATTAAAGAAGTAGAAGGAATTGTTGGAGAGAGAGAAAGAGAATCTTGTGAGGAAGAAAATATTGTACATTTGGGAGAGGTGTGGAAGATTACATATCTTCATTGTATATCTTCTGTGAAGCTTTGATTAATAGATTGGATGTTTCTTGGTGGACGTAACCCACACTGGGTGAACCACATTATATCTTGTGTATTGTTCTTGGTTTATTTCTACATTTATTATTTGTATGCTTAGATCTGAATAGTATATATGTACAATTGGTGTGATTAACCCCAACACTTTTATGAAAAAGATGATTCAATTTAAATTTTGCATGTCGCGTGACAAAGAAAAATATTTTATAGTGTTATGTGGGTTTTTGTAGTACTATGTGAATTTTGTAATGTTTCGCATGTGTTTGTGGTGTTCTGCGGGTTTGGTCGTGTTTCACAGTTTGGCAAAGTGTTTCATAGATATCTCGTGTGTATCGCGAGTTGTTGTAAGTGTCTCGTGTGTTGAGGTATCCGATTGGGATATTTGAAATAATATCGCTTAACAAAGCATATATGCCACACAACGAAGTGAAAGCTACAAAAGTCATGGAGTGTTGTGATACAAAGGAGGATTATCATGCAATGAAGAGAAAATTGCAGAAAGGCGAGAATTATCCGCGATGGTCGTGAAATGTTGTGGGACCAAGAGAAAATAGGGGAAATCTGCGTAAGTCTTAAAAAACTTCAAATATTTAAATTCTAAGTCCATTAAAGTTGACTCATGTTGAATATTAAAAAGGATGTTAACTCATTAAAAAGTCATCTTTGTTCATGAAATGAGCATGATATATAAATAGATTCGATTGCAAAATTCATGTGTGTGCGCAAGGTATTATGATGTCGGTTTGTTAAAGAAATAAAGTGAGCGAGAAGAGAGGAGTGATTAATGAAGATATATTAAGAGGATCTATGAAGAGGAAGGAAGAGAAAACTCAAACAAATGTTGTATTGTTGAAGAAGAACAAAGAATGAACAACACATAAGTAAAGTGTGAAGAGTGGGTATATAGAAACAACAAGAAGAAGTGAAGAATTATCTAGCTATGATCATTAGGTTGATCAAACAACTACAATAGGTGGATATTTGCATTGTTGAGGTTGGCCCTCCTATAGATGGGATTGGTGTCTCCAGCGAGTTAGTGCTTACGAATATATCTGATTTGGTGCTCGGCATTGGGGATTAGTGTCTCCAATGAGTTGGTGCTCACGAATTAGCTGAGTTTGTACTCGTAATTTGGGGATTGGTGTCTCTGTTATGTCAAAAAGTAGCACCCTAGGATTTGCACATTACAAAACCCTACTTTTGACTAACATGGGATTGTCTCAAGGTGTGGGACCCTTACAATTGAGACAAACCTCCAGAGAAGGTTGGTTCCTCTACCTATTCCTAATGCTAAAACTACTCCTAGAAGGGAAATGCAACTATTCTAACACTAACCTAGAATTCCAAGGGACCAGGGAAGAGAAAGATACATAAAATGAAAGTCCTAAACTAAAAGAGGCGATATCACCGAGAACAAGGAAGTGGAGATATCCTTTGTGAGTGAAAGTGGAGAAAATGAGGTAGAAGAGGGCAAAAAGAAGTGCCACAGTCCAAAGAACACATTCAAACCTCCAATTTCGTGGAGCACAACAAATTTTGAATCCTACAAAAGAACACAATATACCTATAAATGTAATGAAAGGAAAAGGAGGCAATATAACTCGAGCTAGGGAAAGAAAAGCCACAAAACACCAATTTTATTGCTTAAAATGATGCACAATCCATTACAATATAGGCACAAGGAAAGAATCCTTTAAAATTGCCCAAATTCGAGGCCTATAACTCACAAAAGTGTTAGAACAATTTTGACAGAGTTCCTTTACATTCCAGAATGTCTCCCCTCAAAATGAGGTGAATTTTACAATATATAGAAGAAGATCCTCGAAATTGCCTCACCAACCAACATATTTCATTAAAGAGGTATGGGAGGCCATACAAATTTGGTACTTTTCTTACACAGCAATCATGGGTGTCATACCTCATTAAACTGGTAGTTGAACAACTTTTACTACTTCCATTAATGCCTAGTTTGTTCCTACACTCGGCCGGCCGCATGCATTTTTACTATTTTTACTAGTGTCGGCCGGTTGCATAAATGCAACCGTCTAGTAACATGTTTTCCCCACTACAAACACCTTTCGTGATGACGTGAATCTCCTTTTCTAATACCGGTCGGTAGTGTAAAATTTGTTGTTACTGGTAGCATCCGTATTTAATGCCACCAACACCCTTGTTGTCATCCGACTACTCTCTATCATCACCTTTGTGCAACTAACTCGATAACACCAAAAAATGCTACCAACCAGGTTAGCACTTTAAGCGCCACCGTAACCGCCACCGTCCACTACCAGGTCCCCATTATTCTACCGGTAGCTTTCGTACCTACTACCAAATGGTAGCACTCAAAATGCTCTTTGGTGGCTTTTTATGCACTTTTTTTCCCACCAATCGGCTCGGACCTTTGCCGCGCAGTGAGTGGTGAGCTACCCTATAAATCACAAAGAGTTGCATCCATTAACTATCAATGCTCAAACCTATTAAGTTTTCCATTTTGCAGGGGTGTAAGAAATGGATAACAATCTTTAGTAAGTTATTTGCCTCAAACATTTATAAAATTAATTTAATGGCTAGATTTGGATGGTAGATCCATGCTCTATATATTTTAATGTGTTAGTTTGATCATGGCTTGTTATGTTGGTTGTATGAATGCCTCATCATCCTCACATGGACTACCATAATATACCATTCATTAGCATGCATGATAGGCCAATAAGATGGTGTCAAGTGTCCACTAGATTCTAGGCCTTAGAGCCCTAATCACAATGCAAAATAATGAGGGTATGTTTCAATCTCGGGACTTGTCTTCAACAGATTGTGTGGCCTAATGGTTGCACAATGCTAGTCATCTTGAATACAAAGGGTCCCTAACCACCGCACACACCTCCCCTAGCCTCTGCCTACTCACCAAATTTCCACCACTTACATGCCACCTCGGTTTGGTCCTGACAACTAGCTTGTAAGTAAAGGAGCATGTTTGGTGATTGCTTAATACCTCCCATAAAATTTTGAATTTTGAATTTTTCAATGAGCTTTGATTTGTGGATTTGAAGGTTTGATCCAACAAAAATGCAAAACTATAGCCCCAATATTTTCGCAGATATTCCACTAAAACAAATAGAAACAACAATTATGTAGTTGGTTCAAAATATCACGGTTTTATAAAACACCTTTTGAGGAAAAATATGTGATCTGGAAATGAAACTCAATAATTGGGTATTCCTTAGAATTGTATTTTGAATTATAATCACCTAGAAAAAATGATTGATTCATATGTTTGCTTGCTTAAATGAAAATAATTACAAGGTCTCCATACTCCCGAACATCTTCACACCACAATGTTCACACAATAAGATAAAGCTTGCCCTACTATAATACCATGTAGAATTATTCTTTTATCTCAAGATAGATTACCATACACAATAATTGCATTCTCATCAAGGCATGTGGATAGGAGCTCTAAAAACAAGAGGCTCAGGAGGCTCTGGTCCTCCCTTGAGAAGAAACAATCCTAGTGGAGGTCTAGTATCAGGATCTGCTCCTCTCCCAATTGGAAGCAATCCGGGACAAGGAAGTAACCCACCACCACAACAACCTCCTCAATTTTTCTTTGAAATTTCACTCCACTTACCTGAGTATACAGGAGTAGAAAATGTTGCAGAGCATGTACATAAATGTGAGCTCTTTTGGAAAGCCAAGTGAATCACATCTTCAGACAAGAAGGCTAGTCGGTTCATGACTATACTACAAGATCACACACACACTTGATATAAGAAGTATGATGCACATAAGATGGTAGTGGACTATGACACATTGTGTGCCACCTTTCTCGGTTGAGTTTCACATACCAGAGTTTGAGAAATAGAGCATCAATGTACTCAAGGAGATTAAACAGGACTATTTGAGAGTGTCCTGGGGAATACGATGTGTGGTTCAAGACTCTATTGTCCAAACTCTCGTATGACATCCATCAAATCCAACATGCACAATGGTTCATGGGTGGATTACGGACACCTTTAGAAGGGCGTTATCACATGAAACGTGTATGGACCCATGTGAATATTTGGATGCGTAACTCTGCGTAGAGTCGATAGGAAGCGTAGATACTAGTGTAAATATGTTCCTTGAAGCGTAGATTACAGCTATGGAAACTCAGTTAGAGAATTTGTCTATTAATTATGCACATGAAACTCATAGAGGATTATGGTGTATAGAATGTGACATAGAGGGGCATACTAAGGATAGTTTTCAAAGTGCGGGAATGTGTGTGCACTACTCTCACGGCAGAGATTTTCCATAAAAATTAGGATGTTTGGGATTGCACACTTCTTCAACGCACAACCCGAAGAATGTGTCACTCTATTACAAGATTTGTGATGCTCATATGCGTAATATAACTAATTGTCACCGAATGACCATATCCATGAGGTGTGTGAGATAGGGTTGCACCAAATCAGCGAAGAAAGTAGTTCATAGATGTGTAAGGGATAAAATAATGGCACAAGTAATAACAACAATGGAGGCTATAGGGGAGGGTATCGTGGCGGAGGACATGGAGGTTGTGGAGGTAGGTTTAGCCAAGGAACATGCTATATATGTGGGTCGTCAGGCCATTATCGTGCGAGTGTCCAAAGAAGCGATCTTGCATGTATTATGAAAAGGGGCACAAAGTAGAAGATTTCCCAGACTACACACATATGTGCAAAAAAATAAGGATAAGGGTGCAATAATGATATAGGTTGAGCATTCTAGGTAAGGATAGTGACAACCTAATACTTTAGTTATGGCATAACAAAGAACCATTATTGCTTATTACGCGCGTAGAAGCTTCACACACATGTGACTATGGAAGATTAAAGTCGTTAATAAGAGGAGATGAGAATGTGCAACCAACTAAGTATCCAGGGCGTAGGGTAGAAAAAGGAAGTATTTGAAGAGACCATTAGCTTAATCAAAGAACTACGGGGTTAGATACTTCATCCGAAGGAACAAGTGTGGGCTAGAAAGCGTTCCCAAGCAGATTGAAGTACTTGATAAGAATGTTGATGACCTCAAGGAATTATGTAGGATGCTTAAACAAGAGAATAATATACCCCTATTAAAAGAATGGTTACGTGAGAAGGTACCATGCGTAGGAGGAAAGAGGGAGCGGCAGGACCCTTCATGCTATTTTACCACCTTAGAACCATGAATACAATAAGGATATTAACTTGGATGTAGTTATCGATGATTGGTTGGTAAGTGACATTTTAATTAATATAGGCGTGGAAGTTAATGTACTTACCCTCGATGCTTGGAATAGAATGTGTAGACTACCATTACATCCATCCTTAAGTGTTTTATACATGACAAACAAAACAAGGGATATTCCCATTGGCGTTTTGAATGATGCAAAGCATCACAATTTAGGGAGCAAAATTTGGAGGATATTTTGAGGTTCTAGAGTTGGTGGAGGAAGACAACTTCCCTGCATTATTTGGTCATCCTTAGTGTTATGCAAACAATGTAGACCTTCGCTTTAACAAGTGTTATGTCGGCTTTAGAATGCGATGAGTGGGTAGTGATATCTATCGATGGTACAAAGATTGTGTCTTATATCGAGCCCATCAATGAAGAAAATCTTAACAAAATCTATGCATATATGGTGCATGACCTGAAGTATGTTGAGCCAATAAAGGAAGTGTTGATCAAGTGGGGAGATGTGCATTTCATCATTGATGCTATCAACATTGCTTGTGATAATTGGGCTCATGGTGCGTATGAAATGGTTGGTCGGGAGTGTCACAGAAGAGTTGCATAATTGACCATTCCACAAACAATTAGGTGATTGCAAAATACCACATTACCGAAGTTTATTGGAAAAGGAAATCCAGAGACATTCTTGAATGTCATGGAGTAACATTTGCATGATGAAAGTGAATGGAGAAATATGCTCATTTATTCACTCGGTGGAAGGGCAACGCAATGATGGGTTGTGCACAAAGACAACTTGCTAAGATGATGTAAGGTTAGGATTTCTTTCTTAACTCGATTTATTAAAAGTAACCTTTCTTCAAGGATATCAAGTTATGATGGGATGTCTTCCCCCTGGCCCACATCCAAAGTTGTGAAAAGAATTGGCTTATGGGACCTGATTTTTACCACCATATTTATGGGTGCATAAGTTATATTCCACATTACGTGGGTGTGCACGTGCATGGTACATACATGTTGAGTTGAAACAAGAGACCACAAATTGGAAGGCAATGACTTCATATATGACACATGTCTTTGATTACTCTTCTACTTAACCACTTGTGCATACAACTCTGTAATTGATGAAGTGCATCACTTTGGGAGATAGCGTGAAGGAAGAGGAGCTTGTAACTCGGTCCACATGGTGAGGCTCTTCGATTTGAGAATGCAAACGTTTGCAATCGGATGGGTTTTGATGAGTACCTTTTGGAGCATTTATGGAAGGAAAAAGATAATGACAAGCTAATGTTCATGATTAATGATGAAGAGGTTGAGGATCTAGATCTCGAACGTGCATTGACAAAGAGCACAAATTCACTCGCTACGATAGATGAGCATGCATGCACATATCACCAACCTTTGAAAACAAAAAAGTTAACATTAGAACAAGGGATGTGCCAAAAGAGGTGATAATTAGATATTACAGTGTCCGAGTCCGAAGTTACAAAGATTATAGAACTATTACGTGAATTCCATGATCTATTTCCTAGAGGATACCACAAGTTGAAGGGTGTTCATCCTTCACTTAGGGAAATGAAGATCAAGATAAGGGAGGGCGCGAGACTAGTACGAAAGAGGCCTTATAGGATGAACCCAAACTTGTGCATCAAGGTGAAAGATGAGATGGATAAAATACTTAAATCAAGTATCATTGAGCTAATAGAATAATCATAATGGATTATTCCAATGGTCATCAACATTAGAAAAGATGGAAAAATTAAAATTTGTGTGGACTATAAAGAATTAAATGCCTCTTGTGTTATTGATCCCTTCCCTACACCCTTTACTGAAAAGATTCTTGAAGGTGTAGCAGGGCACGAGATTTACTTTTTCATAGATGGTTTCTCTGGATATCATCAAGTTAGGATTACACACGAAGATCAATAAAAGACTATGCTTGTAATAGAATGGGGATGTTTTGCATATACAATCATGCCTTTTGGTTTGAAGATTGTGCCAGTAATGTTTTCATGCATAGTAGTGCGAGCATTTTAAGACCTCATCCAAAATTTTCTTCATGTATATTTGGATGTTCGGAAAATGTGTATGGGCTCATCAAGGACCATTGTGACTATTTAAGGTTGATATTTGAAATATGCAGGCAATTGAGTATAGCATTAAATATCAATAAGTGCATCTTTGCAACACCCTTTGGAAATTTTTTGGGGAACACCATATGCAAGGAAGGTCTTTTGATTGATCTGGTGAAGATTACAATTATCTTGGGATTAGAAGAACCAACGAATCAAAGTGAAGTGCATATATTTCTTGGGCATACATGCTATTACATGAAATTCATAAAGGGCTATGCCAAGATCACTGTGTCACTAGAAGAAGTGTTGAATCCTAAAGGAAAATTCTATAGGAGGGATGCACAACAACATGTGTTTGAGACATTGAAGGAACGATTGACTCGCACCCATACTACGCCCTTCATGGAATTTTTCATTATATGTTCACATGGATGTCTTAGGGATAGTGATTGGATAAATGTTATCTCATCCCGGAGAATGTAATGTTAATAATCTAATTTACTTTATGCGAAAGGAAGTTAACACTGTTGAAAAAAACTACACGACTATGGAGCCCAAGGCATTATCTATGGTGTACGCACTTCATAAGTTTAGGAAGTATCTCATTGACAACAACATTTTTCTTTTACAAGAATCACATGATGCTTAAGTATTTGGTTAATAAGCTTGTTTTACAAGGTCGCATATGTTGATGGACCTTGTTATTTTAGGAATTTGAATTTAAAGTGATTGTAAATCCTGGTAAAAGTAACCTAGGATCAAACCATCTTTTATGCATCAATTTTGACAAGGATGCACGAAGTATAGAGGATATAATACCATATGCATATCTATTTAGGATACAATGCACACCTACATACTTAGAAGATATAGTGTTATTCTTCGCACGGTATCATTGCACCAAGGAATGAAGACGATGAAGAAGAAATTGTTAACTATATGCACAACGACCTATCACTTGGTGGGAGGAGAAAAATGGGTAGTTATGAGGTATTGTGCGGATGTGTGTTGGAGGATCGGAGCGAGGCCATAATGGAAGGGCTACATTGTGGGATAACAGGATGACACCATGCTCGAGAAACTATCGCACACAAGATACTCCTTGCGGGACTATGGTGGGAGACACTTTACAATGATACCAAGAAAATTTGTCAAGGCGTGTGATCATTGTCAAAGGATGGGAAAGCTAGAACACCGTGATGAAATTTCGCACGGCCCATATCAAGTGCAAAACCTTTTGAAAAGTTGGTCATTAATGTTTTTGGTCCAATTGTGTTAGTCACGCGCGTGCAGCAGGCATACGCTACATTATTACTTGTCAAACTACTTGATGTGATGGATATAATTTGCTCCCATGAAGGATTGTAAAGCCAAAAAAGTTACACATTTTCTATGGAAAAACATCATTAGAAGGTATGGCTTCCTTTGAGTCTTACTAGTGAGAGGGGAAATCATTTCCTTAATAAGACAATTAGGATATTGCTTTTGGAGTTTATTGTAACTCATCACAAGACTACCCCTATCACCCATAGGATAATGGAATGATGGAAGCATTCAACAAGATATTAGGTCAAACTTTGACTAAAATATGTGATGAAGGGAGGAAATATTGCGATGAAAAAGTATCAGTTGTGTTATGGGCATACATGACCACATACACGAGGTTAAAAAAGGTTGCACCTTTTCGGTTGGTCTTTGGAGCAGAATTCATATTACCATTTGAGTTCATGTTACCATCATTGCATATTGTGTATAGGAGGATTGGATGATGAATGCGTAGTAGAAGAGTGCATTAAAAAATTAATGCAATTGGATGAATGACACGTAATTGCACGATGGAGCCAAAAGATAGAGAAGGTGAGACAATAGGCTTGACATGACATGCACATCAAGAGTAATTATTTTTCAATAGGTGGATTAGTTCTTTTATATGATTTAAAGTTTGTGTGCCACCTAGGGAAATTGAAGTTCCATTGGTTAGGAACATTTAAAGTGACCAAGATACTAGGATTCAAAGCATGTCGAGTTAAAGGCACTAGATGGAACCATGTTGCCCTATTATTTTAATGGGAGTAGGTGAAGCCTTACTATACATAATCATCATTCATGTTTGTAATAAGGCAATATTTCCATTTAGATTAGATTTCCCTTTCGGTATTGTTCCTTTGTTTTGTAATAAGCACGTTCATGTGCGAAAGCGGTTTCACGTATTTGTTGAAGCATGATGGCTAGTGGACCATACTTTTAATATGGGGTAGTAGGTAAAGATCACAAAGTGGATGAATGTGTAAGCACTCACGTTGGAGAATGATGAAAAAATGGCATTTTTGTTCAATATGATGGAATGTGCATGTGCGTGAAATAATGATGTGATCTACTCATTGATGGATTGCTTACTTGAAGGTGTATGGGTTTGATAGTGAGCATGATAACGTGCGGTAGGTAGCATAGAAAGAAAACTACTTTGCTTGTGGCGCGAGAGAGAGGATAGGTCGACGCGAAGAGGCATGTGCAAAAGGATTTTTGTCCTGGGAAAGTAAGTGCATAAGCATGGAAGGGCGAGTGTGGGAGGACATGCGGTCTAAGAAAGTAATTACGAGCCGAGAAGGTTATGCATGTTGCGTGTGGAAGAGGAACTTGGAAGACCCGTGGTTGGGTGGAAAAGGCGAGAACTAGGATATGCATGATGAGGCACTTGTAGAGGTGACAACCACCACTCTACATTACCAAAGTGGAAGACGTGCATTCAATGTCTTGCATATCATTGACCACGACACTAGATCGGTCGCGCACTTAGTAAGTTGCAAACTTGAAGCCTCGTAAAGATGGGCCGAGGTAAATATTTTTTTTTCATATCACGCACAAGATGGCGCGAGGGACCAAGTATGACATTGCATTGTACATTGCAGAGGGCATTATCGAAGAGGAAAGACCCATCATGACAAATAACGAAACATACATGGGCCTCAATCTTATTGTTGATCGTGTTTTGGGATATTGGTGTTCCGGATGGCACGAATGGGAGAGAATGAGAGCATCCCATGGAGAAGAGATCACCAAAAAGAGATTCACCAAGTATACATGCGACAACGTAATAACAAAACACATACAAAGCACACCTTGATGTATAGTACAAGAGAATGTGTGACTTATTTGAAAATGAATGGCGCGACCCTAGAGAGCTTCCTACGAGGTTGCGTATGGCCAAGAAGAATTTTTGCTTTATGCAACATTTTTGAGTTATGAGATTTTCATTAGTTAATGGAGAGATGGGGCCTTGGTGCAAACTTTGGTCCGCATTTACAACCAAATATTTCAAGCATGGTGAACATAATCAAGGATGCCCAACCCTTGAAGTTTAATGCTTGATAGGGTAGACGTAGATAGAAATACTTTCACGCAAGACCTATGACTACATTACAAGGTAGCATAATGAAAGAAATGATGGATTCATATTCAATGGATTTAAATACCATCATGAATTTGGCGCAAAGTGGGCAAGGAGGCATATATCGATTATATGTATATCTTAGGCTAAAGCGAAGGATGGAAAGGTGGTCAAGTATGCAACACCAATATTACACCACTACTTTCAAGGAGAATGACAACAAGGATGCCAATAAGGAAGCGCAAGTAAAATCCCATCCTATTATAGCGGCGGGAGGAAGAGAGTCACCGAATCATAACTTCAAGAAAAGGAGATGGATGGAACGAGAAGCTTCAATACACATCCCTCCAAGTACACCTCCAAAGTAGCCCAGATTGAGATCGCACACAAACCTATCCTAGAGGAGGAAGGGCGGGATGAAGAAACCGTAAGGACTAGAAAGACTTAGAGGAAAGCGGCCCTCTTGTTATTCATGTGGTAGATGAAGAAGAGCTCATATAATTTGAGCATGAGTAAGAAGAATTAGAGTAGGAGTGGGAAGAAGAGAAGGAACATAAAGAAGGGGAGTATGAGGAGCACGCGAGAGATGAGGAGGGAAAATAAATGGAGCAGGAATAGGAAGAGGAAGATTCGGTGTAGGATTATAATCGACGAACAAGGTCTAGAGTCATCAATTAGAGCCGAAGGCCAAGGCATAACTCGTCTCCCAACAATACATGTCCTACATTGATGACCCCAAAAATTAATAAGGAGAGATTCCAAAGCTCAATGGATACAGATAATTTATATGGATGGGAAATTATGGTTAGATAACATGCTCATGCAAGGATGCACAAAATGATATCCTTTGCAATGCAAACACAAATGGAGGAGTTGGAGTTCAAGTTGAACAAATATGCCATTAGTGAGCTATAAGGGAGAAGAGATCCCTCAAATAAACTCCCAATTTTGGTTTCAACACACCTATTAGACACGTAAGTAAGCAACACACTAATAAAGATGGCAAATGTAGTTGCTTGCAGGAACATTGACAAGGGAGTTGAACCATGCACCACACAGGGAAAAATTTGAGGATATAAGTAAGAAGGATAAAAAGCTAGTTATGCAATTGAACAAGACCAAACCTGTGACTATTGTAAATACCAAGGAATATGAATTAATTACGCATATTGAAAATTCTTGTCCGGATGTGGCCTCAGAGGAAGAGATGAATAAAAGATGGGAAATTGACACCCTAGAAGAATTGATTGATTTATTGATAGAGAAGGCAAATAAAGGGCAACATTCAATAGTATAGGACTTGGCAAGAGCGAACCAAGAAAAGGTTGTCAAAAGAATAAAGGAGTATGAAGAATTGGGCTCTGAGATGAAGGAAGTCACGTAGAGGGTTGAGAAAATATTTGGCAGATTTAAGAATACCTCAATAATAAATGCACGCCTTATAGAAGATGAAGCGGATTTGAACCATTTACAAGCTTCATTATATACATGAGACAAGGTGACGCACAAGAAAATTTTGCAAGAGGTAAGGAACAATAAAAATTATAATAAATCCAAGCGCGACAAGGTTGAGGGTGTAGTCACAAAATCACACACTTACTACTACTATTATACTTGTAAAATATGTTGTTTTATATATGTATCTCACACAAGAAAAGTATTCACTAATGGCTCATCCCCTAGTCCTACCGTCAATTTAGTTGGTCATCGTCGTCACTTGTTTTGCATAGTCATCGCTTACTCGCATAGTTCTAGTCGTCTCTCAGGAGTCTTAATCTGTCATTATTTACTCGATTGTTGTCCCAGGTCTTTGACTAGGCACCTAGGAAGGAATTGGGGTGCTTATGGGCACCCCGGTCCTCATTTTTAGGTGTCACGATCCTTGTTGTACTTGGTTCTATTTAGAGGTTCGAGATCAGTCTTTGTTGTTTTCCCTCCCATTCCCTTAGGTACTAGTCGGTATGTCGAGTCACTAGTGTCAAAATTTGAGCAAGATATCCTATATAAACACAACATACACACTATGTTGATGGCATACTATTTCTACTAAGGGATAGCTATCTACTAAGGCAAGGGAATGCATTTGGGAACTATTCTACATCACACACTGCATAGGAAGGGTTGTATTCATTCTATTCCATCCACCATTTGCATCTTACATCTAGTTATTGTCACTACTTTGGCGTCATTGGCACTAGGGCACCCTAGGCACATAATTGCACACACATGCACATAGAACTACATTGGATCTGAGATGTAGTGCAATGCTCAGTCGTAAGTCCATCCATTTGGAAGTTGAGGAAAATCCAACCCATTCATTTTCATCTTTATTTTTTAGGGTATGATGATTTTGTGTGGGGTTTTGTTGGAGATTATTCAGAGAAGATCTACAATGACATCAGTGAAGCTAGTGCGACATACATGTAACAAATACTGATTTATTGCAAAGATCTAGCGGCCAAAATGAGATTCAAGTTTCGAGCTGTTTTACAAACCAGGGTGCCCATGCTGCAGACAAGAGCACCCATATACGCCCTAATCCTCCTGCAGGCACCCCAGTCTATCCAAATCTTTATATGCTGCAATTTCCTGAGGTGTGCTTTCATACTCTGCTTCGTTTGTAAATCATCCCGCTCAGTCCCCCGATCACGAGAGAGGTAAGTTCATTTCAAGTTAGTACCTTTTCCCTCCCATTTCAATTATTTCAATTCATTTAAATACAAATAAATTAGCTAGCATTTATACTTCATTTATATCAATTATTTCATCGATGTACTATTTAGACTAATTTCTAAAATTATTATTTTAGTTAATCATTTTGTGAACTCGTACTTTAGAATACTTTTCCCTAGGATCCGCTTCAAACCCTAATGGCTAAGGATCGCTCATCTTCTTTCTAGTCCATCATGTCTCATTTTAGTGTCAACCCTTTCTATGATAAGGCTGCCATCACTGAGCTCATGGCTCTCTATAGTAATCCTACTATGCCAGATCATATCCAACAAAAACTCTTAGATGGCCAACGATATGTGCTACCGGTTTTGGAATTTCTTTTCTTGGCATTAGTATTGTTGAGGACCTGGTAGCATTTACTCATTGTACACCATGATATGCAGATACTAGTGATCCTCCTGGTCTTTCTAAGGAAATTCTAGATGATTCTCTTATTGATTACATGCTTGGTATTGATAATCGCTCACATGTGCATACCGATTCTTCTTCTAGCCGATTACTACTATGGTTCCATCTCATGATTCTCCTACTTCTAATCTTTCTTCTCATGATACATCTCATACTAGCTTACATACTCCTTCATATTATGTTGATGATCCTATTGATAACATCCTTAACGAAACTCTCATTTTTGAGTCCCTATCTGATGGTGATGAGGCGGTTGATAGCCATGGTTTGCCTTCTTTTCATACTGCCGAGTGTGAATATCCTATTCCATCACTACCTTCTGCTGAGATTGAATCTAGCACTGTGCATGCATGAGTCACCTCCATCTATTACTTCTTCTTCTTTTACCATTTCATCTTCTCTTATCACTTCATCTACATCTATTGCTCCATCTCCTTCTATCATTGTATCTCCATTGGTGGCTTCACCTCCTAGGGATGTTTCCAATGCTACTCCTACCACTTCTATGGGTATTCCATCTATATCATCTACTATAGCTTCTTTGGCACCCAATCCTAGTGTGCCCTTAGCATTGGAATCTCCTTTATCTTCTCTTGATATTCCTATGATCACTCACAATGGCAAGTTACAACCGCTCAATACATTATTGTCATCTTCTACTATTCCTTCACAAGATATCCTATCTCTCATGCATGTTGTAGGTCAATTACAATCTCAGGTTCAGTCTCTCACTTTAGAAAGTAGGGATTACTATACTTTTATTGATAACAACTCATTACATGGTAACCCTAGTCCCAATAAGATTCATAACTATGCATTTCCTAAGGACTTTATCATGCCTACATTCACAATTTTTGATGGTACTAGTGACCCTCATGCTCATCTCCTACATTACCGCATGACTATGGAATCCTAATCTAAACATAGGTTACTTCTTAAGGCCTTTCGACATATTCTTATTGATGAGGCTTTATAATGGTACACTCATATTCCATTTGGGTCCATTAGTACTTACTATGACATGAAGGAGGCTTTCCTCCATTGTTTTATCATCAACAATGGCCCTAGAGTTACTTATGACCACCTACCTACTTTACATCAAGGCTCATCAAAATCTATCAAGGATTATATCTTACGGTTCAATGCTTGTATGCATCAACTAATATTCTAACCTATTGATTTAGAGAAGCAATTCATTTTCTGTCATGGTTTGATTCCTTTGCGCTTAAGCAAAGATTGCAATATGATACATGTGAGTCATTCACTCTTCTGTGCTACAAAGTCATAGACCTAGAACAAGATCTTCTTTCGACACATGTCATTACTCCTCCACATACCTCCACTTCTATTGTATCATCTAGTGCTCCTCCATTGACATCGGTTGAGCATCCTACATAATATCCACCTCGACCTGTGGCAAGCCACTCAACCTACTCCACCAAATAATACTTCTTCTCCTTCTCCGTGGCAGACTACTTCCCCACCTACTCCATATGTCTCACATGAGCCATTACACTTCTCTCATCACGCTCGACCACATGATGTGTTGCGTGTTTTACTTAATGAGCATCTAATTTACTTACCCTCTAATCAACATCATCCACAACATTGTCTACAATGTCAGCGTGATCAACCCTATTGTAATTATCATTGCATCAATGGCCATAGGGACAATGATTATTTTTCCTTCATGATAGATTGCAACAATTAAAGAATAAGGGTGTCATTTCCTTTGGCTCTCGCTCATGGGAGTATTCCATCTCTCCTCTACCTCCCATGTTGACTTGTATCCTCCATGCAATACTAAAGTTATTATCCATCCACCACCACAGGTTGTCACTCATGCACGCTCTTCACCGCATCCATCAATCGCTACACCATCGCATTCACTCCATCCATCTCATCTATCACATCATGTTATTCCTTCATATCAGCTGCCACAACCCTATGCATTCGTCCATCCCACCATAGCTCCATATGACATTTAGTTCGGTTCATACACTCATGTTGCTTCCATCCCACATACTTCCACCACTTTGCGTTGCCTTAGTCTTTGGTAGGTGATTAATATCACCTTACCACCTGATGACACACTTGTGTTCTTACAGTTCTTACACGATTGTTGAGAGTTTTTCTTTAAGAACCTTTCATCACGTGCTTCGTTGATTCATATAGTGCACTCAATCATTTCCCAAATACACACTCTTGACTTACACAGCTTCATTCTTGATTGTTGGGGGTCTTAACTACATGAACCTAATCATCCATACGTTGGGGCATCATTAATCTTCCCCCATTCATCACACTAACATGTTACGGTCACATTACTATCATCATTACACATGTTATGTATTATTATCAACATTATAGTGTGAGTCTACATCAATACACTAGAATGATATACAACACATTAACAACAACAAACATTGAGTCATATTGTGACATCAATACACAATGAAATAAACTCATCATATATCAATACCATATATATATATATATATATATATATATATATATATCGAATACAATCATCATTACAAAAATGTTTCATCACCTGAAGCGACTCCCCACATCATATATAATAACAAAATCAAATCTCATCATTGTTATCACTCTCGGGTAATATGAGAGCCCTATAACTAGATGCCTCACTACTAACTTTGGGTCGTTCTTTACGGCCCTATACATATCCACTTGCCTACGTAATTGAGTGTTCTCCGTAGACTTATCTAAAAATTGACGTTGTAAATCCACATCTCGTGTTAATACATCCTGTGCTAAGGGACCACCACCCAATTCCTCTCTAGATCATTGAGTCTCCTCGCGTGCCTCATCCCTCTCACCTAGAAACATAGTACATGTCATCGTTGTTATGGTCATTGGCTCAAATAAATGGGCATGGTCACCCACGATATCGTCCACACACTCAAGTATCCCCCACCAAGTACATCGGTCGACACATTCCACATCAATGTGTGGATGGATATGTTCACTATCAAAGACCAATATGCATCACCTACAAAACAAGTAACACAACAACTTAGATAACTATCGCTATAACATATGTAAATAATAAAGTACATAACTAAAATTTACAAATACTTATGCTCAACTATAACCACTTGACACATTGTCAAGGTTACGTGCTTCCCCTCTCCCCCTCTCCCCCTCCTCCATGTGTTAACCCGATTGTGTATGCAAACAATGGAAACAACAATACCCATCAATGTGACGCCCACCATGCGCGGTACTCCTATGCGCAACTCGCATCATCTAAATATATCAGCTCTATCGTCGTTTCTACCTCATCTGGCTCAGGATGTACTAGCTGCTCTGTTGTGGGCCATGGTCTAGCCCCATCTCTCCTTAGTGCTCTGATCACTCGCAACCATATATATGGATCTGGGGGCACATCCTGAGCCATTCCAAATTTTTGCAATATCCTCTCTACTTGAAATAACTCAACCACTCCTGGAAATTGATCCTCCAACCACATAGTCCTATGAATGCATCACAACTCTACAATATCCTCGGGCCACCCTTCATAGTCGCGGTATGGCCTACATACAATGGCCTCAAGCCCCATCCAATCTATCAATGTCATGTAAGTATCAGTGTCCATCTTACACCCACAAACATTGATCCACCTCCTCGCATATATCTCTATCCTAGCCCACTCTCCTCGTGGACCTCCAACTGGCCTTAGTACGAATATATGCTCATACACCCATACATACAATAGTGTGGTGGCTCCTATCCCACCACCATGCTCATCGTGAGTAAATTTGTATAGATCCCTATACGGGTGGGTCAACACACACTATACTTGCGCATATCTAATGCTCTCCTCCTCTATCTACCGGTATATATTGTGCATCTTATACAATATGCCTACACCTCTTCCCTCTACTCGCTATAGATGAAGTAATCACAATGATGATGAACTTTCGCAAACGCAGAACCCAAGACCTCAAAATAGCATCTAAATTGATATGAGCCTTGACAAGTACTCGATTCCCCAAAGAATGTCATATAATAGCTCGCATTTGTCTCTCCATATATTCCAATGGCATAACTCGTACTCTCTCCCCAAAACGCAATCGCAATATGTGATACACATCATCTAAAGTAATGTGACCAACTCGCTTTGTAGGCAACCAAAACATACACATATTCGCACACCACCTCTCACATAATGTTGTCGCATAGATAGCATATTGTGGGCACATCCCTCATCCGTGTTATGTTCCCCGTGCCCGTAGGGTCCATAACATCCCACTCATCATCTGAAAATCCCATCCCAAGCAAAGTACTCAAATGAAGATGAAACTCCCTCGAGTGAATATCCTTCTACACACCACAAAATAAAAAAACAATGTTATAACATTATACATATCCAAATACACTCACTTATCACATGAATATACACTAGATATCTCAATTATACCATTATAGATCAAATATACACATTCTAGACAAGGGCGCACAGTGCAGGATCTGGGCGCCCGGAGCGGACACTAGCGCCTGTGTTTGGACGTTCTGTCCCAGGGTCACTAGCGCCTTACCACTTTTTTCCAAGTCTAAAATGTTGAGAAACTTCATAAACTCAAAACGTAAAAATTTGATGAAACCAAGTATTACACACACATTTTTTGAAAAAACATCATACTTACCAATTCCGTCGTCATCCGTGATGCTACGGTAGTTGCCACCCTCTCAAACCAGCTAGGACGTGTTGCTCTCACTTGCGGCATCTTCAATCACTTAACGCTCAATCTCGCAAATGCACCAAAGACAAATGAAGTTACTAATCACTTTTTCACTTCACCACTTATAGTTACTTTACTATGGCCATTATTTTACGCTTGTTCTCACAACTAATACACACTACTATGTTTTTATCATATCTTTAGCGTTTCTACTCCGATTTGCACCCCATTTGCAATGTTCTTTTTATAATTTCACCTACCATGGTACAATACACATTACACATACATTATATCCTCTTAACATTATCTTGCATTTAATATGTACACATTTTGGCAATTTCTATCACTTCTTATCTATCTTGTGCTTACTTTCAGCTTAGCATTCGTTCTTATCATCACTTCCCCTTTCACCGAATGGTGGGTGGGCATATCATTAGGAGCATAATCCCCATTACATCACCATGTGATCAATCAACACTACCAATTCATCATTTTCAAACATTTACTAATTTACCGCGTGACATTTCACCATCGATTCCCCCTAATGACCTAACTTGGGGCAACAAACGTATAATTTCTATATGTGACATTTCATCACTTCCCCTAATGACCTAACCTAGGGGCAACAAGCGTAAATTATATAATGTGATATTTCATCAATTTCTAGTTATTCCCCTAATGACCTAACTTGGGGGCAATTAGCATAAAATATCTATACGAGAAACCAATCAATTACTATATTAACGTGTTCAAACCTCTAACAACCATCATTCAATCAAAACGATATAACATATACGACCTCCCAGATGACCTAACTTAGGAGTTACATTCATTACTTTCCTAGATGACCTAACTTGGGAAGTTATTCTATATTTGGTGTTTTCTTCCAAATGACCTAACTTGGAAGCCATCATACATTTCGTGTTTGCTTCCAGATGACCTAACTTGAAGCCATCACATTACGGTGACACCCGTGGAGTGGGGGCAAGAGTGCCTTTCCTATACCACTCTTATATGGGTCAATTGTTTGATCGAAATTATCTGGATCCAAAACCACAAATGTTTGATCTGATTTTGTTTGTAGGCAGCTAGATCTTAAGGATGTAGTTAAAGATTGGAGAATAACACACTTTTCTCCCTACACTCTTCCTTTGGTGGTAGGATGCCCAAATCCTCCAGTTGACTATTCGTATACACATAATCAGGTTAGGAATTGATCACTCCCTACCCCATATTATCGTCATCATACGCATTCAAAATCATCAATCATCCAACATTACAATCATCACTCTCATTTAGTGCACTTCATCATACTATTACACTTTTTGCTATGTTGCATGGATCAACATGTTGATCCATGGTTTGACATGTTATATGGTTCTTTTGGCACACTTTTCCTACCACATCTATGCATTCTACTACAACATGGGATTCTCTAGATTTCTCTCAGGTATGCATCTCTATCTACTTTATGTTACCGAGCTTTTCGCTCACCAACATAAAGTGGGGAAAATGTAGTCACAAAATCACACACTTAATACTACTATTATACTTCCCGAATATGTTGTTTTATATATGGATCTCGCGTAAGAAAAATATTCACTAATGGCTCATTCCCTAGTCCTATCGTTAGTTTAGTTAGTCGTCGTTGTCACTTGTTTTGTACGATGTTAGTTACTTACACGCTTTTGGTCATCTCTTAGGAGTCTTAGCTATTGTTATTTACTCATTGTCATCCCTAGTCTTTGACTAGGCGCCTAGAAGGGTTGGGCGCCCATGGGCACCCCGATCCTCATTTTTAGGCGCCATGGTCTAGGTTGCACTTGGTTCTAATTTAGAGGTTCAAGGTTGGTCTTTGTTTTTCCCTCCCATTCCCTAGGTACTAGTTGGCATGTCGGGTCATTAGTGTCAAAATTTGAGCAAGATATCCCTATATAAACACAACATACACACTATCTTAAGGGCAAACTATTTCTACTAAGGGCTAGCTATCTACAAAGGCAAGGGACTGCATTTGGGCACTATTCTACATCACACACTACATAGGAAGGGTTGTATTCATTCTATTCCATCCACCATTTACATCTTACATCTAGCTATTGCCCGCTACTTTGGCATCATTGGCGCTAGGGCACCCTAGGCACATAATTACACACATGCACATAGAACTACATTGGGTCTGAGATGTAGTGCAACACTCAGTCATAAGTCCATCCATTTGGAAGTTGAGGACAGTCCAACCCATTCATTTGCATCTTTATTTTTTAGGGTTTGATGCTTTTGTGTGGGATTTTGTAGGATATTATTCATTGAATATCTACAATGACATCAACAAAGCTAGTGCGACATACATGCGATAGAGACTGAGTTATTACGAAGATCTAGCGACCAACCTAGATTTAGGTTTCAAGTTGTTCTATAGACCAGGGCACCCATATTGTAGACCAGAGTGCTCGTAGGCACCCTAATCCTCCCACAGGTGCCCCATTCTATCCAAATCTTCATCTGCTGAAATTTCTTGAGGTGTGATTTCATACTCTACTTCATCTATAAATCATCCCGCTCAGTCCCAGATCATAATGAGGTAAGTTTATTTCAGGTTAGTACCTTTTCCCTCCCATTTCAATTATTTCAATTCATTTAAAATACCAAATAAATTAGCTAGCATTTATACTTCAATTTATATAATTTATTTCATTGTTATACAATTTAGATTAGCTTCTAAAATTCATACTTAGTTAATTAGAGGCAAGGTTAGGAAAGGTGTAACTATGGTGATGAGAAGAGTAGATCTTGGAAGACATGGCTACTGAATTGGATATCATTTTGAAGGATCTACGTAAGAAGGCTAGAGAATTGTCCCTAGAGAAAATGGCAAACATTGTTGAATCAACACCGGGAAGGTAAAAATTGTGCTTGAAGAATGGAAACAACTAGAGGCATTCATCAACCTAGAATTCCTCGAACTCCTACAAATACCCCGAGCCTAGTTTAGAACGCGCTATGATGGGGGTTCTTTATTACTTTTATTCCTTTGAGAATTTACCATATTCTTTATTCAACCATGATTCTTTATTTGTTCCATTCTTTGATTATTTTATTGTCAGGACACACAAATATCCCTAGTGTGGGGTAATGTTGGACCAAAGAAATGACTAAGTATGAAGACATGCGTGAAGGATTAAGGATGTGTGTGGAAGTATGAAAGAATAATTTTCAAAAATTAAAGAAGAGCGTGAAGGCTTGAGGAAAGGACACATAGAAGGTTTCGCAGCAGGGGACAATAGACTCGGGAGTTAGCCAAATTTCCAAAGAAGGATAAAAATAGGAAAAAGCACAGGTTGTGAGATGAACACGTAAAAGCTATAAATAGACAAAAACATGGATACTGCACAACCAAAATAGGATAAAGTACATGTAGAGATCTAATATGGACATGAATTATGCATGGATATTGATAAGTCTAATTATAACACAAGTGGCGGTAGCTAGTTATAGCTCACATGATAAGGATGGAACTTAAAGCAGGCCGCACATGGAGAACCACAAGATGACACCTAAATATAGGAAAGCACAAGCATGCAAGCTATCTATAGGATTAGTCTAAGTATATATTAAAGCATGTAAATGGTGAAGGACAAGTTCCCACCCTATATATGTGTATAAATGTCCATGTAATGTGTGTGAAGATATAGAGAGAGATTGTGTGTAGGCATAAATGTATGATTGAGTCCATATATGAGTTCGGCCTTTGAGTCTATAATGGAGTTTAGATGAGCCTTTCATATTGTAATTCATCATGAATATAATGAATACAAGGTCTTTTGATAGATCAATTATCTTTACGCACATTACAATAGTTCATGTTATGCATATGACATGTCTCCATGCTATGTTAACTTTGTTGATGGAACCTTATCTTGATTGTCGTCCTAAAAGAAGCTCGAACGAGTTATGTGTGCCTCATGTGAGCACTTATACCCATGTCTAAGTGAGGTGCCAATGCTCTTGACTATGTTGTGTTGATTTACTAGACTCATGAACATAATAATGAGTTTGTTCAATGGGATGCAAATTTTGAGACAAAAGGATATATCGGTGAAAGGATTACACAAGAATTTCACCGGATTATGATAGGGTTTGGACATGTGGAAGTTTAAGTTAGGAGAAGTTTGTGCAAGGTATATTTAAGGCTTGATGATTGGAATGCATGAATAACTCAGCCTTATTGTGCATATAGATTGTGGAGGAGGCTTATCAACTAGCCTTGAAGGTGGAGGAAAATTTGTCTCACATGAGCCAAAGTGTAGCCAAAAGAGGAAGCCGCAATGTGTGCAAAGTGGAGGAGGAAGTGGTTAAGGCTATACTAGACTGCAAGAAGATGAGTGCAATAATGTGCAAACAGATGCTTAGAATAGTGTGCGAATGATGAAGCATTTTACTCTTCAAGAGGGCATGAAATATTTAGCTAAGGGGAAGAGCATTCTCTACAAGATGTTCCAAGTATGGAATTTTTGGCATCATGCATTCGAGTGTCCAAGTATGTTAATTGATGTTACAAGAATCACAAAAAGTAGGTATACATGTAGCACATGGTAATATCAATTCATTAGGATTCACGGGACATGCCAAGATCTAGAGTGTGGAGAAGATTTGATGATAAGAAAGGTGTTGCTTAAGACGTCGTCAAAAGAATGTGAACCTACATAAAGAAAGAACTTGTTCATAACCATTTGCAAGTTAGGACGAAAATGTTGCAAGGTAATTGTCGGCGATGGGGGAACACGAAAAAATTGTTTCCTACTAAAGGGTGGAGAAGCTAGGGATGAAAATATATTGTGCATCCCAATCCATATAAGGTATCATGGTTACAAAAATGGCACCCTGTCCTAGTAAATGAAAAAAATCTTTGTTAAGTTCCAAATAGGGAAATATTGCGATGAGGTATTATGTGATGTAATTCCAATAGAATTTTGTCACGTATTGTTGGGGAGACCTTGTAAATATGACATGAAGGTTTTCCATGATGGTTTTCCATGATGGTGCGCAAATATCATCCGCATTGAAAAGGATGGGCACAAGTTCATTCTATCACTAAGGGACGAGGAAAAGGAGAAGTGTGCAAAGTGGAGCTCACAATAGTTTTACTTATATTAGGACAAGAATTCTTTCAAAAAGTAGAGGAAGAAAAGGCATGGTATGCACTAGTACTAAAAGAAGAGTGCAAATATTGCACAAGGAAGGATAAGTACCCACATATGTGCAAAGAATATTGTGAGAACTCACAAACATTACAACAAAGGAATTGTTGTGGGATTTCCATCAATACACAATATCACCATCGGATTTAATCGATACCCGGATCTAGTTTTCCAAACAAGGATTTGTATACAATGACCCCATAAGAAAATGAGGAAGTGCACATAAAAGTACAAGAATTGCTTAATAAAGGACTACCGCATGAAAGTTTGAGTCCATGTGTAATATCGGCGTATTGCAGCGAAGAAAAGGAGGATAATGGCACATGTGTGTTGATTCCGCATTCATCAAAAAGATCACAATAAAATACAAGTTTTTACTACCCACGATGGATAATCTAATGAGTTGCCTAAGTGGCATGTGGTATTTTTCAAAGATTGATTTGAAGAGTGGTTATCACCAAATCCACATCAAAGAAGGAGATGAGTGGAAGACAACATTCAAAATGAAGGAAGGCTTGTATGAATGGTTAGTTATGCCATTTGGGTTAACCAATGCCTCGAGTACATTCATGAGGTTGATGAATGAAGTATTGAAGCCATTCCTTGGGAAGTTTATAATTGTATATCTAGATGATATACTGGTGTTTAGCAGAAAAAAGAGGAGCATCTCGAACACCTACACAAGGTGATGAAGCACTTGCAAGAAGAAAATTTGTTGGTAAACATAAGGAAGTGTAACTTTATGTGCAAAGAGTTAGTTTACTTGGGCTTTGTGATATCCCAAGAAGGATTACAAATGGGCCCGAAAAGGTGCACGTGATTCTTGAGTGGCATTCACCAAGAAATGTAACGAAGGTAGAAAGATTTCATGGCTTAACAACTTTTTATAAGAAGTTTAGAAGAAAATTCAATGGCATATGCACGGTGATCATAGAGACAATTAAGAGAGGTCATAAGGAGTTCGTGTGGACAAAACAAAGTGCAATTTCAAGGAATTAAGCAAAGGATTATAACACAACCAAAGTGTTAGCATTACCTAATTTTTAGAAAGTATATCAAGTAGATTGTGATGCAAGTGGAACCACGATTGGCACAATATTAAGCCAAGAAGGAAGACCCATAGCCTACTTTAGAAAAAATATGAATGATGCAAGGAGAAGATATTCATCACATGATCAAGATTTTTACGTGATAATGTAGGCATTGAAGAAGTGGAGGCATTACTTACTACCAAATGAGTTTATTTTGTAAATTGATCATTAGGTACTACAATTTATCAATATCTAAGTGAAGTTGAGTCAAAGGCACATGAAGTGGGTATATTTATTACAAAGTTACTCATTTGTATTGAAGCATAAGAGTGGAAGATCCAACAAGGTTGTATATGTGTTGAGTAGGAGAGTGATAGTGTTGATAGAAATGTGAAGCAAAGTCATGGGTTTTAATACCATGAAAGAGTTATATGCATAATACAATGATTTCAAAGAAGCATAGGAAGCATGCAAAGAACCGACACGCATGGATAGGACGTCATGGTTAGATTATTTTATCTAGGACGAAATGTTATTTTGGGGAGCGCAATTGTGTATACCAAAAGGGTCAATGTGCGAGAACTTAATCATGGAGAAACATTGTGGGGGTCTAGGAGATCACTTTGGAGATGACAAAACTTTAGCGCAAATAAAGGAGTGATAGTATTGGTAAAAATGAGCATGGATGTTCACAAGTATGTGCAAAGATGTAGATTTTTCTAGTTGGCCAAAAGGAACAAATAAAATACGGGTTATATCAACCTTTACCCATACCAAGGAGGCCATGGGAAGACATTAGCATAGATTTTGTGCTTTGAGATTACCGAGGACGTAGAGGAAATGGCTCCATCTTTGTGGTCGTCAATATATTTTCAAAATTGGCACATTTTAGTGCCTACAAGAAGACAAGTGATGCAACAATAATTGTGCATACATTCTTAGGGAAGTGGTGTGACTACACAAGTTATTGATTAACATAACTTCAGATGGGGATACAAAGTTCGTAGGTCATTTTCAGAGGAGCTTGTGGAAGAAAATGGGAACAAGAATAACTTACAAATTATCCTACCATCCACAAATTGATGGGTAGTCAAAAGTATTAAACAAAAGCTCAAACAATCTATTGCGCAACTTGGTAGGAGACAAGCTGAGACAATGGGATACGATATTAGCACAAACAAAATTTTACTATAATGACCTAGTTAATAGGAGCATTGGAAAGAA